>JAEIFT010000093.1:0-600000 GCA_018904225.1 Lordiphosa mommai
CAAACATATTTGTTTGGTTCGTGTGAAAGACTGTCAAGCTATGGGTAGGTCGATTGGTGTCGGTATTTGATTAAAAAAAATAGCTTCTCCAATTTTTGTTTTTATCCATATTTTTATTTTCGATGGTAAATATTAAATTTTATCTGTTACTCTTCATTATCATAAAATAGAACATTTATTTTTATTATTTAAGCAATTCGATTGGTTTTTTTTGTTTGTTTTTTGTACCTCTAAATAAACTAGATATGCTTTATTGTTATTAATACACTTCTCTGAAATTCCTTTACTTATTTAACTTTACATTAATTTTTTATTACACACAATTTACTCACCTTTGATATACCCATGTTAAAATTTAATTGCTTCTGGAAATAAAATCGACACTCTTGAGTTGCAAGATAATTTTTTAGATGACTCAATTTTGGGAATTTAGGGCAATACTCCGGACTTCTAAACGTAAGATAAGAGTATGCTTATGTGTATGTATGTAAACAAGACAGTAAACAAAGGAAATTTTCAATACACAATTGAACCGATGCGTGTTATCAATGACAACAAACATTTTGAGTCGAATACCAAAGACATCAGTTTCATTTCAACTTTCGAACATGACGACTACCAAATCTGCATTTACCGTCTTAGCTCTAGCTATTGTGATACTTCAAAATGTTTATTTTATGCGATATATTTTGTACAATTTCACAAAGATGAATCATTTCAACTGTCAATTGGGAGAAATGTTGTCTACAGCCGAAATATTTTGCAAGCAGTCAGGCAACTATGAGTGGAGCACCGAAACAGATCTGGACCTAAGACTACCCTGTCCCGCTTCGAGTGAGAAAAATGTGATATTAACTAACCCCTCAGTGGTATTTGTACAAGTGGATGTCTGGCAGGATTCGCTGGGCTTCCAGTGCAAATTTCTGGACGGAGGCGTGGGCTACAATTACCTGGATGTGGAATTATTAGTGCAAGAAGCACAGCGTTTTCGGTATATTCTTAATGTGTATGCCATTAACAAATAGTAACAAACTGTTCTCACTCTGTGTCCTAAAACTAACATAAGTCAAAATTCACCACAAGCCATCGAACTGATAAGTTTTATCAGTTAGTCGCACTCTACGAGCAGCACCTGGTTTCGCAGTCATCGAAGCGAATCCGAACCGTGAACGTGTGTGCTTGAAATATCGTGAAACGAAGAAAACCCAACCGAGATCTGTGATAAGATTTGTTGTTATTGAAAAGCCAAGTGTATATTAATAAACAATGAGATGTTAATCGGTGCAATGACCAAATTAAATATGTTGAAATTAGTGTACCATTGTTTTATTCTTTTGATCGTTCTTCAACATCTGGAGGCTAAATCAGTGCTCGTTGAGGAGTTAACCAAGTGGACGTTAAGGAATACCAGTTCGTGTGAGTGGCGTAGGCAATGATTTTGTTATTGATTGTGGGACTTTGATTGATATAATGGCCAATCAACGATGCAAGTTTTGCACAGATACCATGGCCTCCCCGCCGAAGGGTTGATAAGATTACAGAGCCGACATTTAATATTGCTCGCATTTGAGCTAATTAAGTAGTTGGTAAGGTTGTAAAATCAACTGGCAATGATAACTGTGATTTAAAAACGTTTGCTTAGCTCTTTTTGTTTTAACCCGAATACTTTAGCATTGCAGTTAGATGTGGCCAAGATACCGTCGGGTGTTTTTACGGCTCTCAAGGAAGTCTATGGTGATTTACTGAACGGTGGAAATGATATAAAATTACGCTGGATCTCGAATGAAACCTGGATATATAGAACCACCTTCGACAGTGAGTATATGCTTCTCTTAGCACGGTGACTTTCTTTTTTATTATTAAACTTTGCCTATGAACGGTGCAAAGAAGCAAAAATATATTACTTACTCAGAATGTTGCATGGTGCCGGAAAGTCACTGTGTTAAGAGCGCTTTAGCTATTTTACGGTTTTCAAACTATTGTACAATTCACAGGTTATGAGTTGGGTGACGATAGTTTGGTAAACTTGACGCTTCACGGCATTGACACTGTGTCCAAGGTATGGTTAAATGACGAACTATTGGGTGAAACGGATAATATGTTTGTACGTTACTCCTTCGCCGTGGGTCATTTGTTGCGGCCTAGTCCGAGTCAGAATACTTTGGAAATTGAAATACTTTCGCCCCTGAAAGAGGCCAATGCTCGAGCTATTGATTTGTCGGATAAGGGTTTTATAAATGCACCACCCAGCTGCCCACGTGCTCGCGGCGATGTGGAATGCCATCGCAATATGTTGCGTAAAATGCAAATGAGTTTTGGAGGCGAATGGAATCCAGCTGCCTTATCATCGGGCATATGGAAACCGGTGGCCATCGAATACTACACAGTGGCTATTCTGCGCGATGTGGATGTGGCCATAAATCACAATGATACGCACTGGACGTTGGATTGTCGCGCATTTCTAAGTACGCCGGCCAAGAAAAACTTTTATGCCCAGTTTGTGGTATATGCCAGGTAAGTGATATAATTATAATAATTATAATGGAAAAGCTAATAAGTTCGTTTTGCAGTGAGATACTAGATGAACCATTTGTCCTGAATCAGCAAGAGATAAACTATGCATCGCCTGTGTTGGAAATCAAAATACATATTCCCAAAGTAAGTAGTGCATATTAGAGATTGCATCGTGTTTCTATGTTATACGACTTGTTCGTGCTGCATTAGATGTTTCGTGCGTGTCAGGTTTTGGATCATTAAATACAAACACGAACAAGCCAACACGAACTAGCCAACACGAACAAGCAAACACGACGACACACGACCGAACTTAAGTATATCCCCTCATTCACTGTGGTTCATGTTTACATTATAATGTACAATAGCTATTGTACATATATAATTACCAACGCACAGTCGAGTAGGCCTTTATGTTGCCTTGTTTTCAATGTTAAATGACAAGCTTTTCAGAATGAAAACTAGAAAACACAAGGGCCTACTAGATTATCCTGTCTCATGAGTCGAACAGTGTGAACCCAGCCTAACAGTAAGAAAAATTAAAAAAATTTCAAAGTTATCAGTTATATACAAACTTTGGCAGGTACATACATTTTGAACCAAAGAGCGACAATCTACCAGAGGTAGTTTAATTTCTGATTTAAATTAAAACGAAGATCTATATAACGTAATCTAAAAAGGCAATCGTTTCCAGAGTTATACTAAATACTTTTAAACTAAAGACAATCCAACGACTACACGGAAAAAAATAAGATAAAATATTTGATATTTTATGAATATTATTTTTTCCATATAATTTTGACATTAAAACATCATATTGATATGAAAAACATCAATTTTAACCCGGGCTGCAAACCCCTCCAATTTCGACAGGGCGTTGTATGTATGTTTAGAAGAGTTGAACTATACTGCCAACTTGCACTCTTTTAAAGTAGTAAGATGTGATTTTTGTGGCCATGAAACCGACAGAAAATAGGTCACTTTTGCCCTTTAAATAAGAGATGAGCTTCATCGGTGTACCGGTGATTTACACCCAAAAAATTCGTATCAATATTAATTTGATAAGTGTTGTCTCAAATTGAAACTACAACCAGCATCTTTTTTTGTATCAATATAATACAAGAAAGTATCAAATAATATAAGAGGTGTTAACTTGAACATATGCCTATTAAATTGTTACGTAAAAGTATCACTCGAAACTCACACATTTTCGATGTTATCGAATACTAGTTCTAAAACTTCAACTGTCATACTCGATTCTCTATAGCAAAGCAAATTGCAAAAATGCTGACACTTGTAATTCTCAAGTTGTTATTCAGCTCATTGAAAAAGTTTCAAATTGATACTTTAAAAATTAATACAAAGAAATGTCATTCTGAATGGAAATATTATTTTGATACTATCGAATTGTCAACTTGATACTTTGAGTATTGAGAATAATTCGACACTCAATAGTTTCAAATTGATGACTAAATTGTGTCATTTTGATGATTTTTTTTTTTTGTGTATTTTCAAAATTGTGGAATATATATATATTTTTTTTCATATTGCGTGGGCGGGAGGGCGTGGCAAAAATTTGAAACAAACTTGATCTGTGTGCAGACAAAACAAGTCTTCACTGAAAAAAATGGTAGCTCTAGCTCTTATAGTCTCTGAGATCTATGTGTTCATACAGATGGACGGACGGACGGACAGACGGACATGTCTATATCAACTCGGCTGTTGATGCTGATCAAGAATATATATACTTTATGGGGTCGGCGATGCTTCCTTCTGCCTGTTACATACATTTGCACGAACTTAGTATACCCTTTTTTACTCTACGAGTAACGGGTAAAAACAGTGTTAGGTTCGATCGCAGGCTGGTTTATGGCAACTACAACGCACTTAATTTGTGCAAGTGGCGGCAAGTGTCCATTGATTTTAACCAGGGAATAATACCGGAAACGGAACCGGCACCGTATACCGCAACAAACTGATTTAAACTCAGAACCAGAACCGAAACCGATATTTTTAATATCAAAAGTTTGTTTTGCTGTTTCAGCTACACAAGTAAGATGAGAACGTTTACTTTTCGGTTTAAAGTTTATCATTTTGATTTTAAAGGATTTTTAAATTTATACCAGGGCTGCAAACACAAATCTTTTTTCGGAGGTCCGGTTTGCGGGTTCGAACCAAAATTTACCAATGGTTAAGGTTCAGAAATTAAAGATTCAAGGTTTTTGTGACAAGGATTTGGTTCGAATCTCTTTTATCTTATCAATAAAATGCCCGCTTTACTAAGACTTGTATATTTTTTTGAACCGAACCGAAAGTTTTGGTTCGGAACAGGTTCAAGTTCAGCTATTTTTTTTTCAAAAGAGGTTCGGTTCAAGGATCGGTTCACAGTAAAAGAAAAGACGGTATTTCGGGTTCGAACCGGTTCAGTTCAAAACCGGTTTGCAGCCCTGATTTTAACACTACATACCGGTACGTACCGGTATACCGAAATAATAGAAACCAGCGTACCAATACGAAACCGAATACCGAAATATGGTAAACTAGAACCTAAATACGGTACGTGACAAAACCAGAACCGAAACCGAAATATGATTCGGTTTGATTTCCTGATTCAATAAAATGTCAATTTCTTCACAAATGTAATTTGCTATAATTCCCAACAAAGCATTTTGATCTGAGGTTTTCTGTAAATTTAAAATATTTCGGCACTCTCTAGTGCGCACATTTACTTTGGTCACTAATGTTTCTTTCATTTATTACCAGGAACGCATAACACCCTGGTGGCCTAATGGTTATGGCAAGCAAAAACTCTATCCAGTGATATTCGTCCTAAGGAGCTATACCAACGAGGATGGTCCCAGCTTTAAATCTCGCACTGAATCTCAGAAACTGCTTAAGATCGGTTTCCGCACCATAGAATTGGTGGAGAATCAGGATGGTGAGTTGTTAAGATTTTGGATTGCATTGTATTGTACATACTGACTCTTTTCCGCTGCTGATTAGAACGTGGTAGGACGTTTTTCTTTCGCGTGAACGGTCGTGCAATTTTCATGAAGGGGGCCAACTATGTGCCAGTTCACACCTTGCCGGAACTATCAGCTGAAGCGGATACGGGTAAGAAGTTCTTAAGAAACTTTGGGCGCAGTTTGATCCCTGATCAGTGATATATTTTTTTTAATTCAAAGCTGATCAGTGATCAAGTGTCCCTGGTGAATGTGCCCCGATTTAATGAATTTTCCATATAGTGCAGCATCTGCTAAAATCTGCCCATGAGGCCAACATGAACATGATTCGTGTCTGGGGTGGAGGTCTCTACGAGTCGGACACCTTTTATAACTGGGCCGACTACTATGGTTTATTGGTGTGGCAAGATTTGGCATTCACTAACGCAGCTTATCCAGTTACCGATGAATTTCTGGAGTCTGCCTGCCTCGAAACAATGCAAAATGCTCAACGTCTCGCCTATCATCCCAGTCTGGCGTTGATTGTAACCAATAATGAAATTGAATTGTTTCTGGTTAGAAATCGCTCTGAGTTTGGAGAAAATATCACGCGTGTGGAGAATGATTATAAGATACTGTTTATGAACACGCTTAAGTATGAGCTGAGCGTTATTTCGCGTAATGATTTCAATCCTCGAGCAGGTCCAATGCTTTCTACGCCCTCCCTGGGTGTTGCAGAGGCTGGCAAAGAACTAGCCAAGGATCCGCAGAACCCGCACTTCGGTGATGGTATGTATGTTTGGAGTACAAATAACACCCATATTTAATTTAATGTAATTTCTGTTTAAATTCAGTTCACTTTTGGGACAATGAGGGCGATGGCTTTGGAACGAATATCTATCCAAGAGCTCGCTTCATTTCCGAGTTTGGCTATGCCAGTCTGCCCATGCTCTCAGCCTGGCAGCGGGCCCTAGGTGACGGTGTGGAAATAACCAACGAAAATATCGCTTCACTTATTCGCAGTCGTCAGCATGATCCCATGGATTTTAAACCATTGCTGGATTTAATTGCCTATCAACTGCCATTCACACCAGATAACTGGAACGAGAATATCGCGAAATTTATCTATTTTAGTCAATTAGCTCAGGCCATGACCTCCAAAACGGCAGTCGAGCTGTATCGTAGCTTGCGTGCTGAAGATCAAACAATGGGGGCATTGATGTGGCAACTAAATGACGTTTGGACGGCGCCAACCTGGTCAAGCATCGATTTTTATGGCAACTACAAAATGGTATACTACTGGGCCAAGGACTTTCTAGCACCCATAACGGTCATTGCGCTGTATGACGAGAGTGACAATGATCAGATTAACATAACGCTTTCTCGTGAAGATAATGTTGATCTTGTGGATATTCAGATGTACAATGTTTTATTTAAAACTTATCTCTGGACTGAGCTGTTTCCCAAAAAAGCCAAGGCTCGTGCCCATTTTCTGGTAAGACTCGTACGTGGGTTGTCGGTTAAGTTTTGGGAATAACTTAAAGTATGATCAGAAGACATTTTTGATAATGGTTTTCAAGCAGTTTTGACATTAAGAAGTGGGTACCTAAAAAACGTACGATGTTTTCGTGAAGAAGTTATTAGGTCTCAATTCTGGGATTTATATCCAATAATGTTTTCGGTGTTTTGAGGGTTAAACACACACTTTTGAATGGAAATAATAGCAAATAATAACAAAAATTGCACGAAATTCTGGCGCCATATCGCATAAAGCAGGCGGCACCAAAAACAAATAGACTTAAAAACGAGAAGGAAATAACCGACCGAAGTTTTAATACACTTGAACCTTTACGTTCAACTAATTACCTAAATATATAGGATATAGAACAGACTTAAATGATCTTGATAATAAATTTGATACCTCTTATACACCCGACCGACGTCCTTGGCAGCTATGCATAGTCATCCGTTTTGATAATTTTTCCAAATTATGTGAAAGCTATAAAACTTATACCAGATTGCGGACGCTACGATAAAACAAAGTTTTTCTCACTAAAAGTGGTTTTGAACGACCGTTTATACGCGGCTTAGTCAGCCGTTTTGATAAATTTTTCAGAAGTGTTGGAAACATATAAACTTAACTACGATTGAGACGCTACGTGAATCAAGTTTTCTCACAACGACACGACCGATCGCCTGGCAGCATAGCAGGATCCGTTTTGATACATTTCCGATTATGTGGAGCAAACTACTACCAGATTGGGAGCTACGTTTAAAACAAAAGTTTTTCTAACTGACTTGTTCTTAGACCGATCGTTCCTGGCGTAGAAAATCCGACCGCCGGCCGACATTAGTGCGTGCAGTAAAAGAAGACTCTGCAAATTTCAGCTCGTAGCTTTAAAACTGAGAGACTAGTTCGCGGACAGACGACGGACGGACGACCGGACGGACAAGCAGACTCAGCTTGTTGTCCTGATCAAGAATATATATAGTTTATGGGGTCGGAAATGAATATTTCTATGCGTTACAAACTTCTGGGCAAAATTAATATACACTTTTCAAGTGTATAATGACACTGACACGTCAAATCTTAGCTGGTCACACTAAATCTAAGCTATTCTCGAATCCTAAAAGACAACCCTAGGAAGTACCCTTACACCTTATAATAAATCATTTAAATTTGTTTCTTAGGGTTCAAATGATATAAAACATTCTAACATATCGCTGACGGATGTTCTGGTTCAACATCATACAAAGGAAGAGATATTCGTGGAAATTTCATTGGAGGATATAAGCAGCCAGCAGATTTTGGCACGCAACTATTTCTACCCCGTAGCCATTAAAAATATCAAGGGCTTAATGGATCCTCAATTAAAGGTAAATCATTTTCAACTTTAAGTGTCTGTCCCTAACTTTCTTTTAATTAAATCAGTTGGATGTGAGTGGACCTGATTGCAGCACCGCCAAATCCCCGTTCAGAAATAGTTTCAGCTTGCGCATTACTGTCAAATATCCGGCTCTTTTCGTTTACTTGGAATTTATTCATCCGGATTATTTGAGTGAAAGACACAAGTTTTCAATAAATGGCTTCACACAGACGGTACCCAGACAAACTGTGCACGTAGAGTTTGAAAAGACGTCGCATTGTCTAACGCTGGCACCTGAGCACTTTGTTGTTCAAACCATGAATCAATATATGATATGAAGTTATCAAAAAAATAATCTAATTTAAATCGCATTATTTAAAAGAGTGGAGGCAAAAAAATTGTATATGTATTTTAATTAAATGATTTTAAAAACGGCATAAAGTTGTCTCAAATTAGCTCTCAACACGACAGAACACCACGTGCAAGTCAATATATAATACTTTAATACATTAAAACCGGGGTGCCCAAGGCCAAGGCCCCGACTGCACAATTGCTTTTGGAATTCTTGTATGCATCGGCTGGACATTCGAATAAACACACACACACAGACAAAGCGTAAGTATGACAAAAATATCAGTTTAGATTTTTACAGAATATATTATTCACTAGACTGCACACTGTTTCCGCTAGAGGCCAAAAATCAAAAAAATATAAAACGCAAAATATTGGAAACAAATTAATTTTCAATGTCCTAAAAAAAAAAATTTTCAGTACCATAGTTTATTTGCCTCCATTCCCATCGCTCAAATTACAATTAGCGCTACAAAAAAAACAACAACAAATGAATCAATCTGGAATTACCGTGTTATGAGCGTCGAATCAAGTGTATGTTACGGGTGCATGTAATAACGCCCGATGACATAACGCTCGATATTACAAGAATGTACTATTTTCATTGAAAAGTAAGCAAGCGTGGCAGTAAAAGTCAAATTGCTAGTTGAATAACTACCACTGCACTATGAGGAAAAAGTCAGTAATTTTGGCATTAACTCAACCAGACGTTTCACCCAAAGAGGACACGGCCGAACACATTCGGCAAATTCACACAGACATCGAGCCGAACACATGCCGAGCCCTTCGCAAAAGAGTAAAAAAAAAGCCAATCAGTGCTCGCCTAGCCTTCAACAAGGTAGGTTCGAGCCGCTTTGCGTCGCATTATATTCGCACACCAATACACTCTGCTGCTCTGCTGCTCTAAACCAGCCTTAGTCACAAAGAGCGAGGCAAAAAAGTGAGAGTGTATTGGTGTGCGAATATAATGCGACGCAAAGCGGCTCGAACCTACCTTGTTGAAGGCTAGGCGAGCACTGATTGGCTTTGCTTGATTTTTACTCTCTTTGCGAAGGGCTCGGCATGTGTTCGGCTCGTGTCTGTGTGAATTTGCCGAATGTGTTCGGCCGTGTACGTCTTGGGTGACAACGTCTGTTCTAGAGGGGAAGATTGCTCTGCCGCCACAAACTTAACAGCGAAATAATCAGCTGTTCTTTGTTATTGTCGCTCTCGCAACAAACTTAACAGCGAAATAATCAGCTGTTTTTTGTTATTATCGCTCTCTGAGTACAGTCAAGACAATGTCCGTCTCGCTCTAACCACCGTGTTTTCCTATATGTGTGATAAGACCTTAGCAACATTTTGAAATCGCTGGCAATATTTTAAAAGTATCTACATTGGTCATATCTCTTAACAGCGCCACAAATTGAGAGGCGTCGCAATATTTTTCTCTAATACTCTTGCTCTGTGCTTCCTCCTGCCTGTTACATACATTTGCACGAACTTAGTATACCCTTTTTACTCTACGAGTAACGGGTATGGGGCCTTCCTTCTGCCATACCAACAATAATCCATTTATTTCGCATTTATTATAATAAATTTGTTTAAATCATAAATTATGCTGATAATCCTTTAAAAAGTATCAGAACCTAAAAAAAAATATGTTTTTATTATATTTTATATTTGGCTAACGTATTTTTATGTGTTTGTACATGTTTGTACATAGTTTAATTTTATGTATTAACTCAATACTCTTCAAATTCCTCATCTAATGAAATGTTATTAAGACAAGTGAATTCGTGATCCCCTTCTTCTTTATTATCATACTGATCTGCGGATTTATAAAAATCTGCATCCGAAAATTTAAGAAGGTCAATAACTTCTTTTGGGAGTATTTTCTTTTTGTTCAGCTTTTTTCTTTCTTTCAAACACTTGAAAGCAACGAATCGGAAGAGTCCAATGCTCTATTGAATACATCTGTAATATTTTCTATCACTCTTATATAGTTACCAACTGGAACAATGAAACGGTTCATAATTTGATATCCATGTACCAATAAATAAGCAATAACTTGGTTGACTCTCTTTAAAATTGCAGTTGTTTGGTATTGGTCAGAAAGTGTTCATCAATATTATCGAAAATACACCTTTTTTCTGCGTCTCCTTCGAGTTTGTTGTTGCTCCAAACCCCAAGCAGCGCTGCATGAGTGAACTCATAAACACCTGCAAAAAGTCATTTTTTCCGAAAAGGGGACAAAACGGGGCAAAAGCTTTAATACTTTTGAATTCTGTATTAATTTGTTAACAACATTCAAATAGAACATTTGTGATTCGTTGTGCTATATAAAAGTAATATTTCACAGAACACACGCACATTTGTTAGTATACACCTAATAATAAACACGAACAACACATGGTACGATTCAATATCAACATACATCTATCGAAAAACATGTATTAACTATGAATTTACATACTTCGACCTGTCTTTTCCATATTTACACTGGAAGTTTATATTTAGAATAGAGTTACCATCGAAGCAGCAAGTTGGTCAATATTTCACGCACTTTTTGACAATTCAAAGCACCACTAAATCAGCTGACTTTAAAAGCGCGCAAAAAATTTAGGGTAGCCCCTAAAAATGTTCTAAAATTATTTTAATGTTTTAATTATTTAAAGCCGTTTCAAAATACTTAACACAAAAAAATTAGATTTATGCCAAATTTTTCGACTTATTTCCCACTGTGCACTGGTCAGTTCAAGAAATTTGTCACTTGTGTTTTAAGTTTTGTTGTGCGTGATTGGTATGTCATATAGGAGTCGGCACAGATCGTCTCTTATAAGTTTGTTCAACCAATACTAGGAGGAATAAAACGCTCTACAATTTATTACGGCGGACTTTGACACAACAAAACGAAGCAAGATATAACGCGATTCCCAACAAGTTCAGATTTGATTATAGAGTCTCACACAACGGTATCAATCTTTTCTTAATTTTGTGAAAAAAATATAAACACATATAGTAATTAAATAAAGATAACTAGGCTATGTAGTGTTTTTAGCTTTGCATACTTTTAGACAGCAAAATTAGGTGAGTCATTGGGGCCATTTTGCAGATAATTTCGATTAGCGATTTGTGTTTTATGAATGCCGATTTTACCTGCTGAATGCAGTGATGGCCAATTGCGATTGGTAAATTTGACAATCACGATTGCTGAAAAGGAATCGAACAAAAAGCATGATTGGCTTGAGCGATTATCAATTGATTTGTCAGCCCACCTCTGCTGGAAGCATTTATATCGAATTTTTAGTGTGGACGCCTCTTTAAAATACGTAAATATTAAAATTTATTAGTGTAAGTATATTTTTGGATAAAAAATACAAAATCCACAAAATCTATTATAGCCTGCAATCAATGTCATTCAGCAGAGAAATTTCAGCAATCGTAAATCAGCAATAGCAAATCGAAATTATTTGCTGAATGGGCCCAATATCTAAATGTTATTTACCATGTATTCAAAGTGGTATATATTCTTAAAAAAAACGCACAATTATCTGGGATAATTTATTTTAAAGTTAAGGAATAGTACTTTACGATAATACCAAGCAGAGTCAAAACTAACGTATTGGTTGCCCACAGAACGTGCCTTACAATGGTCAAACTATGCCATTTAACCAACTTTCGGCTCAAATTACCAAACATTCTGACGTGATGGAGCATTTTGCCAAAAACATTCATGTCTAGCACCCCTTCAATAAACTGAGATATTTACTGAAGTTTTCTGAAAAGCGCATTGTGTGTTTTTTGGTTCTATCATGGCGCGCAAAGGAAATGTTTCTTTGTTTAGGCCTGATCTCAGATGAGATAAATTCTATTTTCGGCACTATGCTTAATATAAATAAGACATCTGTTCAAAAGCATTCTGATTTTAAAGCTCTACAAAAGTGATTCTATTCATATGAACGAACTTTTTTTTATGTCATCTGAAAATAGGCCTTTAACATTCTTGCAAAGCCTACTCGCGACCCCTTGGAATATCTGGGCAGAGAATTACTCTAAAATCATAATTTGACTGTATAATTTTTATTAAGTTGTTCAGCCATTTTTTAGGACATTATTTCAATCAAAGAGTTATGATATGATAAGAAGAAGAAGTAGGTTTGAGTAGAACATTTAGACATTTATATAGAAATTTGTATGTGTGCTTAGAGTATCTAAATAAATGAAAACAAAACCGTTGCTTAACTTTCTACACCCGCCACTGGCTAAAGATAGCAGAATTCCGTTGTCTCTCAATCTCTTTCTCTCTTTCACACTCTTACTCTGCATTGAACAGCTGATGTTCTAGCTAAAGCGCTGGAAATCATATTTATTATCAGTACCTGCACGCTCTCCCACTCTCATTTTACTTCAACCATACGACGCTAGGCGATCGCGATCGCAACCCAATTGACAGTCGCATTTGCACTTTCAGTGCCAACGGAGGAATAAACTTCACGCTGGTGTGGTTTCATTTTCGTGGCGCCACTCTTAGTATGTCTATATATAATTTAAGTTATAAATATTAAAAAAATACTAACGCAGTTCATCATAAGCTGCTCACCAATGAAGTGTTGGCCAGAATGTGGATTCTTGAAAGGAGGCACCAGCTGTGGCCTCTTATTTGGAGTACTGTTTACCCTGATGGTCCCTCAAGCCAAGGGCGATGCAGTGCAAATAATTGAATTGGGCAGCAATTGGAATATATCTAATCAAAATGGCAGTAAGTAGCAGAGAGTTTAAGACCGGCCTTTGTCCCTTATAGTTTCCCCAACTTCCTAATTCATTTAACCTAACGTTTGTCTAATCAGACATGTGTATATGTAGGCACTTATAGTACCAAGATAGACCGTAAATAATAAATGAATTTGTGAACGATTACTAATCAGCATTGTTAAGGAAAGTGGACGCTACAAGATTGTTTACCTAACCAAACAATGTGTTTATCGTTTATCAAAATCGAATTGGAATTTAATTTCTAATTATGCTTTTGCACTTTCAGGCGAAACCAGAAAGGACCAGACACTGCCTTCAGGCATTTACAGTGCTTTTTCGGGCGACAATGTTCTTCAATCCTACAACGATATTCACCTACGTTGGTTGTCCTATGACAACTGGACCTATACCAACAAGTTTCAATGTAAGAAATTATTTTAATTTGTGCTGATTTGTATAAAATATCGTTTAACTTTCAGTTGATGTTGATCATTACAAATCGTCGCACATCAATTTGACATTCCATGGCATTGACACGATTGCCGAAGTTCGTTTGAATCATCGGCTACTGGGACGTACGGACAATATGTTTGTGCGCTATTCCTACGATGTGAGCTCCATACTGCAGGAAGACAATGAGCTGGAGGTGGAGATTACCTCACCCGTGTGGGCAGCACTGGCCAAGGCACGAGCACTGGATGCAGCCGGTCGTAGTGTTCCACCTGCTTGTCCAGATCACCGCTATCATGGCGAGTGTCACATGAACATGTTGCGCAAAATGCAGGCCAGTTTTTCCTGGGACTGGGGCTTAGCGGCTCCCTCGATGGGTATTTGGAAGCACGTACAGCTAGAGATTTACCAAGTGGCGGGTATACGTGATGTCGATGTGGACATCAGCCTCAATGAGAACGATCAGGTGTGGAATATGCACATCACCTGCTATCTGGATGCAGTGGGCAGACGAAATTTCTATGCCCAGTTGGTGTTCTATGCCGTGTAAGTAGGGTTGTGGGTTGTTCAGTTAAGTGAACAAAAAAGTGTTGCTAGCTTAACTGAACAAGTGAACGTGTTATTCTTAATTGAACAAAAACGAGTTGCTCACCAAACTGAACAACTGAACATGTTATTCTTAAAATGCACTTTCTGGTTCAGTTGCTCAGTCTATCACTTACTTCTTTACTTTTGTTCAGTTGCTCACTCACTTTGCAGTAAGTTGTTCAGTTGCTCAGTAACTTGTACTTATTTGTTCTGTTGCTCTCTTACTTGCTCAGCTGTTAACTTTGGCTTGTGGGTTGTGTTTATGTGGCAAATGAGGGAATACCCTCAAAGCAGTGTCAACAACTGAGCCAGGGAGAGAACAACTGAAAAATAAAGAAGAAAAAGGTACAACTGCAAAGTGAACAACTGAACACTCACTCAAAAGTTAGCAGCTATCCATGTGCACTGAAATGAGCAGTTTAACCCAGCACTTATAAAATGGGGTCATGTTTAATACAATATACCTAATTGCTTGCAGCGAGCTGCTGGATGCGCCTCTGGTCATAGACACATATGCCACGAAGCCCATTAGCTATTTAAAACCAGTAATTGAATTCGATGTGACCATACCAATTGTAAGTACCGCCCGCTAATTGACTGGCAATTTACCCTATCCGTGTCAAGTGCAATTTTCGCATTTGCAGGAGAAAGTCGTTACCTGGTGGCCCAATGGCTATGGCGAGCAAAAGCTTTATCCGTTGCACATCTCGCTGAACGCTTGGCTGGAGAAAAAAGGGCCAGATATTCGCTCCAAGACCAAATCCCAGAAATCACTGCGAGTGGGCTTTCGCACGCTTGAGCTGATCGAGCGACCGGCGCCAGATGGTATTGGCAATACTTTTCTGTTTAAGGTCAATGGATTGGAAATGTTCATGAAGGGCAGCAACTATATACCATCCCATATACTCCCCGAAAGGCAGACAGAAGAGAGAAGTAAGTGCACATTATGAAACGCAAATTTCTGCTTAGTTTTGCTAGTGGAGAATAAGTCTTGAACTAAAGCATAGTTTTTCGATACAAAAGATCTTTAAATTTTTATTTATGATAATTTTAAATTTAACGCTCACACATACACACTAGAGTTGTGCCGATTTCCATGAACTAGTTCGAATGAACTATTCATTAAAATAAACTAATAAACTAGGTCTCAGGGTTTGAACTATAGTTCATTTTTTGAACAATTCACTTATTGATCTATAGTTCATTTTTTGAACTATAGTTCATTTTTTGAACAATAGTTCATTTAATGAACTTTATCCTAAAAATAATCAATAGTTAAAAAAATGAATTGCATAAAAAAATTAACCAATAAAATGTCGGTTGTTTTATATCGATTAGTAATCTTTAAGCCGTCTGCATGTCCGAATGAAAAGTGTTAAATAAAGTGAATTGGTTACATAGAATGAACTATAGTTAAAAGAATTAACTAAAGTTCATAAAATGATCTTCATAAAATGAACTATAGTACAAAGAATGAACTATAGTTCAAAGAATGAACTATAGTTCAAAGAATGAACTATAGTTCAAAGAATGAACTATAGTTCAAAGAAAACTATAGTTCAAATAACAAGTCAAAGAATGAACTATAGTTCAAAGAATGAACTATAGTTCAAAAAAAGAACTATAGTTCATAAAATGAACTATAGTTCAAAAAATGAACTATAGTTCACAAAATGAACTATAGTTCAAAAAATGAACTATAATTCAACAATGAACTATAGCTCGAAATTGAATAGTTCATCAAAAATTGAACTAATGAACTAGGTCATTGAAATGAACTAGATTCTCCAACTCTAATACACACTCAAAGCATATGTATGTCGAATTTTATTCTTTGCAACGTGTGTTAGCGGTACAGTTCTTTTTGGCTATGTTAGATTCTCTTTTTCTTTTAAAGTAACAAGTTTCATATTTATTATATGGCATTTATCAACCGATATCTTTTAAAAACTAAACCCAGCACAGTTTCTAGGATAGTTCTTAAGTTTATATATTTTTTTTTTACTCTCGAACCCTATGGAGGAGGGAAGGTTTATTAAAAGATGTCTACTAGGATACGATGATAACCGGACCTCAGGATTCCAATTCAAACCACGAAGAGCAAACAATAGGAATTGTTTTTGCACAGATTCAATTCTATCTTGATAGATCGAATATTGTGGGGACCACACATGTGATCCATACTCAAGAATTGCACGGACAAGAGAAGTATTAAGAATTTTGGTCGTATAGGGATCATCAAATTAATTAGATCAACTCTTAATAAACCAAAGAACACTTCTGGCCTTACTAATCATCCAGCAGGCCTTCGATAGAGTGTGGCACGAAGGTCTGCTCTCGAAGATCAAGCAGCTACTTCCGCCCCAACTGTACCTTCTAATCAGGAGCTTTCTGACGGGCAGAACGTTTGAGGTGGCTAAGGATGGAGCAACCTCACAAACGCGAACCGTTCGTGCTCTACTCTACTCCCTACACACGCATGATATGCCCACAGGCAGGAACATCCCGCTAATGAACCCCAACTACCTACTTATCGCAACATTCGCTGACGACACTGCCATACTTGCCCGTACCAAATGCATCTACTCAGCCACAGATGCCCTCCAGGAATACCTGACAAGGTTCAGCAACTGGGCTGCTAGATGGAATATTTCCATAAACACGGACAAGTGTTCTTCGGTGACCCATGCCACACGTCGGGACACCTGCCCTGGAGTATTTTTACACGGCCAGCTCTTGGAGCACAAAACAGCCTATAAATATCTTGGGGTCACTCTTGATAGAAGGCTGACATTTGGGCAGCATGTCAAGGCAACAGCTCAGGCAGTGGCAAGCAAGGCACAGCGTATGGGATGGCTCTTAAACCCTAAAAATAAATTGTCACTCAGGAACAAGGTCCTGATATACAAGGTTATTCTGGCTCCTGTGTGGAGGTATGGTCTCCAGATCTATGGTATCGCGGCAAAGACTCACCTGAACAAAATTTACATTACTGGTGCAGAATGGTACCTTAGAACCAGAGACATCGAAAAGGACCTTGCTGTTCCTATGGTTGGAGATGTCATCAACAACCAAGCCGCCCGATACCTTGACAAGTTAACACACCACCCAAATAAGCTGGCGAGAAACTTGCTGAGAAGACGCAGGATCCGCGGAATCATTCAAAGAAGAAGGCTGAAGAGAGTCCTCCCCAGGGACCTCAACTCAAAAAGGCTGTAATACTCCACCGAAACTCATAGATATAACTACTTAATAATTAAATACTCAACTCTTCTCACTCTTCTTCTATCGGTAAGCCCAAATGGACCCTGCCTATTTTGTAAATTTTTCATCTCCTATTAGTAAAGGCGGCCAATGATATGGTAGCAGAAAACTAATTAGTATTTAAAATAAATGACTGGGGAATTTTCCCCTAAAAAAAAAATGGCCTTACTAACAGTAGCAGTTACAATTTTAAGTTTCTGATCGAGAATTACCCCCAGTAATTCTGGGTAAGCTTCTATAAAATGTCATAACCTTACACTTCGAACTATTAAGGTTCAGTAGATTGAATTGACACCATGCATCCAAGTCAGTATGCCAATGATATCGAGATACCAAATTTTTAAATGTTAAACAATGCTTAACGTCATCAACATACATAAGGACTAGTGAATGAGTCAGGACTGATCATTGATAAAAAGAGTAATGAGCAATCGACCCAAGTGACTACCCTAGGGTACTCCAGAAGTAACTTGGATATACTTAGAATATGAATTTCTAAATAGAACCTTTTGAAGAAATATAACCAACTGAGAAGATTAGTTGGAAATCCAATTGTAAAGCAGCAAGGAGTGATTTACAGAAGCTAATGTCTTACTAAAAGTAGTATAAATGAAGTCAGTTTGCATTTTACTTAAGAACCCTTTTATCACTAAGGATATTAACTCTCAGAGGTTAGTGGTGGTAGATCTACGCCTCACAAATCCATGTTGAAATCTACACAAATGTTGCTGTTGAGACGTTATAATTTTTACATAAGTTTTTGGAATTGCAGACAAATTGGAAACTAAAGGGGTATAGTTTTTAACATCGGACTTATTGCCCTTTTTATGAAGAGGAATAATAAAAGATTCCTTCCAAAATATCGGGAAGTAAGATGACTGATAAGGAAGTCGTAAATACGTCCATCGATTCAAGAATTAAACAGCTTTACATCAGCATCTTTATATGTTATGATGCAGACTATTATAAAGCAAGTTTTTACATTCGTATAAAATATAAAGAGTCATCTAAATGTACATATGGATATGGGATTATCCAAATGGAGTGGCCAATACAATTTAGTTTTTGTCTCTGATCGTTTGGTTCTATGTGTGTCTTAATAAGAAAACTTTTTGTTTTTTATGATTGCGTGCTCAAGTATTGAAGTCAACAATCATATTCTTAATGATCTTGAATCATTCGAAAATCAGGCGTAGAAAGTTTCATTGATTCTCAATATGCTCTCATTAATAACATAACATTAGCATTTAGCAGCAAAAAATGGGGATGTCAACGAGTTGAATCTCAAGATACAACAGTTATTGCCAGGTAATCTTGGTGTCATAAAAAATCGATGGATGCAGTTTGCGTTGCCACTAAAGGGTGGTGGGTTGATATTTTACTAGTTCAAAACTGGCTTGGAGAAATTGGTTTAAAAGTCATTCAGAGCCATCAAATAATATATTTAAGCTTTCCTTTTTTAATTCGGTGTGTAGGTTGGTAATATGGAAGTTGATAACCATTTTCAACCGGTTGAAAGGCGGTTCTGAGCATTATTTAAAAAAATATTTAAATATAAAAATATGCTATAATCATTCGATTCCAATCAAATTTGCCAGAATTGTGTGGAAGTATATAAAACTAATATATACCACGATTGGTGATGCTACGATGGAAAACAAAAACCTTTTTCTTACTAGAACTGGTTTTTGGACCGACCGTTTATATGGCAGCTATATGCTATTGTCTTCCGATTTTGATACATTTTTCCAGGATAATATGGAATCATATAAAATTAATATATAGTACGATTGGTGATGCTACGATGGAAAACAAAAAAGTTTTTCCCCCTAGAACTAGTTTTTGGACCGACTGTTTATATGGCAGCTATATGCTATAGTCATCCGATTTTTATAAACCACGGACAGACGGACAAACGGAAATGAACTCAGCTCGTCATGCTGATCAAGAATATATATACTTTATGTGGTCGGAAATGCTTCCTTCACTGCGTTACAAACATCGTGACAATTTTAATATACCCTCTGTAAGGGTATAAAAATAAAAATATTTATTTTGAAGTAGCCTTTACACTTATATAAATTCCTTCTATAAATTATCTCGGACAAACAAATAATTCTTAAAAAAAAGAAAATTTGCATATTTTGAGGGGCAAAAAAGTATGTTTTTTTATACCCTTGCAGAGGGTATATTAAAATTGTCACGAAGTTTGTAACGCACAGAAGGAAGCATTTCCGACCACATAAAGTATATATATTCTTGATCAGCATGACGAGCTGAGTTCATTTCCGTCTGTCCGTCCGTCTGTCCGTCTGTTTCTATGCTATCTCCTCCCTCAGTTTTAAAGCTATCTTGACCAAACTTTGCAAAAAGTGTTTAAATACAAATACGCTGCACATTTGTGGGAATCGGCCGGATCGGATGACTATATCATATAGCTGCCATAGGAACTATCGGTCCAAAAACTAGTTCTAATGAGAAAAACTTTTTTGTTTTCCATCGTAGCGTCACTAATCGTGGTATTTAAAAGTTTTATATGCTTCCACACAATTCTGGAAAAATTGATTAAAATCGGATGACTATAGCATATAGCTACCATATAAACGGTCGGTCAAAAAACTAGTTCTAGTGAGAAAAACTTTTTTGTTTTCCATCGCAGCATCACCAATCGTGGTATACATTAGTTTTATATGCTTTCACATAATTCTGGAAAAATTAATCGAAATCGGATGACTATAGCATATAGCTGCCATAGAAACGATCGGTGCAAAAACTAGTTCTAGTAAGAAAAACTTTTTTGTTATCAATGGTAGCGCCTAGTAATAAACTCTCTCAAAATGGAATCGATAAAATTTTAGAATTTTGTTTAAGCAAAATATTAACAAAATTTTAAGGACCCGGCGTCGGGTAAAAAGTTGGTATTAACTAAAGATTAAGTGATTTCTCTATTCCTATGAATACCATAGGCTTTCAAAATGTTCTGCAAAATTTGGTCAAGATCGGATGAATATATTATATAGCTGCCAGAGAACCAATCAGTCGGAAAATGGGTTTGTGTGAGAAAACTTTTATGATTTTGAAGGTAGGGCGTTCGAAAGAGTTTTTAAAGTGTATTAGAACTTCTGCACAGTGAAAGTTAGCTTAGCCTTCTCGATTTAAATATTGAGTAGAAGGGAATGGGGGAAAAAAATAGCTATGAATATAAAATTGCAGTAATGAAATACCGAGTTTTCTAAATATATGTCTGAAAGATTCCACTGTATTATGCTTTTTAAAAATCACACAACTCAAGAGAGTGCAGAGAAGCTATACTTTCAGTACTTATATGTACATTTAAATGTGCTATTCCAGTAAAGAATCTAATTATAGTCATATTCTTCTTCCATAGTTGCCCATTTACTACAATCGGCCAAGGATGCGCATATGACAATGCTGCGAGTATGGGGAGGTGGTGTCTACGAGTCTGACTTTTTCTACGATCTTGCCGACCGCCTGGGCCTACTCATCTGGCAGGACATGATGTTTGCCTGTGCCATGTACCCTGTGGGAGATGAGTATCTAGCGTCGGTGCGTGAAGAAGTTTTACAAAACGCTAAACGACTATCGCATCACCCCAGTGTGGCCATTTTTGTCACCAATAACGAGAATGAGGCAGCCCTAGTACAAAATTGGTATCAGACATTCCACGATCTCGATCGCTTCAAAGACGAATACCGCGAGCTTTACCTGGCCAATGTTATACACGAATTGAAGCAAGTTTCACATAACTCGCGACCCCAACCGCTAGTCTCTTCGCCATCGAATGGAAGAGCAAGCGAGGCAGACAATTACATTTCGATTAATCCTCAGAACAATTCTTTTGGAGATGGTAATATCGATACAAATTATTTGGAAAACTTAAAACAAAATTCGTTCTTTCTACAGTGCACTTCTATGACTATGTAAAGGATGCTTGGGATCCGTCGATTTACCCACGTCCACGATTTGTCAGCGAATATGGTTTTCAGAGCTTACCAAGCGAATATTCCTGGGATCGTAGCAAGACGGTTGGAGAGGACCTTCTCACTTTAATGGGTCATCGACAACATCATCCCCTTGCCATGCTGCCCATAACCACTTTAGTGCGTAGTCATCTGCCATTGCCGCTACCTGAAGACCAGAACTATGCAGAGGCTTTAATCTACTTTAGTCAAATTTCTCAAGCCATGGCCACCAAGCTAGAGACCGAGCTGTATCGTTCTCTGCGGGATACTCCCTACAATACTATGGGCGCACTCTACTGGCAGCTGAACGATGTCTGGGTGGCACCTTCTTGGTCCAGCATTGATTTCTATGGCAACTGGAAGGTAATATACAATATCATTTTTCAAGTCTGATTACCGTTGATGATATCTGTTGCAGCTTTTGCACTATTGGGCACGCGACTTCCTGGCTCCCATAGCCATTGTCGCTCTATACGACAAACCCACAGAGTCTATAAATATCTCCCTTATCTGCGATCAGCCGGAGGTTAACACAACAGATCTAAATGTAGTGGAAAACATACATTTATGGTCACAATTGTTGCCGCGCAGTACGAGAAATTGGCCAGGGACCATGCGTGAGAATGGAGTGCATTATGACAAGGTGATTCCCATTAAGGATTTGTTTCAAGGCGAGTTTAACGAGCGAAATTCCTACGTGGAGTTTCAGCTGCGTCGTGGTGAAAAGGTACTCTCCCGCACCTACTATTTCCCCACGAATATTGCCGGCGCTGTGGGAATAACTGATCCGGATCTAGAGGTACGTGAAAAAATTCATCATCTAGAACAGTGTTGGCTTGTTGTTCTTGAGTGAGTGAAGAAAAAAAAACAAGTTCTGAACATGATCTTTAATTGCTCCTTTTTATTCAGTTGCTCACTCATTTGTTATTTTCTGTTTAGTTGTTCAGTTGTCTGTCAGGGTTGATTGAAATATATTACGTGAAAACCAAGCAATTTGAACAACTGAACAAAAATTTAAAGTGAGTGAACAACTGAACAAAAATTATAAAATGAGTGATCAACCTTAAAACTCAACAAAAATTAACCACTGAGCAACTGACTGTGCTCACTAAAATAAACTTCTTCTCATACCTTTCCAGCTCGAGGTGGCTTCACGTACCTGCGTATCGACCGGCAGTATAGTGCGAAATAGCATTACTCTCAGCATTCATGTGAAACGACCTGCTGTTTTTGTCTACATTGAGCTACTTAAGTCGTATACCTATAGATTGTCGGAGAATGGTTATATGCAAACGACACCCATGCATGCCATCTACTTGACCTTCGACAGCGGTACCTGCAATCGTCTGATCCGCAAGTCGGACTTTAGAGTCCTGATAGTCAACGATTATATGCCCTAGAGCGTGCGGATCTTTCTTTACAAGTTTAATGCAACATTTTATAAATAACTTAAACAATAAACAAATCAATAAATAGCGTTAAATAGTTGAACACGCATAGTTAACGATTAAGCACCCGGAAAACAGAAGCGTACCACCTCCTCCGTCTATCTGTCAAAGCTAGGCATTTGCACGCGCGGCGGCGTATAACCCGCAGGATATGGCACCAGTTGATTATTGAGCACTCGCGCATTTCTCCAGGTCTTGACCTTGTCCTCCGCGGTGTCGGGCACTCGAACGCCCTCAATTAGCGTCACCGCAGGTCCATCCACCACGCTGTGTGTACTCTGACCAATTGGATTACGATGGGGATTACCCTTAAGCTGCACTGGTCGACGAGTGGGTGTGACTTCGGGCGTGGTGACGCCTGCACTGGCCGTAACCACCACAGAATGTGGCATATAGGTAACATATTTTGTTTTCTGTGGCAAGACATTGTAGTTATGCTTGGTTATAAGATTTTGGGGACGATATCTTTGTCCAGTTGAGGAATCACTATTGCTTGCATAGGCACGCGTATCCCTGTCAAAATATGTAACGGGCTGGGAAGCGGCATATTGCATATCCAAGGGGAAGTTTATGCCGGCTGATGGCTGGGTCTGTCGTAGAACGCGTGGCTGCGATTCTACAGACTCGGCATAGCTATACGGTTGCCACTGGCGATCCGCGGCAAAGGAGAAATTGTTACGCGTGGGTTGCGCCTGCAGATAAACTGGCTGCCAATTGGCTGCGTCCGAGCCCAGTTGACGGCCACGTCGGGAATTTGGGTTCTCCAGTGTACGTTGCTCTAGAACCTTGCTGTGCGCCTTGGCCAACTGCAACTGTATCAGCTTGGCCTGACGTTGCTCTGCATCGGTCTTTCTTTGACGATAGGACTGCAACTGCTGGGCTAGTTCGTTCTGCTTGAGTAGGGCCGGACTGTGCTCGAAACTTAGCTGACGACCGCTGGCATTACTCTTGGGTTGGATCACTGGACGCTTCACATCCGAACTGCGCACAAAAAAGGAACCAGCTGCCTCCTCGGCACGTGCTTTGCGACTATTCTTGCCTACCAGTATCTCAACATCCTCGCCCTTGCTGGACTTCACGTTGACCACCCTTACTTTGGAGGGATCCAGATTGCGCCCGAAACGTAACTCTGTACGTAATAGAGATGGCTTGCCGGTGACGCTAAAACGACCATTGTCATTGTCGTTGTTGGCATGGCCCAAAGCCAGGCAGAGAGTGAGAGAGGCCAGCAGAGATAAGGTACTCATCGCTCCAGTGGTTTTCGCTGACATTTTCAAGTGGGTGCGCTGTAAAATTGACACAAAATAGACTCAAATTAGTAAGAGGTAATTGACCAGTGTGTGACTATCTAAGTGGCGGCGGCGGTGGTGATTGCCCTGTAAAGACGCCGGACTACTTAGGTCAATGTGCAAGAACTTTTTTAATACAAGCGAAATTTAATTTCATCATGCAATCTTTGTTATCATATCGTTACATTTATTGTTTGTCTAGAAGCTTGCAACTCATAAAAATATTCATTTTCGTCCCCATTAACTATATACGACAACGAACTGAGTCGATTCAGCTTTTCCCGTCTGTCTGTTTCTACGCAACCTAGTCTCTCAGTTTCAAAGCTATCGAGCTGAAATACAGCACTGAGTCTTCTTTTTAGTGCACGCAACTAATATGTCTGAACCGCCCGGATCGGATGACTATATCTTATAGCTGCCATAGGAACGATTGATAATTTTTGGCAATTTTAGCCTGTATATGGTAAAAGTTCCGTTTTAGAGCATTTATACCTTTAATTAAACCCCCCTTTATCGAAAAGATATTGAACCGAACCCGTGTGAGCGTAGCTTAGGATCGGTTTTGAACCAATACAAATTTAGTTCAAAAGTTTTGCTCCCGAACCAGTTTAATTCTACTCAAAATTTTTTGGGAACGTAAAATTTTCGGTTTAGATTTAAAACCCTATCAAAAGTGCCTTAGAGCCATATGAAACCTTCGATTATTTGGAGTTTCATATTTTCAGGGGTTTAAGACGCGTTCCGTTTCAGTTTGTTTGTCAATCACTTGGCTTATATTGTTTTTCATTTTCGCTCAAGAGAAAGAGATCTACAGTTTAACACCAAGACCGAACAGAAAAGTTTGAGTAGCTTTTTGATGGCTAGTTTTACAGACAGAATGTGTAAAAGTTTTAAAGACAACACTTCCTTTTATTTATATGTTTCTAAGCGGGCAGTAGGCAGTAGGCGAACACACAACCATTGCACCCACAACCAGTTAAGTTATTGCCCATTAAAATCGATGGTAAAACGACCAAGTTATAGCCTCCCATTGAAAAAAGTACCTCTTAATTAATCACCCGAGGTTTTGAATATAGAAACATTAATCTTGGGTTGGGCTTTCAATCCGCAAAAGTTGGAAATATGTTGGTTTTAGCTGAATCCGATGACTAAAGCCAATTATAAGTGTAATCACCATCATTCGCTGTTGGCTATTGCCAGGCCTGTAGTTGGATTTTTTACTTCGGGGGGGGTGTTGAAATTAATTTTTGACAGTAAAATCTACAACCTTACTGATTATATGAGGGAACAAAAATTTAGCAAGCTACGATATTTTGAAGTTCGGTAGGGTCAGTGCCCCTAGAGAGTAAAATTTTTAGGACTTTATAAAACCCATAATTAACCAGCAGAGAAGATGACAATTTAACTTGAGCAACAATCCCATATGTATTTTCCCACCTCAAACGATGGAATGCCACTTATTAGGAGGTAATTTGATAGTAATTTGCTTATTTTTTCACGCCAGCTAATGAGCCCAGTGCACATGCGTGCTCCACGTTGTAGTCTCGACAACAGATCGCTGGATTTCCCTCCGCATCATCACTGCCGGTTGTACTCTTAATTTAATTATTGACAAGCAGCCAAGCAGGCCGATTGCGGCTGCTTAAGTGCATCGCCGGCTCCGTGGGGCTTTTATTGCATTCGCGTGTCTGTGTGGTGCTGGGTGCGTTGGGTTCAGAAAGCGAAACAGCAATTAAAAACTGCAAGGTTTAACTTTCGTTTGCCGCGGCGGTATAAGGAAATTGATGGTCTGTGTTGCCGGCATTAGCACATGGCCAACGACACGGCAATGGTGACAACTCTTGCCAGTCACGTCGAGCAATTTGTAGTGGCCAAGCCTAACAAGCATTGCACGAACCTTGATTTTTTTTTCTTTGCTGCATTTGACAATAATTTTGTTATATTGGCATCTGTTTATACTAATGGAAACAATAATAGCAATATACTGAATTGGAATATTTATACTAGTAGTAATTTCATCCATTTCCATCCCGCACTTTTTAAATTCTTTCCGTCTCTCAATTTGTTAGCATAGGCGCTTTAAAGCACTCTATTTTATTTAAAAAATGCACTTAGAATAGACACGACCTTGAGCAGGTCAACAGCAATTTCTTATATTTCAAGTCAGAGCGCTGAAGCCGAGTGAAGTGCCCTCGATTTGGTGTGTTGTTAAACGCATATAACACGCACGCGCAGCCGACGCTCATAACGCTGCAGCCGCGACGCTGGTCGCCCTGCCAGTTGGATGGCTGAAAGTTATATTACTTTCAAAACCTCCACGTTTCTTAACCGATCTTATTGTGCGTTTAGAATTAGTTCTAAGTGAATATATTTATTGACACAAGGTTCTAACTTAAAAATTGTGGCTTTGACAGTTTCTTGTGGTTTGTGGGGGAAAAGCGGGAAATTTATATAATTTGAATCTAACTTGATTTGCGTATTCACCTACTTACATGCCAATGCACGTCGCTCTATCTCTTACAGTCTCTGAGATCGCCGAGTTTATACAGACAGACTGACATGACTATATTGACTTTACTGTTAATGCTGATTAAGAATATATGGGCATTTCCACCGATAGGACCACCGAGACCACAAATTTAAAAGTTTTTTTTTTCGTAGGAAAACAGTCAAATTTAACTAATTTAACCCAATTTTACATTAATTCATATCCTACTTCGAGATATTCAAGAGCAAAGTCGCGCAAGCGCAACTTTTATAATTTTTATATTTTCCTTGCACTTTTTGTATTGATAAAAGTTTTTAAATGTCTCTCTTTATGCATTGACTTTTACATTCTTTAATCTTTCCAAAGGTAGAAAGAGTCAAAAAAAAAGGCATAAGAGACTCTGCGATTTGCAAAAAAACATCATTTTTTGATTTTCACTATTGCATTTTTCGATGTCCCGTGCGACATTAAAAAAGAACATTCGTTATCAGTTATCAGTAAATGCAGAAAGCTTATCCCATATTGAGCACAAATTAAGAGATTTTTAATACAAATCAAATAAAAAAAGCCATGCTGAAATATGAGATGATTTGTGATCCTACATCCAAAAAAATGCGTATCAATATTAGTTTGATAAGCGTTGTCTCAAATTAAAACTACAGCCAGTATCTTTATTTTTGTATCAATATAATTCAAGAAAGTATCAAAATATTAGAGGTGTTAACTTGAACCTATGCCTATTAAATTGTTACTTAAAAGTATCAATTCGAAACTTACACATTTTCGATGTTATCGAATACTAGTTCTAAAACTTCAACTGTCATACTTGATTCTCTCTAGCAAAGCAAATTGCATAAATGCTGACACTTGTAATTCTCAAGTTGTTATTCAGCTGATTGATGATATAACTAGGGCACTTGATAGTGAGCGACCAACGCGCAGCAGCAAGAAGGAGTCTAATGAGAGATACAAAGACAAATTACAGTAATAAGTAACTCCTACCAATTTGCCGTCTTGCGATTAAGTCGTTAAACACACCCTTTTGTGTGTATGCCGTCTAAGTTATCGCAAAAAAATTTCAGAAAAATAATTGTACGGTTTTTTTATTATTATTGTCAAATTGTGAAAGGTTAGTATCAAAATGATACAAACGAGAAGGCAAAGCTAACTTCGACTGTGCCGAAGTTTAAATACACTTGAAAAACATTACTCCAACTGATTTAACCGGTAAAATATATATAGGATATAGATATCAGATATTTAAAATTTTTAAATCATTGATAATAAAAATTTGATACCATAAAAAAAAAATTTTCTTAGTAAATCACATTTTTCGACCGATCGGTCCTATGGCAGCTATATGCTATAGTCATCAGATTTTGATAAATTTTTTCAAAATTATGTGAAATCATATAAAACTAATATATACCAAGATTGGGGACGCTACGATAGAAAACAAAAAAGTTTTTCTCACTAGAAGTAGTTTTTTGACCGTCCGTTTATATGGCAGCTATATGCTTTAGTGATCCGATTTTGATAAATATTTTCAGAATTGTGTGGAAACATATAAAACAAATATATACTACGATTGGAGATGATACGATGGAAATCAAAAAAGTTTTTCTCACAAAGACTTATTTTTCGGCCGATCGTTCCTATGGCAGCTATATGCTATAGTCATCCGATTTTGATAAATTTTTCCAGAATTATGTGGATGCATATAAAACTAACATATACCAAGATTAGTGACGCTACGATGGAAAACAAAAAAGTTTTTCTAACTAGAACTTGTTCTTAGACCGATCGTTCCTATGGCAGCTATATGATATAGTTATCCGATCCGGCCGGTTCCGACATATTAGTTGCGTGCAGTAAAAAGAAGACTCTGTGCAAAATTTTAGCTCGATAGCTTTAAAACTGAGAGACTAGTTTGCGTAGAAACAGACAGACAGACGGACAGACAGACAGACGGACAGACAGACAGACAGACGGACGGACGGACAAGCGGAAATGAATTCGGCTCGTCGTCCTGATCAAGAATATATATAGTTTATGGGGTCGGAAATGAATATTTCTATGAGTTACAAACTTCTGGGCAAAATTAATATACACTTTTCAAGTGTATAAAAAGTATCAAATTGATACTTTAAAAATTAATACAAAGAAATGTCATTCTGATACAAGATAGTATCATTTTTATAACATCGAAAATATTATTTTGATACTATCGAATTATCAACTTGATACTTTGAGTATTAAGCATAATTCGATACTCAATAGTTTCAGAATGATGACTGAATTGTGTCATTTTGATGATTTTTTTTTTTTTTTTCGTTGTAATAACGTCAAGAGAGTAACTGAAATAACATAATTATGATAATGGAAAAAATGTCCCGTGCGACATGTTCCGTGCCTCTGGATTCGCTGAAATTGGCTTGTCAATTGTTGGTAAAAATTGATCAAATTGCCCAGGGCCAATTAAGAGCTATTAGTTAAGCCTTCTGTCAAAACAAAAATTCGTTTTATTTTCACTTTTTCACTTCAACTGTTTTCGAAGGTCCCATTTGACAAAATGGAAATGCCCATACATATATAGTATCTACATATCATCAAGTCTTTTCATACCACTTTGTAAATATCCGGTATGTCTTTACAATCAAAAGTCTGAGATTTGTCGGTAAATAATACTGAGTCATATAAAGTTGTCTAAGTATTTTTTTTCTTTTTCCTTTAGCTTTAGTTACCTGATTATTCCAAGATTGAGTATCATAAAATGTTATACATAGATTCATATTTTATATAGGTTTGGTGCCAATTTGAGCTTAGGCAGATCAGTTGAACTCAATGATTTCTTATAAATTACAATACAAGTGCACTTTGTGTGATTGAGTGACAGGCCATTGCATTAAACCCAGTCATTAACACGTAACAAATCTCTATTACACTCATTTATTTTGTTCAGAAGACGACTAACATACATTTGAACATCATCAGCGTACAAGTACGCATTGCAATTATTATTAACCATATAAAGGTTCATTTACATATAAAGAAATGAGAAGTGGGCCAGTGTCTGTGAAATTAAAGAACTTGTTACGCTTAGATAGTATAGTTTCATGGTTAACTGGGACAAAAAATTTACTAAAGTAGTGTAGATTTTGTAAACTGCTATATTTATGTTGCCCTTAAGTGCTTAAATGTTACATCCCTATTGTCCATTGTCCTCAGTTATGCCAACGCTTGCCTTGGTTCATTTTGGTGCCTAAACAATCATATTTTCGAAGGAAATGCAATAAAGAAATGCTTTTAAAATATATGTGACCCTGCATACTTATATTGTACACTCGAATCGTGGCACGCGCGATCAATGAATCCAATCCAATCTTTCGATTGGATATTAGGCCACTAATGAGTGAAAATTTGCCAACAAAATGCGAAATAAGAAACAATTAAGTAAATTGTAAATTGTAATTTCAATAAATGCGCACGGCAAAGTTCACGGAACGCCTATAGTATGAATGAGTGACTGAAGAGCTCTGGGTGGCTTCGCACTGAGGAGGAACTTTCACTTTCGACTCGTTGCGGCCGACTGCTCTGGAGTGAACCCGCTCCGGAGATGCCGAGCGAGCTGTTGTCTACTAAAATGTTTTTTTTTATATTTTTTTGTTATGAAATCGTCGCAATCGTCGAGCACTGTAATAACAAACAACAAAAACGAGTTTTGCTTTTTGCACAGGCAAGAGTCAATGCTTGCTATTGAGAGCTTGGACTCTTTTTTTTCAGCTTTCGTTGTGTTGGCCAGCGTTTTTAGGCCGCTGGCCGGCACAACTGCAACTTGATGACGATGACGATGACAAGGCTTCAATGTCAGCGTCGCAGTCGCTTGCCTTTTGGGGCTTTCAGAGTTGCGTCTTCGTCTTGGCCACATTTGTTCAATGGGAATTACATCATTTCATGTTTCTGTTTTCGGGTGAACAACAGGAAATGCGACTATCAAATCATCAGAGTCATAAGTCATAACACAACGGTCAAGCGATTTTATGTTTTGAAATGCAAGCTGCAATTATTTTTATGCGATTTGAATCGTTTTTTTTTCGTTTTGTATTCCCTTGCAGAGGGTATATTAATTTAGAGCAGATGATTGTTATGCAAAGAAGGAAGTACATATATTCGTATTTGGACGTTGGACGTACAATGGCCCAAGTCGAACACTTAGGCAAAATAGCAGCCCACCTCCCGCCCAACTACTTGCGAAATACATTAAAATAAAGGTTGATGCAAGGCATAGATAGTAGGCAACGAAAATTCGACACCGTCCCGACCCCATCCCGACCCCTTCCGATTCCGAACGTAATTTTTAAATTCAATCCAATCCCCGGGAATTCCATTCTGAGCCCAACATTTCAGAGATAAAGGGATAAAGTAACTAGCCGGTCTGAAAGGAACACTAAAATGTATTTGGCTAATAAATTCAGATGAGTCCATTTCACCATTTATATAAAGATTACCCCAAGCATAAATCTACAATTAACTAATGAGGGAAGGTTAATTTAAAGAAGTCTAGAGTTCGACGATAAACAGACCTCAGGTTTCCAATACAAACCAAGAAAATTCATCAGATTCGATTCTATCTTGATGGTTACGTACTCAAGAAATAAACGTTTATAAAAAATGTAAAGAATCTTGGTAAAATTTAAGTTGATGATCAAGAAATACACCTAGATCATTGGCTGTACCATTAAAGTGCCCTATTGTACATTATCATGCGTGTAAGTAACCACTTGTGGTAAACTTCAATTAAATGTTATAACCTACCACTTCGAACTGTTTAGGATATTACCTTATAACCCTGACCAAAAAACATCCAAGTTAGTTCATACATAATAGCAAGAGATCAGCATAAATATATCCGTCTTTTTTTACTTTCTTTAATATCTCCTCCCTCAGATTTAAAGCTATCTGAACGATGAAAGTAATACCGTGGGGACACGCAGTACTAGCGAAGTTTTTTGCAAAGAAAATCTGAATTGATATTACAATATTTGCATAAGAATACAGATAATCATTTGTTTTAAAAACAGATACAATTGGTTTATGATATATAAAATATAAAAAATTCAAAACTTTTTTTTTTCTCCAAATATATTTTGACAAAACCGCTTCAGTTGTTATAAAATGAGTTCAAGTATTGTTAATTGTCCAACAAAACTTTTTAAAGACAAATTTTGCGTCAAGAACTCGAGCCGATTTGTTATTTATATCAGAAGGTAAGTTAAGATCAGGAACTTCGGACAATAAAATCGAATTATGCATAAAAATTTAATACTAGGTTCTCACCGCCTTGAGTATGTCATCGATTACATAATTTATCGATTACATTATTGCATTCTTGAATACATTAAACAGCTGATATTTGTCTTCTTTACATTGTGATAAGTTAGTTTTCTTATCAAAATGTTAACAAAATGGGAATAAAATGAATTAAGATGATGTTTTCTTATTGTGATGGGCAGTGAGTACATAAGTTTATTAGTATCCCACTGCATTCACAGCTTCACGACAACAGCTCATGCTCCCCGTATGTTGAAAACATATTTTTAAATTTGCCCCACGTCACTTAAGCAAGCCAAAGCTCCTTTCGTCAAGGTTTTGCTTCAATAGCTTAGCTTTAGATTTAACAAAAGCCATAAAAATTAAAAGAAAAAATTCTTTTGATCGAACCACCCGGATAAATATCGTGAGTTATTTAATGGATAATGCGTATCCTCTGTAAAAACGAACCTTTGTGCCCGTCCTAAGCCACTAAACCGATTGAACTTAAAGCTTAGTACTCAGACCAGCTAAATTACGGTAAGCGTAAAGCAAGGTACTCACACTCTACACAAAAAAAGGGTGTCGGAATGCTCTCGGAAATTTCCAAACAAACTAAATTAGAGCACTCATACCCATCGAAATGGGGGGTTGATGGGGTTGATTGAATTCCGATGGGTATGAGCAGAATAATTGGGCGCGTTGAGCAGAGGCACTTGATCACTGATCAGCTTAATAAAACTAGTACTAGTATTTAACATACTTTTAGGGAGTCTTGATAAATTGACATTTGGCAAAGCTCCATGTAAAAATCATATTAAATACAATAGGGAAAAGTAGGATACGTAAATAATCAAAAAATATATAATTGATCAGGAAGTAAGTTCTTCTGCTGAACAAGGCCATTATTTGCATTTATTTCGACGACCATCAGAACGTCAGCAACAATGTCAGCAGCAAAAATGTTCCATTGAAGAAATTTGAAATCATTTAGCTGAATTTGCATTGCCCACGACTTTTGCATTCTGCATTTTAAACAAATAAGCCTGCATATTCCTATTTATTAAAAAAAATTATATCTTAATTTAAATGTCAACAAACGGAGCAGTGTGACCGTAAAAAGCTGCGCAGTTCCTTTTGGCGGAATTTAGTTGGTCTGAGTACTAAGCTTAAGGAAGGATGACCAGACTGCATTATTAAGAATAATGACGTTTTCACTCTTCCGCATATGAAACAAAAATAATTTTCATCAAATCTTTATCAGGGGTATCCTGGAAATCTCTAGAGATTAGTGTATAGGAATTTGCAATTGGCGTGGCCCTTTGGGGCTGTAACAATCAGATTTACATTAATTATGTTTCAAACTAAAATTTGGATATGGAAGTTTTAATTTGTTTAACATAACAGATCATATTTGTATCACAAACAATCTGTTTCAGTTCAATTATACAAAAATAATCTGGAGATTTCTAGAAAACCCCAGAATAGTCTTTTTGAAGATGTTTTCAACTAAATTTTATATAGTTTTGGGTTAAGTATATTCAGTTCATAAACATATTTAAAATAAGTCAACTCACTCAAATTACACTGTTTATTAACAGCTGAGCAAAGACTCACTGAACAATTGAATCAAAAGAGCAACTAATCAATGAGTCACTGACCAAATAGAGCTATTAAAGAAGAACATATTCCCTAGTACATTTAAGTAAGTAACTCATTTTTGTTCACTCACTCATAAACAAATCAGCATTAATTTAAATCTTTGACAACCACCTAGGGTATATAAACTTCGTTGGACCGAAACTAACTTTGGCTATTTTCTGTACGTTTAATTTAGTAGTTTAAACTGGCCCACTCCCTCTCTATAGTATGCTGGCATCGTTTTGCCTTTTGCATACACAACACAAAAACAACAACAATAAGACAAGCGACAGGCGGCGCACATTTAATGATGGGCTTTCTCACTCAAGAGCTCAATCTTAAGCTCAAGGCGTGGTGTGCCATTTGCCATTAATTGGGTATTACACACACTACACTGCACACCATACAAGGCAATTGACTTGGCAATTGTTTTGCTGGAACTGTAACTCTGTAATGAGCCGACGGGTCACTCTTGAGTCGTTGACTTTTCACTCCGTGTAGAATTTATCAACTCTCACTTAGGCAGCAGCGGCAGCAGCCTCCAGGCCAGTCGATGGGCTCCATCAATGTCTTCCGACCCTTGTCCGATTGTCTATCAAAAATCAGTTTCGCTTAGCGAATGCCTTTGGCATTTTGAAAAGATTTGACAACAAAGAGTGAATTGAAATTACGTATACGCCTCCAATGGGAATGCATTGAATGCATTGATCAAAAGTGGCAGGGAGGAGGGGGTTGAGGTGGAGTGAATTGGGTGTCATTGGTAGTCAGGAGCAATCGAACGGTCGCTGGCTTGACTCGGGCTTATTGTTATCAACAATTGTTGTAATTTTTGTCGTGGTTTGTCATGTGCGAAATGCAAATGTGACTGCGGTTAATGTAATTTGTTGTTGTTGTGGTTGTATTAATTTCACTTTTACTTTTTATGATTAACATTTCCCACCCAAAAGTGAGAAAACTTTACATGATTTTTTCCTTTTACTGTACACTTATCCATATTCGTACTTTTTTGTCGTGTTGTTGTTGGAATGAAATGTGAAATCTCAAAGATCGTAAACTTTAAAGATGCTACTTGCTGCCCTGTACATTTAAGATTTATGTTTATGTTATTTTATTTTTTTGTTTTTTTTTTTTAATTACACATGTTGGTTACTCAGCAGCTTAGGCTAGGTCCATGTCAGCTGCTCTGAAGGTGTCGCAATTGAAAGTGAAACTCTTCTTACTTTCGGGTAAGTGCCAAGTCAAAGGTTCGTGGGTTTGATGCTTAGTGCTGTCACTGTCACTCGACAACCAAACGGGCTGTTACTTCCTCTTGACTTAATGTACATTGTACATACTCGTATTTATACAGGAAAGCCCACGCATATGAAGTTTGGGCTGGTGTGAAAAGCTGTCTTATTTGTGGAAGCGGCAGTTCAAAGATTTAAAAATGCATTAGATTCAATTTTAAGAATTGGAATAGGTCAGTTTTTATAAAGAATAATTTCCAAGAGATGAAAATTAAAATTCGATCATATCCCGATTTCTATTCGCAAGATTCTCTTACTGTAATTCTCTCTAGTCCCACCAAAGGATTGCGGAATGAACTACAAACATATTTCAAACAATAATATACAAATTTTTACATAGAGGGAAAAAACCTGCTCAGAAAATAAGTTACCGAAAAGTCAAAATAAGAACTGTATTTTTAAGCAAAAATGTTCTAAAAGGCAACAAGTGTGTGCGATGGTGGCGTGCGATGATTATTATTATTAGTTTTCGATTCCCTGACTAAGCAAAGTTGACCATACAAAATATGAATAATTCGATTTTTTCAGAAAGTTTTAAATGAACCAAATCTGGTGGTGAATCTTTGAAATGTATAGCGATGTTCGATCCTATGGTATATCAGCATATCAGAGCTTGTAAATATAATTTTCAATCCTAAGAGATGTGTCTTTTCAAACCCCACTGTAATTAATATGCATAAAACCAGAAGATTGATTTTTCCAAATCAAACAATTTTTGTTAGAGTTGCTTTTTTTCTTTACTCAGACATATTTTGTTCGTAAATGTTCTTGAAAACGTAACAAAATCACTTAAATTTAAGTTATTGGGTTCTCATCAAATTGTAAAGCCCGACTGCAAAAAACTCTGTGCCTGCCAAAGTTTAAGTTTAAGTCTGGAACCACATAAACTATAAAAGTGCTGCCCATCACGGTTGCGGCCGGTGCTAACCTGCGTAATTATTTGATTTGCTTATAACTCAACTATTGTTCATCTGATCGGAAAACGATGTATTAGGGATCGATGAATAATGATGATAAGTATATATATCTAGAAGGTCCAAAGAATCTAACTCCAATATTTTGTAAAACATGATTATTTTTTTAAATTGCAATCTCTAAAATAAACTAGATTTGCCTAGAAACCTCTAATTCTTATGTCAGAGACGTCAGTTCGGAAATAGCACCCGAAGAACTTTATTTTCCCTCGAATTCAGGCGGAACATGAACATAAGAAGGAAAAATGGAATCCTCTTCCTTTTTGCCCAGACTTTATGTGCACCAGTTACCTTTAAGAACCTTTCTTTATATAAAGCCCCAATCTGCCGCATTAGTGCAGAAATATGTGGAATACATGGGCTATTCTTTAGTGTATGAAAACTATGACGATAGCACAAACCAATTGAAAGCTAAAGTCAAAATTAAAAACTGGCGCTCTTGGACAATAAAAAACAACAGATAATTGGGTGTTTGAGAAATTTCCCTAAGCATTTTTAATTGGATTTTTATCTTTAACAGTTGGTAATATTAAAATGATCAAAATAATTTTTTCTCAAGATTCAAATATGATTCAAAAATGCGGACATGTTATGACATAACGACTATTTAAGAATATTATTTGAAGTAAGAAAGTCAGGGCTCAACCCATCTTCAGCTTGGGTTTAAAAAAAAAATACAAAATCCTGTTACCAGCTGTTACCAAAATATTTTGCATAATGTTTGATAACACGAAAACAAAACAAAATGCTGAACATAAATATCTCAATTATTCGAATCAAACAGGAAGCAATTGTCAAACGATTAAATTAAGTCACAAATAAATATTAAAGCACTTGACCGATACTACAAATAAACGACAACATTATCTGCCTCAAGTTTTAGCGCTATTTCTTATCAACAAACAATAATTTGAGTGAACCAAAAATTGCTCATACGCCGCCTAGTACAGAGCCAACTTTGCTTCTACAATAACAAACTCACATTTTTAGTGTAAAGTCGCTTGATTTTGATTTCTTGTTTCGAGTAGTCCAATGCTTTAATATATGCTGCTCCTTTTTTTAAGTTTTTCTCGCTGTTAAAATGTGCGACAGATCGCAACGCGAACCGAAATACAACTGACGGCAAATGAAAAACTTTTGCTTGCAAGTAAAAAAAGCATCGAGCTGGAAAACGACAGAAAAAAAAGTAAAAATTATTATGTATATACATACATGCAAACATATGTATATATGTTTGGAGGCCGACAACGAAGCTGACGAAGCCAACGCCAACAGACGCAGCGAAGGTAACCGACACGCATATGTATGTCTGTGTAGCTATTGGTAGTAACAGCTGGCCAAAGAGACTGAGACCTAGACCAAGCTGAGCCGCTCACAAAAGCAAGAGCATGCCAAAATACAAAAAAAAAACGCAGCCAAATTGAGCGAACAATTGCGCAATTGCGACGCCAGACAAAAACAACTTCACAGCTGAGATTTAGTGACTGTTTGACTTTATCTGTAGTGGGCGGGGGAATTGTCACTCAAGAAAATAAGCATCCTCTGCTTTGAAAGCCAGATCTTGACTAAGTATTTTCCTCTACAAAATTCAGTTATTAAATCAATTAGGTGAACAAATCTTAAAATACGAGAAGGGCAATTTAATATGTGTGACTTCTTCACATCCTTTTAGATCGATCCATTTCATCTCGACTTTTTCTTTAAAAAAAATATATTTTCTCAAGTATCACAAAATATACGTTTGTTTCACTAATGACCTCCGCATTCGACTCAAATCTTTTACTGGCAAGCCATTTCTTTATGTTTGAAAACGGAAAATAAATCTGGAGAATCTACTTGATGGGATAGCCAATGGATTTTTGCCATGTGCTCTTGTGCACTGTTATGATAGAAGAGTAACAAATTGAATTGAATGGTGGAATCTTTATTATGGGCTGAAAGAACTAGCTCTCACATTTAACTTTTCAAGATAATTTCATGTTGAACGCGATTACGCCGTAAATGGTTATGGACCGTTTGATTGGATCACTCTTTTCAGCATTGCTACTTGTATCTCGCGAATTACGCGAGTACACAGAGAAAAAAAAAGCTCAAGATCAATTTAATCTTTGCTGGTTAAAATGATCTTTTAAAAATATCAATTTTTTCATACTTAATATAAATAGTTTCTTAGACGTCTTCCCATAAATGTTAGCGTTGGTTGACTGCGTTGAGACGTCATTCCATGCGAGGTCTCAAGTTCGATCCCCAGAGAAGTCAATGTTTTTTTTTTTTTATAGAAAAGATCGTATTGATATTTTTTATCATATCAAGTTAATCTTCGTCATATCGGAGTAAAATTTATATGAAAAAATGTGGAAATGACTGCCATTTCATATCAATTTTTTTCTCTGTGTAATGTTTGCTTCCAAGTCTTGAATCGAAGCTGGCTTCTCGACGAAAACTTTTGACTTTACGTAACCCCACATGAAAAAGTCCAGCGCTGTGATATCACATGATTTAGGCGGCCAGTTGACAGGTCCGGATCAAAATAAGCTGAGCACCGAAATGATTTCTCAATAAAGCCTTTGCACAATGGTCCCAAGTCTAATTATTGAGATATTTGCCCGAAATTTGGTTTATAAGCATATTTTGGGCCCCCAAGAAGACTGATCAAGATTCGCTTAATTTAGACCATTGTATTATATAGCTGCCATATAACGTATCTGGCCGACATGCACAAAATTTGTTGTTTTTTGAACTATTGAACTGATATTTGGTTTGTACGAAAATTTTAAGCTTGTAAGGTGTCCTTCCAAATTTAGTTCGAGTTGTGAAACTATTTCATATAGCTACCATATAAACGATCTTTAACTTTGTTGTATTTTAAACTATTTCTATGAAATTCGGTTTGTACACGATCTTTAAGCTTTCTAGGTGTCCTATCAAATTTGATTTAATTTGGAACATTATTTCATATAGCTTCCATATAACTGATCTGGCCGACTAGCATACATTTTTATTTTCTTAGATGGAAATTTTTAATTTTCTTTGTCTTTGCTCATTGTTCTTTATAAAAGAACTTTCTTCACATTTTTTTAAATATAAGATTGGAATCAGTTGATGTTTTACATCCATTTGTTAACCACACTTCAAGCGATTCTTTATGCTCAAACTCAAAGTAGTCTAAAAAAACGGATTTGTGGAAAATCGGGAAAATCCTATTAGCCTCTTAAATGAACAATAATGCATTAACAGCTACGACAATCCACGACAATCCACGACAAACCACGAAACTTTTACTCCACGAAACAGAATTAGTTTGAGGTTAAGCTAGCCTAAAATAACACACAACAAAAACACATAAAACAAAGCATAAAACACATATATACAAAAACTCAAACGAAATTGTAAGTGTTAAAGATACCTTGGACATTATTTTACATAATTTATAACAATTGTTTAAATCGACTTTCGTTTTTTTCAAGCCAATAAACTTAGACAAACTACAAAAGCCAAGTGCTCAGTAAAATTAATAATGCTCAGTAATGGCTTCGCAATACTTTTAGGGCTGCATTTCAGAATATCAGTTTTAAGAAAATAAAATTTTTTTCCACAAATCACATTTTTAAACACTTGAAAAATGTATATTTATTTTGCCCAGAAGTTTGTAAAACATAGAAATATTTATTTCCGACCTTATAAACTATATATTTTCTTGATCAGGATGACGAGCTGAGTTCATTGTCTGTCTGTTTCTACGCAAACTAGTCCCTTAGTTTTAAAGCTATCGAGCTATGAAATTTTGAACAGAGTCTTCTCTTTACTGCACGCAACTTATATGTCGAAACCGGCCGGAATCTTATAGCTGTCATAGGAACGATCGATCGAAAAATAGGTCTTAGTGAGAAAAACTATTTGGTTTTCAATGATACCGTTCTTAAACTCAGTTCTGCAAAAATGGTACACATCGGATTAATATATCTTATAGCTGTCAAAGAAACGATCGGTTGGAAAATAAGTCTTTGTTAAAAAACTTGTTTGGTTTCCATCCCCCAATCGTGTTATATATTAGTTTCAAATGCTTCCACATAATTCTGGAAAAATTGATCGAAGTCGGATAACTATAGCATATAGCTGCCATTGGACCAATCGGTCGGAACATGTGTTTTTCTCAGAAAATATTTTTTGAGATACCGTAATCCAACTTTGAATCGTAATATATTTGAATTTTTAAATATCTGATAACTTTATCTTAAATCGACTTTGGAACCTTTGACCATTGTTTCGCGTTCTGTGTGCAGCACCGTCTTGCTGAAATCAAATGTCGCCGCCATCATGCTGTGGTAGCGCTCGCCATTAACAGTTACGTTCTGTTCGGCCTAATTTTTAAAGAAATACGGACCGATGATTCCAGCAGACCTCTTCGTGCTGGATGTGGTCTATTTGGTCGTGTATCATGCAATAACGTTCACTGAGTCTCAAATTTGTCGGTGGTTTGATAAATAGTGGTATCGAATAGTCGATAATGCACACTATATGTAGCATAAAATACACGATAAACATTTTTCACATAACGCTGATTTTTGTTATACAGCTGCATTATTTGGAAACGTTGTTGCGGTGTGAGTGTTTCTTTCAAAGAATGCTTAACAACAAAAAAAAGATGACAGAATGACACCAGTCACTCGTGATATCTAAAAAAATAATATTAAAAAAAACCTCTTAATGAATCACCCTTGACAAACTAAGGTTAGGTTTATATTTCCTCATTTTGTTTCATTTTGAGCCAAAATCCTGTAATTTTCAACCCTAAACATTTATCATTTTCTGGCATATAATGTAAACCTAGCATAAGTAACGCAGCTTGCTTAAAATTTTATAGTTTCCCGAAATAGGTGTTTCGGTTGTCGATTTATTGTTTCGGTTTTCAATACAGAATAATTGTTTTGGTATACCGTACAGTTACAGCTGCGAAAAAAATAATAGGACCACCCTCACAAGCAAATTTTCCAAAGACGTTATAGCTTCATTTGTAACATTTAGAAACCTTTGAATACGTTTTTAGAATGAGAAGACTCTTAAAAATTATGAAAGGAAAAAAATCCGTGGTTTATTTACCGTTTTTAACAAATTTAAGGAATTTTATGAAAAAAATAGGAAAATTAGGCGAAAAAAATAATAGGACCACTTATCAAATATGCACTTAAAATTACAAAAATCACTTAAATGATTACTGAAACATAATTGTATATTAAAGCTAAGATTATTCAATAAATTTCATGTTTATTTGTCCTGGAATCGATTCTATTAAGTCCTGAAACCGTTTAAGAGGAATCTTGTTTCAGGACTCCTGAAAGTCTTCCCATACTGATCCTATGATGGTTGGCTTAACTGTAGTAACTGCCTTTTTATATTAGACCACCGATTTTCAATGGGATTAAGGTCTGATGACTGCGCAGGCCACTCAAAAACTTTCACAAAATGTTTTCTTAACCATTCCTTTGGTTTTTCCTGGGGTCATTGTCTTGTTGGAAGACGCAAACTAGCGGCATCTCATATTCTGTGTTAGGAAGCATCAAATATCAAAAATATAACCGTATACATGCTGATCCATTATACAATATAGTCGACCTACTTCATAGTAAGAAAAAGATCCAAATACCATTACACTTGAGCCTTCATGTTTAATGATTTTTCCAGTGTATTTTGGATTGTTTTATGAGTTAAGAGGACTCCTGGCGTATAAACGAGAACCTTTTCCACGAAACATAACAACTTAACTGTAATATTTCTATAAAATATTCCCACATTGTGGGGATGTTCAATTAAGATGTTCCTTTGCGAATTCCATGCACTTACTAATATGTGTGGCTTTTAAAAGAGGGACTGTTCCTGGGCCTCCGGGCTTTTGAGTTTTGTTCTCTGGGTCATGTGTGAACTTTTTGCACTGACGCAGTTATATTGAGGTCCTTTTTGAGCTCAGTTGCAGCCCTAAAATGATCCCTCTTGTCCTCGCGGATCCATCTTTTGACGTGAAACTGGGCCAGGAATCGCGTTTGTGCAATTGTTTCAGTCTTGTCTTTGTAGTTTATTGCGTTCCGTATTATTTTATTTGAATACCCAACCAATCGAACAACTTCTTGAAAGGATTTTCCAATCAAAATCGATTTTTTTGATGATATCACTATTTTCCGAACTCCAGTGTTTTCCATGAGCCTTGGATTTGATTTAGCTTACTCTTGATGATCAAAATAATAAAATCAAAGTCATATCCCTTAACCACATGCTTTTCGTCAAAGTAATTCTGCGAAATATAGCGGTTTCTATGAAGAATGCAAAAGTGGTCCTATTATTTTTTTCGCATTTTTAAGCTCTTTATCCATAAAAAAATAAAAAACAAAATATTGAGAACCATTTCAAGGGCAGTTCTACTTTTTTCTTATTAGGGGAATACTAAGCAATATTAAAAAAACAAGACTTGAAAAAATCGCAACACTAATTGTTTGTTTTTTGATCAATTAGACAAGGTGTCATAGTGGTCCTATTATATTTTTCGCAACTGTACACAGAAAAAAAAATGCCGGGATATTTTTAAGCCGAAAAAGCTTGATTTAATCCCGACGGAAGGATTGAAATTTTAAGCCCCTTTAGGATTGATTATCCGTAATTGATCCCGTTTGGGATTGTTTTTAATCCGATTCGGGCTTAAATGTCGAGTGAGAGAGCGAACAAGCTGAGAGCAACAGCAAATTCGCTCTCTTGGCTTCTCACTTTTGTCGTCTGGAGCTAACGCTCTTGTATGTCATTGGGTGCCTAGTCTGGCAAGCGCGGCGCGGTCGAGTGCGCTGAGACGCAGACGTTCTTCAGTCCCGAGGTCCCGAGTTCGATTCCCAGACAAGGCAAGTTAAAGTAAGTTCTTATTAATTTATTTATATATGTTTCTTTAAATTAAAGAAGTCTTTAAGTGAATTCAAATATACAATTTTTAATATATATGCAAATTTATAAGAAAAAAAAATCTCTCTCGGGCGTTCTAAATTTTTTGAACTTTTATCGGGCGACTATCCCGACTAGGGCTCAGTTTAAGCCATTCCGGGATCAACCCATTATTGAGCCCGTTTGGTGTTGAGTTGAGCCCGAATGGCACAGTTTTTTTTTTCTGTGTATGTACAAGTTTATCTTTTTCAATATTCTAAAAATTTTAATTTTATAATGATATCCAAAAAATTTAATAATAAAAGGAAACAACATTTATCAAATACACATAGATCGATTCCCATTGAACAGTTTTAGCCAAATTATTGGGATTATTCTATTGAACATCATTGCGTATAATTATAAAAATGCACATACATATGAGATAATAACCAAATTTTGTATATAGATATTACTGCTTCGAATTTTAAAAGATTAGTGCAGATTTCTTTATTAAGATTAGAAATTGACGAAAGTTGAACATTTAAATTTGTAAAAATCATACTGACCGTTTCGATATACCCAGGACCAAAAAAAAAATATATTGCTTAAAAAAGGTTATTCCAAAAATTCAGGTTTTTCGGTTTTTTTAATTTGGACGAAAAATTTTCATTACGAATGTTTATTCGTATATTTTTACATTTAAAATGGAATATCATTAATAAGTAATGGCCTGTACTCAGCTGAGATAATTCACATAAATAATAAAACTTTTCAAAAGCAATCAGCTCTCACAGCTGTTCGGAAGTGTTTCTATTCAAATGAAGTATTACGCCGAACATTATTTCAGCTCAACTCAACGCAAAAATCAGCAATAATTTTCACAAAATTAAGGAGAAATAGTACATTAAACACCATTTCGGTATGGTCCCGGTTTTTGAAGTTTCCATTAGAGCAGTAACCGGATATTGGTTCTTTAAAATTATTTAGTATCGATTCTGATTCCGATTCCGGTTCGCGATTTGAAATGGTTTATTTCGGTTAGCTTCTTGGGTCGCCACTAATTTTTGCAAATAAGAGTTTAACTTAGAGGTGTGCGCGTGACGTGAATTTTAACGTGTCACGGTGTGTCACGATTTGATCGTGATAAAACACAGACTTTCGTGCGTGTGTATTCGTGATCCGTGCGTGTTGAAGTTAATCATCGTGAATATAAGTCATACAGTATTCACGAAATGTTTTTCTATTATATTTGATTAACATTATTACTCCTAAAACTGATTTGCTTTTGATTTCGTGAGTCCGCTGCTCGCAGCTGCACCATACAAAAGGCGCAGTGTGCCCAAAAAAACCCATGATAGAATAAAGATCTCTTCACACAAAAATTCGGGGGTGGTTGATCGTGCGTGATCATTCGTGAACCCTCCCTTAATCGAGCATTAATCGTGCGCGACGCAAAACGCTCTAAAAATTGTGTGCGTGAGTCGAGAAATTCAATTTCGACACGAAATGTAGAAAAAAGTTCTCAACGTATTAAGCACATTCAAAGAACGAGCCCAAGGTGTATCTAACAAGGTGTGGCAGTTATTCAAAAGCTTTCATTTTATAGCTTACATACTGTCAGTGTGGAACCTACACTTGACATTGACGGTTGTTCCTTGCACGGTTGCCCACATGGTGAATTTATATATGTATAAATTCACATTGCATGCGCATTCCTTCAGTTCCAGAATTGACTTCTCGTCCAATTCATCATTGACATTCTGTATGTGTATTTGTTGTCGCAGATTTGCCTATTCCGAGTGATGAACTCTATATACCCTTAAAAATGTAGAAGCATTAAAACAATCAATTTTGTGAATATTATGGAATCTTAAAATAATGAGCTTGGACAGGTGGTTGATTAGATAGTCGTATAACAACGCTTTATTTTTATTACCCCGAATCAAACATTTATCAATGGGTCATAAATATATTTGCACAATTACTTGCATTTTCCTAGGGTATTAAATAACAAATAAGTCACTAAAAGAGATTGAGCCAACTAAGAAAATCGTTTCGAATCGGAGATTGGTTTGCAGACTAAATTGATTTTTGATTTGTTAGTCCAGCTAGGAAATGTATCCTTAGGATACGTATGATCTTTTTAAATATTCAAAGGAATTCGAACCAAAAAGTGCAAAACAACAAAAATAATTGGCGCAAAATAGTCGCCGCCAATGTGGATGAGTCTGTGTCTGCCGCCCCTCCCCCATTTCAGTTAGCCATAATCTTACCAGTCTTAGCTTTAGATGAATGCCGCCGATAGTGGCCAGAAAAATAATTGCCATGTGCGCCGTGGTTAATGAAAGTGGCCAGAAGTAGGTGTGTTTAGGTGTGCTATATGTGCGCGTGTGTGTGTGTTGCTCGAGATACAAATCTAAGGCAGTCGCATCATTGCGCACACACATAGATACTTAGACTGAGGCAGCTTCGCTCATAGTTTTTATTGGTAATTTTCGCAATTTTCATAGCATTTTGTTCGTCGTCTTTGCTGTAGTTGGCTTTAAAATAAAAATATAAAAAAAATTTTAAAAAAAAAAACTCATTTTTAATTAACAGAAATTTCACTTTTTTTTAGGTGGATTTAATATGTAATAGAATGAACCATGATGGATTATGATGAGCGCAACCACAGCAGCAACAGTTAGGTGCGATATAGGTCCAAGTGGTTACCAGAGGCCAACTTATCATTGGCCAGATGGGTGGGGCTGGTGGTCAGCTGTTGCTTATCCAACTCCACCTCTTGCGCCTCATCCTGAAGCTGTACAAAATAGACGCCATTGCTGCCAAATCGCACGCAATTGAAACGATACTCAAAGAACTGACTAACCAGCACCTTAAAGACCACCGATATACAGATCTGCACATTACCCTCTCCAAAGACGCGAATGTCATAGAGTCTTAGGCAACTGAATAGTGGCAACGGCACCAGCAGGGGTATACAATAATCCGGAGGATTTCGCGCCGAAAATCCAAAATTAGCCACCGATCTCTGATTCAGCTCGATGCTCAACTGAAGACCCAGTTCGGCGCGATTATAAACAATGGAGGTACAAACTCGCTGATTAAAGGCCTCACCCAAGCCAAAGACCAGACCCAGACAGCATCTGCAGGTGTACTCGGCACAGGAGCAGGGTTGCCACAACTGTGGCAGTTCTACAATATTGCCATTGATCTGTTTGTTGCCACGCAGGATGGATAGATAACGCAGTGGCTCCAATTGCTGGCCATTAAACGGATTGTACAGTACAAAACGTGGACGATTCTCCAGTCTGGGCGGGTTTGGAATAGGTGTATAAAAAAGTTGTGCCTGGACCATGGGCAACAGCAGACAGAGCAATGCAAGGTAATCTCGTAAGTGCATATTGTCCAACTGTTTTCGAGGTTGTGCTCCACTTAGCTCAAAGAGGGTTGTCCACTTGTTTTGGGCTTGGGTTTTCCAGAGCGCGTGTTGTTTTCCCACACAATTGTCCAAACAGAATGATCCATTTGTTTGCCCTCGATGTTTTGTTTCAGTTCTAGCCGTTTTCACTTGGCCGCTAAATGGCTCGGAAAATGTTTATTGAGATGAATTAGTTACAAAAAAAAAGTAATAAGTAAGAGCTCAACAGTCGGATGTCCCAACTACAAAATACCCTGGAATTTCTGCTATGGAATTAAGTCTGATTTGGTTCAGAGGTTAATAGAGATCTTAAACCACTGTTTGGGTTCACAAAATGGTTTTCCTTAGTTAAGTCAGATTTAAATTGAAAACGATAAATAGCGTACAATGCTGAAATGGTTAAGTGAAATGAGAAATGATTTTTTACTCTTAAAGGGTGGCTGATGAATGCTGCTACCAAAATAAAAGGGAAAGCTTTTGTTCTGTGCGGTTAATTGGTAAGGCTGAGTTTACACTGTTCGACGCATGTTACGCATGTCTAGTTTTCATGGTGAATAGCTTGTCTTTAGACTAAGAAAATAAGATAACAAGAAGGCCTTCTAGATTATCTGGTCTTATGCGTTAAACAGTGTAAGCCCAACTTTACTTTTGTTGTTTTGATGTCACCAACTAATTTTTTTACTTAAAAAATATGTTGAGAAATACTTCATGCAATGGAATTTATATGAATTTAAAAACAGTTATTTAAGTTTATTAATGTAGCCAACTTTTAAAAAACATTGACACTCGTTTTCGCCAGTGGGAACTCGAATTTTTTAAATTGAGTGATTACTTGGATTTTTAATACTTTTTAAAATATTAAAATTGATAACATCGAACATCAATATTGACAAAGTCGATACTGTATATATATAGGGGATTCACGACAACTTGCTTATTTGATAACCTATTGAAAAATAATATTTAATCTTCATCTGTCGTGAACACACTTTTGTGTAAATTTCTTGATTATTAAAACTCAATAAATCAGAGCCAACTATATTGAAAAAATTTATGTTACGTAAATTTAAAATATACGAAAAGATAATAGCATGAAATAATATGTGATTGCATTTTATGTAATTGCAATCGTTAAAAGGTTCTTAAAGAACAAAAAAAAAAAAATAATTATAGACCGACCTTACCGTAATTTGAACTCAGGTTTTGTTGACTTCCAGTCTCACACCTTAACCTCTACACCATTGTCATCAAGGTCGAAGTGGCAGCTTAGTGTGCTTTATAAAATAGTGGCGCTTTATCATCAAAATACTACAATTCTGGCACCTAATAGGTACACACTGTTTGAAGTGTTTACCAATATTTGTCAGCTTATTTTTCGGTAGTACATTTTGTTGTTGGAGATTTCATTTTTTAACAGGTTATCTATTAAGCAAGTTGTCGTGAATGCCCTAATAGATTTAACAAAATAACCGATATTTTGTTATTTTTGAAAGCTATTAAAAGGCACCGAAAAGCTTTTCGAGAATGTCTTTTGCATGATGTATTATGATCTTTGATCTTTTATTATGATAGAGTATGCTTTAATTTTTTTTTTTTTTTTTTGAAAAACCTTAGAGCATTAATTGCGAAGCTTCAATTTTATGAAATAAACTGAATCAATAAATAATATTGTCGCTTTAACCAACCTCAATATTTTTGAACCGATCATATTATTTATTCGATTATTTTAAATTTATCAACAGATATTTACCTCCGGCTGGATTCGGTAAGATTTATTAGTGACCAGGTTTGTTGCAGTATTCTAAAAAATTAAAAATAAATATTATATATGTATTTTATCTGCATTCAAAAATAAAAAAATGAATTAACTTGAACAACGCCGGAGCTTGAGTAAACTCGTTGTAACAACTCGTCGGAAACAACTTTTACGAAAGCCCACGTCGATGAAATGAACCGAACTGAACAGTTTTCTCTTTAAAAAACAACAGTTCGGTTCGCTAGTTTTTTTCACGAGCACGAAAACGGTGTTCGGTTTGGTTCGGCTCGTATAGGTATCAATGATGCAATCCGGTTCTGTACCGAACTGAACCACACCGTACCTCTATTGGAAAATGCTGGACCGAACCGAAAACCGCAAAAGAAAATTAATGACACGAAAAGCCTTGCTTCACTTAAACTCTTCTCTTTCCCAAAAATTACTTTTTTAAGACTTTTGAAGGAATTTATGCATCCAGGGTGCTCACTCGTTTGTCATAATGAATAGTTTTTCTAACTACCTCTTTAAGAACAACAATCTGTCGAGTTGCAGTCCGGTTCCAGTGTTTCCACAACATCTGATTAAGTCCATTTTCTGCAATTGACGGGTCTTTTCTAAACATGTCTGTCATAATTTTGCATTTGTTTCTTTAAAGTTTCATATAGAATAGTGTGAGTATCCAGCTGATTATTCTTTCGTTGGCACCTTAATCTTACTTAAGCAAGGGATTTATTTTCTACTGCCCTATTTCCTCTCGGTTGAAGAACCAACTTTAATACGATATCCGGCTTTTTGTTTCGTTGGATGATCTGTGGCTTAGAATTCAATAGTTACTCGGCGTGTATACGATTCGTATTCATAAAGATAGTACTAAAACTTATGAATCTCAATTTCCGACTTTATGCAGTGTTGCACCTAAAAAATAATATGTTAAACTTTTTCAAATGTTTTTACTACTTTAATTTAGAAAATAATACAGAAAAGTCAACATTTCCAGGAATGCAAACCTCACGAAAATAAGGAGCGGTTCGGTTCTGTGGTTCTCAGAGATTTTAAACCATTTGTTCGGTTCATAATATGGTTCTTGTAGCAATCCGAACCGCGGTTTTGGTTCGGTTCAGTGGTTCACGTTTAATATATAATTCGAAAACAGGATCAGCGGTAAGATCTTGTTTTCAAATTTCCAAATCTTCAAAAAAAATAAAACTTACAACATTCTGCATTAATTTTTGAAATGGATTTCGTAGAAAGCAATTAAATAACTTTGATTTTCAATAGAAATATATTAATTTTATACACAGAAAACAGGTAAAGCGCATTATACCCATTATTGCCTTGGCGACCTGATTTTATTAGAAATGTACTTATTATATAAAGACAGATGTAAAGGCTCTGTCAATAAGTTCAAGGATTGTTGACAAGCAAAAATTTAATTTATTCCATAGTATTATTAATATATATCCTAGCGTATATCAACTGGATTTAAGACTACCCTCTTAGCAAAAAGAACGCGTACTAATCTGTATATAATTGTTAAATAGAGAACTTAAAGGTACAGTAAGGGCTAAAATATGATTAATGAGGAAACACTACTACTACCTAAGAAAAATTTCTAAATTCACAAGTGTAATATCGTCTTTACATCATTAAACTCATCAATAAACTGAACCGAACCGTTTTTAAAGGGGGTTTTCGGTTCGGTTCATCAGTTTTGGAAAAACACCGGTTCGGTTCTTAGTTCGGTTAACGAGCACAAAAAAGCGGTTCGGTGCAGCTTGCATCCCTTAATAGAAAGTATAATGATCGAAAACTGAGAGTGAACCACTGAACCGAACAAACACCGTGGTTCAGCTTGACTAAAAAACCATGTTAAGAACCGAAGCGGTGGTTTAAAACCTCCATGAACCATTGAACCGAACCAGACTCAATTCTCGAGCGATTTGCTTCCCTGATCGGTATGCACTACCCATACAAACTCGAGAATTTACACATAGGCACTCCTTAGTTGGTCGTGTAGCTGTAGCTGATACCCATTCCGCTCCGTCATACTTAAACAAAAGCAAGTCAAATCGATTAGGACATTACTTCCGTGTTTTTTGTCCGATCTTGTTAAGATGTTATTTGGCCGTCATCTTTCTGAGCAGTTAAAACTGCATTTTACTCGGATGAACTGCCTCATTTTGGGAGTCTGTTTATTATTCCCTCTGCCTGTTACATACATTTGCCCAACCTTATGATACCCCTCAAACCCATTTTTAAAGGGTATAGCGCATAAAAAACAAGAAAAAACAACCGTAAAATGTGTCAATGTTAGATCTGGGGGGGTTGATAAATAAACTCATTTTGCTGCAGTTATATGGCTAATTAATGAGCTCTATTGGGGACGATAAGGTATGGGACATAATTTGCATTTTAACGATTTTCGGTGCGTTACGTCAAGTCGCTTAAGATTGTTACAGAAAATTGCACACTTGACACTTTCAAAGTGTGTCAAAATTACATGCATAGCAGCTCCATTTGCGCAAACCGACAGCGGCGGCAACATCAACCTATCATTGGGCCAAAAAAACGTAACCAAACTCATACGACGCTTTCAAACAAACTCAAACAATGACAATTTGTGTGCGCTTTATTGCGTTGTGGGCAGGTGAACGCCTTAAAAAGGTTTTCAACTTCAATTAGAGGTCTTTCCCCATATTTTTGTGCATTTTAACGCCTCGTCGCGATCGGCAGGGGAAACAAAGTCGAATATGATTTGTGGATTTGTATTTGAAAATGGGGAAAACCTTATATTAGCAGACGGTATGTGAGTTAAAGAGACACAATCAAGATGGGACCTTGAATTGGTCCAAACCCACATATGGTCGGATAATTGTACATAATTAGTTATTAATTTCAGGTGCGTAAAGATGCGGGCAATTCAAGCACCTAGCACAAGGTCACCAATGATGTTGTTCTGAAAGGTGTACTTATATGTTTACTCTTGCAAGACTATACGAATATTGAGCGGTAGAAATATTTCCGGCTATACGAGGGTATATTAATAAGTCATGGAGAAGCTAGTTTTTTTTCATTAGATTTTCTTTCAATAGAAGAGAGCAGAGGTAGTTCAAAATCGGATGCTTGGATCGCCGCCAAAACTCACTTGAACCGAATAAGCACATTCCAGGACAGAATGCTGAGGAGTATTTCAGGAGCAGAAATGTACATACAATACACCCTACAATAAGCAACACTCATTCTAATCTTAACCATATGAGTTTCTCAAAAGTAACAGTAACATGTTAAAATTTTTGTATAAGGATTACTTAATTTAATAATATAAGTGTAAAGCGTGATTTCGCATAATTATTTTAATAGAATTCCTTTTACACTTTTTCCAACATATCCGCATAAATAAATTTTTGTAACCTTGTCAAAATAATTATGCGAAACCAGATTTTACCCCTTGATTTTAATTTTGTAAACCAAGCATCCGATTGTGAACTGCTTATGCTTTATTGAAAGCTCTCCTTCGTTTCCAGCATCCCATAATATTTTATACACTTTCAGATTTTTGTTTAGAAGATATAATGGTATAATTATACAAATTTGTTTATCAAAATAATTTTGCCTATGACTATACAGCCAATATACATGGGCATTTCCAATCTGGCGCGACGTGACATTCGTACGATAAAACATTTAGAAAGTTTTTAAAAAGTTTTTTTTTTTATATTTAGGTAGTATTTAAATATCACTATATTTAGAAAAAAAAAGTGCAAGAATCGACCAAGAGGATTCTAAGTAGGGATGGGCCAAATACTCAATAACTGTTATTTGGTAACAGTTATAATCAAATAACGTCGTTATTTTGTATAACAGTTAGTTATAACCGTTAATGGGTGAAATTATAAATATAAATTATATAAGAAGCGATGGCGGCTTCTAAGGAAAGCCTTAAACTCTTTAATTCAAATAATTTTAAATATTTATCTTTACTTAATCAGGTAAGAAACAAATGTTAATGTTAACTTTTCTGTGGAAATGCCCATATGTACACTGAATACGCTAACACTTGATGCGAAAGGTTGTCTAAGCGCTAATGCATCACACTCTCGCGTTCTTAGCAAATGCTCTCAGTTGACAACGGAGAGCGAGCGACTCACCAGGTATAATTACACCATGCTTTATTCCAAATGATCGACTCTGATTTTTTCCGTACTTTAAATTTGAAAGCGATAGGTGGCTTGTTACTTCGATAAGTCGAATAGATATCGATACTGATAGTCACAGCGACAAATCACGACTCTCACTGTGATTTTGCAACAGTGATGTCAAATCTACATCCTGCATTGGAATCTCAATAACATTTTTACAGGCCCTTAGAAGCACCCAAAGCGATTCCGATTACAGAGACCGAAAATGGCGTTCATTATATCAATCTAAAGTTTGTAATTGGAAGGAAATGTTTTATCTTTTTCCATAACTATAAGCCGAAAAACTGATGCAGGCGTTTAGACCTCAGCCGCATCATTGAAACAGCTGTTCGCAATGCCAAACCTAACAAACCGAAGTAGTAAGAATAATAGAACAAATGTAATTTATTGAAATAGAGACAATTATGAGCGATAACATGTTATATGTGGCACGCGGTACATTTGATAACGTCACTCCGTTAACTAAAATGGAACTAGGGCTTGCTTTTGTGGATCATTTAATTTTTTAAATTACGCGGTCCAATTATGTTGTAGTTTCTGATCGAAATTCGATGTCACGATCAGATGTTCGCAATCGATGCCGTGAAACAATACTCGATACTCGTCTATCCACAGGTTACTTATGGGAAACAATTCCGCACCTTCCGTTTAACGGAAAAATTGAAAAATTTACATGAGTATGCAGTTTTTTCCTATCTTCCGATTTGGAATGAAACATTTTTTGATTAAGAGATTTAGAATTTTTATAGGGCTTTCCGGTTTTGACTCCGAAAAAATAAATTTGCGCCAACTTTGACTATTTTTAGTCAGCACCCCAAAATACAAAAAAAAAATTTCAAAAAATATCGGATTAGGACCTTTTTGGAAGTTAATCCACCTATCCCATGCAATGTGTCAGTTCTTCAAATATCTTCGACACAAGCTGCTGGCCTTTGAAAGCATAAGATCAATGGAGGTACTCCGACAGTCCATTGGGATTATTGTACATACCAATAATTAAATCAACTCACGCATGGGAATATATTTTTAATTCAATCAATTGCTTTTTAAAGTTATGATTCGGCATTTCCTAAATTTTTTAATTTCACAAGTCGAACAGGGGGTCGTGAATACCCTGATTAATTTTCATCATCACTAACGACTCAGCGATATATCGATACATCGATAACAATACTGCTATCGATGACTGGAAATAGTAAGAAAAAGACACGAAGTGTTGCAGCCCTGCTGTATTGTATATAGCAAAATGTTTCAATTTTGTTAAAAAGACCACAAACAAATCCCTCGATATAAATTGTTTGCGTTATTAGTGATCTGCCTTGTTCGTTGATCCACACAAAATGGGCGAGTTCTTCAAGGCGCTCAACTTTAATTACTTCAATACAACAAGCAGTGCAGGTGATGCAGCTGCCAACGGAGCAGCAGGAGCAGGTGGAGGTGGAACAGTTATCAACAGTGGCAGCCTGGACAATGACTATGTGGGACAAATTGTCGAAGTTGCGGGTCACAAGCTGCGCACCAAGTGTGTTATAGCCGAAGGTAGGTGGCGTTGCAGGTGTGTTGTGTGGGCGGGCAGCAGCTTCCCCCAAGTTGGTAGCAAAAAAAAATCAATAGGAAGTGGAGTCACCTGGCACGGTTACGGGCTCTCTTTGTTTACGCTTTCTGATTTTCATACATTTTGGGGTGTTTTGGCTTATCAGATTAAACTTGTTGCTTTTGTGTGTTACCAAGAGGAGACTCTTGGCTGTCGTCGTGTTTCTGCCACAAAAGTTCATTCGTCTTTGTTTCGTTCCCTGACCTATGATGAGTCATTTGCCCAATCAACAATACAATTTTGTGAGTTGCCTTCGAAGTTGCTGTGGCCCGTATCTTATATAAGAAGAACAAGAGTAAAACCAACCGGACAGTGAAGCCTCGCTCATTTGATTTACATTTTATTTTCACTTATCTTGCTTATATTTATAATGGTAGGATTTTTCCCTAATTTGTTTATAATTTAGCATGAAATTTTATTGGGTATTATATCCAAGCACAGTGGATCAAGATATATCAAAAATAAATTTTTGTTAATTAGTTTAATTATAAATTAAATATTTTTAATGGTTTAATAATTTCCATAAATTTTGAGTAATAAACAAATTTTAAAAATCATATCACTAAGATTCTTTATCTTTATGAATTTGCATCGTTGCAATTGCAAAATATTCAAGACTGAAATATTCTAAATCATACACCGGTTTCAGGGTTCAATTCGAAAAAGTAAATAATTATAAATCTTATTTCAAATTCACATATAAACATAAAGAAAATCGGTAAAAAAAAAAAGGGTTTAACTTTTGTGTTTGCCATGGCACCATACAGCTCGGTATCAAACCGACGTAGATCTGCTTGCCTTGACGCGCGTAATTCTACTTATACAAATACTTTTCTCTGACAAGTACTGAGGAGTTACTTTGTCAAGCGATCGGCTTTTATGGCTATTCGGTTCCCAGTTAATCATAACTCTGAACCCCAACGGTTTTTATTTGTGTGATATCTATATCCTCTATACATACATAAAATCGGAATTATCAGCTGGAACGAGCATATCAAAGTGTATAGAAACCTTTTTACTGACGTTGTTATTGTAGCTTTGCCATCTTGCTCAAGAAGTGATCTTATGTTAAGTTTGAACAGGGTTTGGCTTCTTAACCTTCTTCTTTCATTCCACTTCTCATCTTAACAAATCACAAATAACACTAGTTTACAGCGAAAAAGACCCATTGAAGCCATTATTTTTTAATGATGTATTTTGAAATGCTGAACTCAAAAATGAATTTCAAAAATTTTTGTATAGATACTTTTTATGCCATATCTCGAGTTAAAAAATCGAATCAAAATGGTATGCAATTCTTAATAATCTAGTTGAAGAAAATTTTCCAATCGGTTAAGTCGTTTGAAAGTTGAAATTAAAAATATTTCGAAAAAATGATTTATTTTTTTTTCAACAACGTTAACAATTTGATTTCCGAAAATCTGTAAATGGTTAAAAATTAATATAAAAAATTGTTTTTTCTGTTACACTCACGAATTGTACTTTTACGAAGAAAATAAGGTATTGATGACGAAAATCTGTGGATAAATAGCGAAGTTGTTATCCATTTTGTGAAATTTGACTATTTTGCGAGTTTATTAAAAAAAAGTTTTTTATATCGCTTTTTTGCTTATTGCAAGGCTAAAAACGAAGAAAAAATTAAAATAAAATATATATTTTCTAATAAATACACAAAACACTGAAATTTGACTGATAGTACATGTACTTAATTGCCCACAACTCCTTTATTTATCCATAGATATTCTTTATCAATACGTTATTTTCTTCGTAGAAATGCTATGCGTAAGAACAAAAGAAAAAAACAATTTATTTTTATCAGTTTCAACCTTTAACAGATTTTTTGGAAACATTTTTTGCAAGTTTTTAAGGTAAAAATCGATTTTTCCGAAATATTTTTACTTGTTGCACTCAAACTACTAAACCGATGGGGAAAATGGTCTTCAACTAGATTATTAAAAATTGCATACCCTTAAGATTAATATTTTGCTTGACGACATCTAAAGTTTCTATCTCGAAATATATCATAAAATGTAAGGGTAACTACCGAAAAAACTAAAAAAAATATATATATATACTCAAAAACGTATTTTGAAATTCCATTTTTGAGTTCAGCAGAAAAAATAAAAAAATTAAAAAAATATATTTTTGTAAACTAGAGTAATTGTGGATCACTGTGCCGTGCTTAGTATTTGTTTCCCTCTAATGTTCCCATATAGAGAATTGATATATAATCAAATCCGCCCATAAGAGTTTTCACTTTAATGGGAATTTTCAACGCTCGCTTATCAGAGACAATGTTATCAGTGTTTCCTCCTCCCCATTCATCCTCTTCTTCTTTTTTTTGCAGGCGGCTATGCATTTGTGTATGTCGCACAAGATTTGCAAAGCGGGACAGAATACGCCCTCAAGCGTTTGATCGGAGCCGATCAGCAGGCCTGCAATGCCATCATCAATGAGATTAACATACACAAGCAACTGTCGGGTCATGACAACATTGTGGCCTACGTTGGATCCAGCTATTTGGCCCAAGGTTCGCAACAGGGTGCTCAGTACTTGTTGCTAACGGAACTGTGCAAGGGTAAGATCTATATTTAATTAACTGGAAGTCTTTTTTTATAATGTTATAATGGCTTGGCAGGTGGTTCTCTGATTGATTGCTTTAAGTCCTCAGACAATGCTGCCCTTGATCCGCCACTTGTGCTGCGAATCTTTTACCAAATGGCACGCGCCGTGGCCTACATGCACACCCAGGTGCCCACAATTGCGCATCGTGACATCAAAGTGAGTTTTCGTGCTTTATTAGAATTTATTTGCTAATTAACCTGCATATATACCTTTCCAGATTGAAAACTTCCTCATTGGCAATGACAAACAGATTAAGCTATGCGATTTTGGCTCAGCCACCAAAGATATAATCTCGCCCACATTTGATTGGAGTGCCCATCAGCGTAATATGCTGGAGGATCAGCTTAATACGGTGACCACTCCCATGTATCGGGCGCCAGAAATGCTGGACACCTGGTCCAACAATGCAATTGGACCCAAAGCAGACATCTGGGCCTTGGGCTGTATACTATATTTCCTGTGCTATCAGAGGCATCCCTATGAAGATGGCGGAAAACTACGGATTATCAATGCCAATTATATAATGCCGCCGGAACCACGCTATCATTGTTTTCGTGACATTATCAAAGGTTGTTTCAAAGTAAATCCGGACGATCGTTTGGATATCTCAATGGTGTTGGAACGTCTAGCGGCCATTGCAGAGACACAGAATTGGTCGCTTAAAGGGCCCTTGGACTTACGAGGCATACCTATCGAAACTTCGCCGGCAGAGAGTCCGGAAAGGAGGAGTCCACCCAGCCAATCAGAGTTCTACACCGATAATCCCAGTGCTTCAGCACAAGCGGCTGCTCCATCAGCAGCTGTCACAAACAATGCACCGGCAGCAAGCAATAGCAATAGCCAAGGTAGTCTGCTGTCCTCGTTACGCGGCGGTGCAGGCACTCTGTTTAAGAACCTCAAAGACACCTCAACCAAGGTTATGCAGACCATGCAGCAATCTATTGCTCGCAATGATTTGGATATAAGCCACATCACCTCGCGCATACTGGTCATGCCCTGTCCCTCGGATGGCTTTGAGTCTACCTATAAGACAAATAACATTGAGGATGTGCGTCTATCGTTGGAGAGCCGCTTTGCACCGCAAAAGATAAGCATTTATAATTTTGGAGTACGAACTGTGCCACGTTTGTCGCCACCCGTTCGTACCGTGGAGGCGGGCTCCATTTACGGCTGCCCCCAGGCGCACGCACCCAATCTGCAGGTGAGTGTCAACAATGGCTATAATTCTCGGACTGATGGGTAATCTACGCACAGACTAAACGGGAAAAAGCTGAAACTTGAACTGTAGCTTCCATTTGTGGTTAAAGTAAGCACTGGGATGGGGTGAAAAATAATATTTTGGTTTGGAAAAATCCATCGACAATGCCACAGAGAAATAATTATCAGGGTGTCAAACCGGAACCGTATACCGAAAAGAACCGATTGAAACTCAGAACCAGAACCGTAACCGGAACCGTTATTATTTATTTTTTGCGAACCGGTATTTCGGAACCGGAACCGCTATTATTTATTTTTTGAAAACCGGTATTTTGAATCCTTTATTTTTGGAACCGAAATGACCGAAAATAACCGAAACATTGTACCGGTACAGTTTCGGTTTTAATTTTGTTGTTGTTGTTATTTCAGTTTAATTGCTTCAATCAGGGATTCGATTCGGTTTGATACCCTGATAATTATCCAATTTGAGTAACACCCACCACCCCGACTGGAAAGTCTTCAAAATATTTGAATACCCACACTTGTTTCTATTTCAGGGCCTCTTCACGGTATCGGCGGATATGTACAACTTCCTGAATGCGGATCCTAAATCCATTGTAATCGTACAAACTGGCGATTCGGGCGGTTGTACTGCGGCCACTGTCATTTGTGCCCTGCTTATGTATGCGGATCTGTTGCACGAACCGGAAGATGCAGTACAAGTGTTTGCCGTAAAGCGTCATACCATCAATTTGCGTCCTTCCGAATTTCGTTATCTGTATTACTTTGGTGATATTCTGCGACCAACTCCCCTGTTGCCACACTACAAAAACACAAACCTGGTCTCGCTCAGTTGTCAGCCGGTGCCGCGTATGACCAAGGCGCGTGATGGTTGTCGCTTCTACATGGAGGTGTACTGCAATGAGAAGTTGCTACTCAGCACACTGCAGGACTACGAGAAGATGCGGTACGAGTTGCTTAGCGTGCAGCATATTTTTGAACTCTATTTATTCGTTGGTCTTTTGCAGACTGTATCTGGCGGGTCCCGGAAAAATTGTACTTCCTATTAATCTCACCGTTTGCGGTGACTTGACCATAGTATTATATCATGCACGTAATGCCCTAAAGGGCATGGTGCGTCCGCAAGGCCTAAAAATTTGTCAATTTCAAATTAACACAGGCTTCATACCCGAGCCGGAGACTCTCATTACTTTTAGTGCACACGACCTAGATGATTTGCCCGATCCGGAGCAGGTGCCGCCACATTTCTGTGTGTCACTGTCGTTGAGCGTGACCGAAACGGAAACTCCGCCCAGCCACAAGCCGCCTTGGTTACCGGCCAAAGGCAAGCGGGAGGCGCACAATTTATTTAGCTCGGACTTGGAGTATGCAGAAATGCTGGATAACTTTGGTAAGCGTGTACGGGTCAGCTCTTAAAAATCTTCTGCTAACCTAGCTGCATTTTAGTGACCAAACCTAATTCCCGTTCCTCGCCGCCGCCTCGTCCTATGCCGCCAGTAAGAAAGCCGGATCGTCCGAGCTCTCCTTTAGTTTTACCCGATGTCACGGAAATAGCACACGATGCTCCCGCTCCCATTTTCCCAGAGCCCTCGCCGCCCATTGATTTGCTCAATCTGAATCAGCAACCCAGTGACGGCCCCGCCGCTGATCCCCTGGCTAGCGCCATGCCCAGCACAGATGCCAGCTTTGATCTGCTGGGAGCCTTTGGCGATGACGACTCTACGGGCATTGGCTCGGCCTCCGTTCCAGATGTTTTGCCGCCGCCACCGCAGCCAAAAATCAATGCGGATCTGTTTGACATATTTGGCGCATCTGTTGACCCAGGCAATGCGCCCAGCCTGAAGCCAATGGGCGGAGGAGGGCTACCGCCTTTTATGCATTCGGTGCCCACTTTTGTAACCCCACCAGCTGCGGCCAGGAAGGATCCCTCACCCACACTGCCTCAAAAACCCTCAGATCCGTTTGCTGATATTGCCAATCTGGCTTCGGGTCTTAATATTAACTTTAATCCCAACACATTGGGTGGAAAGTCGCCAGTTGGAAATAGCCCCCAGCCCACGCAGTACTCGAGTCCCACGCACAAACCGGCACCTGCAGCAGCTCCTCCGCAATCCCAACCACAAGCCACAACCGCAACCACAGCCGCAACCAGCGTTTGTCAAAACGCCGCCGCAGCCCCCAAATGCTCAGTCACGTCCGGACTATAGCCGCACCCACTTCGATACGCCCAAATCAACACAGCAACCAGGAGCTAAAGGTTCTGATATATTCGCCGATATTCTAGGACAGCAGGGATACTCCTTTGGGAGTAAAATGCATCAAGGTCCTCGATCCATTAACGAAATGCGCAAAGAGGAGCTGGTCAAGGACATGGATCCTAAGAAATTGCTTATAATGGAATGGGTAATGTTGCCATATTTTTAAAAACTTTAATCAAAACCTCGGATCGGAAATAACGAACATTTTTAAAATGCTTACTTATTTCAAGATAAAGTTGTGCCGAATTGTGTGAGCTAGGTCTCAGCGTTTGAACTATAGTTACATTTTTGACCTATATTTTATTTTTTTGTAAATTCAGTTCACATTTTGTACAGCTAATTGGCTTTGAATTTCAAATAATGAACTAGTTTAAATAATGAACTGTAGTTCAAAAGTGAATAGTTCTTTAAAAAATGAACCTATGAACTATATTCTAGATTATTTGACAGACAAAAAAAATCCGCTTAACCTTTGAAGTTTTGAATGAATTTCCATGTATTTTTACCTTGCCATTTCACAAAATATGACGATTTTTTGGAAAACAATCCGAACTATCTTCACACGATGTTGTGTCCAGTAATCAAATTGTTCGCTCTTTTGAGTAAAAAATGACTTCCTACGTTTTTTAAGGAAAGAAATGTCAATTAAAAGTAGCCTACTAGAATACGATAGAAGACGTACATTAGTTTTCTAGTTGAGACCACAAAGAGGAAACAGTTGGAATTGCTTTCTATGCGCTTTTGATACTTTGAATCGGACGAACAAGAGAAGTGTAGAGGGTCTTGGATTTGTAAGGGTCATTGAACTCTTTAGACCAACGATTAATAAATTCTATCACACTCTTGGCTTTGTTAGCTGTTCTACAAATATGTTCGCTAAAATGAAGTTTAAGATCGAGAATAATACCCAAATCGTTCATTTCATAAATACGATTTAGGAAATTGATATTAAGGGAGTATGAAGCTAAATGATTCTCAGTTCTATAAAATGTCATGCACATGCACTTCAAACTGTTAAGGTTGAAAAGGATTTACCCTACACCAGGACCGAAAATCTTGTAGATCTGATTGGAGATCATTAAAAGAGTCGGCTTCTTTATAGGAAAGGAAGAGCTTGACATCATCTGCATACATTAGTAAGCAAAAGTGAGCTAAAATCGAAGGTAGGTCATAAATAAACAATGAAAAGAATAGGTGACTACCCTGTGGAACTTTGGAAGTGACCGTTAGTGATTTTTAAAGTGAATTTCTAAAAAGAATTTGATGTGTTCTTGAGTTCAAATAGTTCGAAATCCAAGAAAGAAAATCAGAGGAATATCCGAGAAGGTCAATCATAAGCAATAATAGCTCATGATTGGCAGAATCAAAAGCTTTAATAAAGTCCCTGTACACTACATCCGTATGTGGTTGATTTTTAAAACCGTTAATGACAAGAGCATGGAACCTTTCATAAATCCATGTTGGGCCGGTGAGACAAGTGACCGGCAAAGATGTTGCAAATGAGAAGGTATAAGGTTCTCGAATAATTTTGAAGTAGCAAAGCTCTCTGCTACATTTATAATTTCCAACAAAAAATGCGGGACATTTCATACGCTAAGAATATATAAGATTTACAAAAATATATGAAATTGTGGCACAATATAAATCATCAACATTTTTATCATTAACTTAAAAATCATGTTTTTTTAAGTAAGTGAGCGATATAGGGCACACCTTGAAATCTAAAAAACTATTCAAAAAGATGGAAAACCCTGATGATTTCTCAACATTTTTCTAATTTGGAGTATGAAGATGTGACTTTTTATACACTTGCAAAGTGTATATTAATTTTTCATATGCTTCTACATAATTCTGAAAATGAATCAAAATCGGATGACTATAGCATATAGCTGCAATAGGACCGATCGGTCGGAAACTGTGTTTTACTAAGAATAGCTTTATTTATGGTAAGGTTATAATATTTTGATTGATGATTTGATCAATGATTTTTGACAATTAAATATTATTGTCCTGCTCCATATATTTAAAGTGTTAACCATTATCTGACATTTTCGGTTATGTTTTAATTCAATGAGTAGGAAGGTCAACTTAATAACTCGACATTTTGGCCCACTATATACGCTTTAAATGTTAATAAATTCGCAACACGAAGAAAAAAGCTCATTCAATTTAATTTAATATAGCTCAATTAGTTTTAAAAGTAATTGAATTTAAATGGCCCTCCTGCTCGTTGCCGCATGAGTGGCATCTTATCAAAACATTGTTCATTATCACACTGTGTCGCAAAGTGGATGCACTTTCGTCTCATGGAATATCTGTGTGTTGGAAGAAAGATTCCATATTCGACCATTTTGTTTGTTTACTTAGCAGTTTAAATAAAAATGGACCTCGGCAGACATAAAAGGACAGTTTAACAACATTTGAAGCATCTTCTAGCGAATTTCCAAGCGACTAGGCAAGTCAGCTGCGCACAAACTGTGCACCATTGAGTTTTACAAGGGAATAAGTTAAAAACGTTGTGCATATTTGTATGCTGGTACTCATTTGAGCAGATAAGTTCCTTTTCGAAACTCCTAGATTGTTTTATATAGCAGCAGCTACGGCAGCAATTATTTCCTTTGTCCGAACTAAAGAGCTTCGAAGGTAAGGTCTTCTTGCGACTGTTTACAAACGTCATTAAGATCCATCTACTTGGAGAATCGCCGACACAAATTCTTGTGTCATTGTCCGAGTTAGCCATTTTTGATAAATCTTAAGATCAATCTATACCTTCTTACATTAAAAAAGCAAGAGTCTCTACTCTTATAGTCTCTAAGATAGACGCGTTTATATAAACAGTTAGTCGGACAGGGCTATATCGACTCGACTGTTGACCCTGATCAAGTATATATATGGGTGATTCCATGAAAAATTTACCAGTCGGTTTTTTTCTGGGTTGAAATATTTTTTTTTCATTCTATGTTCAAAAGTAGGGCGTACGTATTTTCAGGGTTTAAGCTAGGTACTGAGGGCGTTCGAATTTTCCTTGAAGGAATTTGCCATATATTCCTTAGGTGGATTCCGAATCACAGTGTAACCAGATCGAACAGAAAATTACGCTGAAAATGAAATTGTTTTGGTATTTTTCAGTGATTTGGGGCTGTTCACACTGCTCGAACACCTGTTTTTGTTTTGGCAGGTTCACGCGAAGCGTTGCTGGCTAACAACAACTTAGCAAAAATGCTATCACTTTGCTTCCAAACAGTATTGAAAATGGTTTTGATATGCTTTCCACCAGGGAATCAAACCAAATTGAATTTCGGTTCCGGTTCCGTTTCTGGTACGTACCGAAACTAATGTTTCGGTAAAAGGTTCTGTTAAGGTTCTAGTTTATTTCGGTATTCGGTTCCGTACCGGTACCTTGGTTTTTATTTCGGTATACCGGTACGTACCGGTATGTACCGGTATAATTTAAAAACCTTTTAATCCAAAGATATAATAGAAATGGTAGCAACCTACACAACAGAAAGTGGTTATAAAGAAGGAAAATTAAACATTATAAACTTTACCTCAGAAAAAAATGTCCTAATAATAGAAGAGCAAGAAGATCTTTTGATATCTGATGAATTGTAAAAAAATACACTGTTTTCAGATAACGTTACCGATCACAATTTAACCCTGCTTTTAGGTTAAGTCCATTTGGGCCAATTAGTAATTCATTTCCTTTGTAAATGCTAAAATTAATAATAAATTAATAATATTTGGAATTTATTGAACCAAAATAGAAGCAACGAAATAAGATGAAATTGTTATTTTTATTGAAAATTTCAGTATATACCAGATGGTCCCTTAACTTTACATTTGTAAGTTTTTTCTTACGTTTACCCTGCGTTTTACCCTGAAGAAATCCCTTATTGAAGTAATAAAAATGAAATTACAAAAAAAAAACTCAGAACCGAAACTGTACCGGTACAATGTTTCGGTTCTTTTCGGTCATTTCGGTTCCAAAAATAAAGGTTCCGAAATACCGGTACGTAAAAATGTATAATAACGGTTCCGGTTACGGTTCTGGTTCTGAGTTTTAATCGGTTCTTTTCGGTATACGGTTCCGGTTCGGGTTCCGGTTTGACACCCTGCTTACCACAATAGCAAATGCATACAATAAAACACAACTTGAATTACAAAAAACACTTAATTTCTTGTGTTTGCCAATTTTAGTAAGCAATTTAAACCCTCCGATCAATTGTGATGTCCCATTAACCTTTTTTTGTCTAATTTCCATCAATCTCAGCCACTTTTCCCACTTAACTTACATTTTGCAATCAATTTTGGTTTGGCGCTAAATTTAAAGTTGACAACTGACACAAGTATTTAATTGCTGCACAATAATTTCTCAAGAAATATCAGCTGTTCAATGCAATCCACACAATCTATTGATATGACAACTCTGGAAATTGCTTGTGTGTATTACTTGGCCTTCTGAGTACCCAACAAAGGAATGAGGCAAGGAATAATTCCTTACGCAATTTTTTTTATATGTGATTTGACAGCTCAAGGAAAATTCCACCGCCCTCAGAACCAAGCTTTACCCGAAACATGACTAATTCGTGGTCAAACAATTTTTTGAAAATTAAAAATTTTTAAAAAATTAATTATTAATTATTGCTTGCTACGGAGAACCATAGGTAAACAAAATATGGAAAAAATCTTACAAAAAATCTTCTAAATGAATAAAATTGTATCCCTATAGCATATAGCTGATCGGTCTAAAAACTGGTTCTAGTGAGAAAAACTAATCTAAATCGACTCGGTTGTTGATGCTGATCGAAAATATATAGACTTTATAGGGTCGGAAATGATTCCTTCTGTCTGTTACATACATGATATCGTTTTTATCCATTATAAGCGGAAAAAGTAGGATTTTTCTGAGGAATATAAAACAATTAAAAACAATTATTATTATATTACTTATGATTATTATGTTTCCTAATACAAACCTCAATTTACCTACTTTCAGACCGATGGCAAGAAAAACAACATACGCGCTTTGCTATGCTCCATGCATACGGTACTGTGGGACAATGCCAAATGGAAGCGTTGCGATATGTCCACCATGGTCACACCCGCCGAGGTTAAGAAGGCCTATCGTCGCGCCTGTCTGGCCGTACATCCGGATAAGGTAGGTTCAAAAAATACTTTAATTGAATCATTTTAAAATTTGTGAAACTCTTTTAGCATAACGGCACCGAGCACGAGGAAATTGCCAAGCTCATTTTTATGGAACTAAATAATGCATGGACCGATTTCGAAAACGATGCCACGCAGCAGAATATGTTCAATGCGTAAAACGCAACCTATATAGCTCTATATATATAAATCAATCATATGTAGCCTTAACTATATCTATATATGTTCTCCTACAGTTAGCTGAAATTAGTGTAAAGCCATTTTAAGAGTGTAAGCTTTAATGTGTGTAAAGTGAAAGAGTAACGTTTTTTTGCGTATGCCATGAAAAAGGCGTATGCATTTTAGTTAGCCACAAAATGAACCCGTTTATTCCAATTCTAAAATATTTACGGACTATTTACTTAATTTTATATAACCAATCCACAATGAAAAAGTCCTCCAGCAACAACATTCCCAAAACCAAACCACTAAAACAACAAACAGGTCTAGCGAATCATGAAAGTAAATATATGAATTTGTTCAAAATGTTTCGGTTCTGTTAAGATAAACAAGAATTTATAATTGCATCATGATCTTGTCGGTAGGCATAGTGGGAAATTTCATACCAACTTTAGTCACACACTTGATTTACCATATATTTAAAGAAAATGTCCTGTAATTGTTTTCAAGATTAATTGGATATAGCTTTGAGTCTTTACAAAATCATAACTTTTTAAAGTTTTGGTTTTAGATCGACAATATATTGGAGTACTAAAAATATCGTCATTCGTATAAACACATATTCAGTCGGTGCTTAATTGCTGTATATTTTTCTTATAAATGGGTAAAATTTGACATAAATCAAATACCAAATCGATGTAACTTTCTGAAAATATTGAACAACACTTTAAGATGGGGTGCTTTTTGGGAACTCGTAGATTAAATGTTATTATTACCAGTCCAGAAATTTATTTCATCTTTTGTATGGTATTTTAATATTAACAATATTTTATGGGCAAATAAAATAAGTTGGTATGAAATTTCCCAAACAACAAGTAAGAAAGTCGGACCTGTCGAACTGTAATATACCCTGTACCGGCCAAAGTTTGTATATAACTGATCAATTTGAACTGTGGGACCACACAATCTGTGTAAGTGCTGCCCATCACGGGTGTGGCCGGTACTGCCCGGCATAATTATTTGTTTAACTTATATCTCGACTTTCGTTCATCTGATCAGAAAACGATGTTTGGTGGACAAATAAATAATGTTGATTAATCTAAATGTCTAGAAGGTCCGAACAATCTATCTTTAAAATTGTGGGAGATATGACGTTTTTCAAATTGCAGGGGAGGCAAAAATCCATAATAAACTGGAGCTGCGTGCAGGTATAAGGAATTTATGTTCCATTCACTTCAAACTCCTAGCCTTTACCATTTCTGAGGTATGGCTATATTGACTCGATTCAGAATATATACACAAATGGTCGAAACATTTGCCTTAACACAATATACTCTTAGTACCTTCGGTACAGAGTATAAAAACAAGACCAACAAACTAGAGAAGGCGCGGAAGAGATTCCCGTGAGTTCCACGGAACCTAAATTTAAATGCTTCCTCAGGCAGAAATATTTTGAAATCTTTAGAATGGAGATGAATTTATTGTTACTATATTAAAAAATGTCCATGTGATTTCCTACTGAAAATAAATCTTTTAAGGTTTGGGATTTGGGAAAATTCGGGATTCGGGGAATTCCGTCCCGCGCCCATGTCTACTACAAACTGGTCCAGACCCTGAAAGTTTTTTTTTACTTCAAATCTTATCTTAAAAGACTTAAATTATTTTTGCAGGTTGAAGATTTGTTACGCAATTTACATTTCCTCACTTGCCAGGTCAGATAACAGATTGTTCAACTCAGTAGCTCGGAACTCAGCTGGCACTTCTATAAATTGTTTACCATATTTTAATGCCTGGATTATACATTTTTGATGAAACAACCCAATTACGCCATTAATGAAGCAATAAATTTCGTCTAGCCTTATGAAAATGCATTACATGGCTGCCCATGCTCTGAAAACAGAGAATTAATCATTTGCCGTCCCAAGTATTTTTAAATCTTATCCGTTCTTGCTGTTCTGGTCCCGAAGGACTGCCGAAATGTTAAAGTTACGAGTGGTTCTAAATTATACACTCCCGATCAATGAAATAGACTCAAGGATTTTCAATAGAAAGAAAAATTTCTAAATCAAACATTAATTAAAAATTCTTTCTATGATGTTTAAGATTTTTGTTCAAATTGTCAAAATGAACATACATATATACCAATGTTTTAAAAATTTAAAAAGGTCTTAAAACCAGTTTCAGATATAATTTGTACGAGCATTTTCCACTCTTATGTTTGTTCTTTCTAATAAGTTTAAAGAGAGAATGTGTTATTCAGGAAGAAACAATGTCTAAACAAAAAAATATTCAAGATATTCCAACTGATGTCAGAAATAGGTCGATTCCACATATTCCCAAAGAAAGTACGAATTGTTTTTCGAATCCTGGAATTCTTGTCTTAATGAGCTCAAATAAGGTTTATTTCAAAAATATGGGATCGATATTAGCATTTTTTTTGCGACCTTTGCTAAAAATATCCTAGCCAATTTGAATTAATTCAGAAAAATACATTATAAAACAACCTTTTATTTTTTGTCTAAGTGTACCGAGGTTTAAACCGAAATCTGGGGTTCAGACCATAAATGTTTTTAGTTATCTGCCTGGTTGTAAAGGTCCTGTCTCAATATACCAATTTAGGGCCTCTTTCCTCCTCTGCTAGAACTTTACCAATACTCATTTTATAATTAATTTAATTGAAAATTGCAAGGGCTATTAAAATGCTTTAATTTCCCTGCCCAGCTTATCAGAATCTAAAATTGCGGTCTCTGTGTCTATTCCAGTTTCTCCAACTCACGCTTATCCCCAAATTTTGTCTTATGTATTGTCCTTGTGTGGCTCAGTGGGTAGCGTGTGACCCTACCAAGGTGTATCTATTACAGGTGCGGCGGTCATTCAAAACCTTTCATTTCATAGCTTACATATCGAGCCCTAAACGCGACAATAACGTAGGCGCAAAAAAAAAACTTTCCAGGAGACTGTTTTTTAGATGTACATAAAATTGCTGATCATATTTACATTAAAAGAATTTCTATCGAAAAAATGGAGCTTACGTTATTGTTGCGGTTAGGACTCAATATTGTCAGATTGATATTTATGCAAATTTTGTATGTCTCACTCTTGCGTATTGAGCAAAATGCTTCGAGTTACCAATTTTATTGTTCGCCACACCTGTAATATATACGTCTTGGTTCCTACTTTGCGGGAGGTTGTTTTTTCTTTAAAACTTGTACACATAAGGTCACCGTTTCTTTGTCTTACGGATTCGGCGTTAAACTGTAGGCCCCTTTCTCTTGAGCGAAAATTTAAAGGCACACGAGGCAAGAGATTGAGAGAAGCTCGGCTTAGGGTTGCAAGAGCCAGATTTAAATTGCTCATAAAAGAATTTAATCAATGTGTTAAACAAAAAAAAAACTTTGAGTCTATTTCATTGATCATGTATAAAAATATTGTCTGTGAACTTTAATTTATATCTATGTGTATATTTCAATTGGCAACTGAAACCGATATAACTTTGGGGTATCAACCTAATACTAGAAAGTATTCAATGGATTTTTCTCAGTTTAATTTTAATCTTAATTTTGATATTCAAAAGTATCAGTTTGATTCTTACCAAAATTATACATTTGATACCGAAGAAATATCAATTTAATACTTTAAGGGCCGACTCATCATCTTCTACATACTAGCATTATCTGTCACATAAACTAACAAATAACAGTAAATTTTGTTTTATTTGACACATAGCAGCTATCTAGAAGATGAGAAACAGGCCCAAAGAGTTAAGAAAGAAAAATAATTATATGACTTCATCAAATTTTTTCGATGTATGGTAAAAGGATTTAACTCAGTCACTAAATTTGTTCAGTCAACGTATGTTTTAAACTTGCAGATGAAATTACTACGCTATTCGAGATTGTTAATTTTAAGAAATTTTAAGTTTTAGTAATTCCGAAACGTCTCAATCTGAGAGATGGGGAAGGTTTACCTATTTCGTCGCTGAAAAGAAAGAAGAAATTAAGAAAAAATTGCACCCAAAAGCAGGCCCTGTATTTCATACAAGACCGAGGGTACCATAACCTCACGCCTCATAATTATGGGGCTTCCTTAAATATTTTGATTTATATGTAAGAAAATTCAACTTAGCCGCCAAATTTGTTCAGTCAACTTATGTTTTAAACTTTTGTATGAAATTACTACGCTATTCGAGATTGTTAATTTAAGAAATTTGAGTAGTTCCGAAACGTCCTAATCTAAGAGAGGGGGAAGATTTACCTATTTCGTCGCTGAAAACTCAATTTACATTATCTGATGTCTTCATGAATGAAAAAAATTGTTATATACAACAGGGAAACGATTCTCCAGCTTCTAAAAAAAGAAAGAAAGCAAATAAATTAAATTCAAATCAGAGTTTTTATACACAGTTTAAGGCACAAATCTTTTTAAACTAATCTTTCTCGTACCCACAAAATCCCGTTGAAAAATTATAAAATATCAACCCCGGCTGTTCAAAAGTTTTAAAGTGATGACTAATTAGCAAAATTTATTTTTATTTTTTATTGCATATACTTGACTGAGTCCCAGACATCAGTATTTATTTAATCCATGTGTTAATAGCAAAATTTAACTTGATGTTGACATAATCTTAACAGATTCCACTGTGCATACCTAAAATATTTACTTAAGTATTCTACAACATTTTGATAACCTGTGCGAACCTGTTTCTGGCATACTAAAACAAATCCCATTCCGTGCATAATTAGAAACCCAGACTCCCTTTTATAGCCAAATATGTGATTAAACATATACATATAAAGAAATGAAAACTGAAGAGTATAAGGTTTGGAAATGAAGTATTGTATTGTATAAATTTGTTGTATAAAAACGAGCTGACAATTGTGTGTACATAAGACCCATGCGTTTGCATAGAGCAGCTTTTGGCATCTACTTGATAATAAATTCTCTATACATTTCCTGGCGAAATGAAACTGTTAATCAGCGGTCTTTTCATTTTTCTGGCCGACAAGAAGATGGCAATTTCTTGATGCACTTTCCAGCCACAAAAACGGACACGATATTACGATCATCGCCGGTGTAAAGGAATTTCTCAATCAGCTCATTAACATTTAATTGCCGGCTGGGTTTCTCCAGCACGCTAACATCCACGATCAGTGCATCGAATTCCTTGCCCACCACAAAGTTGCCAGTCACATGATCCAGGGATAAGGCTTGGGCACCACCCAGAGTGGCCAAATACAAGGCCTGCTTGTACTTTAATTGAATGTAATCTGGATCGGGATTGATGGCTCTACCCGTGCCGCGTATATCCTGCTTCTTAAAGAAATCCAAATGCTTGGAAACATCCAGCGAGCGCAATAAGGCTTCCTGTATGGACACGGAATTACCGCCAGACACATCGGTGCCCAGTCCCACCGTAACACCAGCTTTGACCAGACGCTGGACATCGCATAGACCGGAGCTTAGCATGGTATTGGAAGCGGGACAATGGGCTATAGAAGTGCCACGCGATCTGAGAAGAGCAATTTCATCATCCTCCAGATGCACACCATGAGCCATGACCGTCTGTTTTCGGAAAAGAAATTAGAGACCGATTAGAGCAGAATCCGAAGTGCATTCTCTAGCCGACTCACCTTTGGTGTTAGCAATCCCGCCTCGTCATAGGCACCAGCATAGCTGGTCTTAAAGATGCCCTTGACCACCTCAACTTCTGCCAAATTCTCGCTTATATGGCTCTGTATATGGAGGTCATTAGACCTGGCTATATCACCCAATTGCTTGAGGAGTTGCTTAGAGCAACTGAGTGCAAATCGTGGCGTTATGGTGGGCAACACCAGGGGACTCTCCAGATTTTGCATTTCCGTGACAAATGCGTTAGTGGCCTTCAGAGATTCCTCTGTCGTTTCGCTAGAATTGAGATGATGCTGCGATGATTAAACAAGGAAGTCTAACAATAGTCTCGCTCTGTTGGTACGCACACATAGTACTCGGGACTGTTGCAATTGGAGCAAACCTTGCCGACCAGAGCTCGCTGACCTTGATGTGCGGCTTCCCGGGCCAAGATAAGTGTGGACTCCAAGTTGTTGGTGGCGAAATAGGAGGCCAGAGTGGTGCCACATCGTATGGTGGCTCTCTATACGAAGGGGTGTGGGGGGGGGAAAAAGTTTATCAGTGTTTATGGTGGGCATTGATAAGCAATCTAATTGGATTCAATGAGATTCTTACGACAACATTCTGGTACACTTGACGGGCATACTCTGGGTCATCGAATTTCGCCTCCAATGGAAATGTGTAGGTATTGAGCCAATCCAATAGCGGCATGTCCAGCCCTAATCCTATCTGATCATATTGTGGGGCATGTATGTGACAATCCACAAAGCCCGGCATAAGAAACTGAAAGTCGGAGAGTAGCACCTCGGTCAGCTCTGAGGCCTTCAATTTGCTGCTAGCGAGCCATTTCTCGTAATTGCTGCCCACGCCAATGATCTGTAAGAGTGCAAGTCTTTGAGTTAATTACGAATTTCCATTGATACCACATATTATATATGTACCTTGCCACCATCCTCTACGGCAACGAAACCCTGCGGTATAGCCTCAAACTCATCGAAAGATTTCGTGTGCACTACAGTTCCCCGGTAAATAATGGTTGGCATGGTGGCTATGGGCAATGCGCTCAGTTGTTGTTTCCCTCGCGACTGGAGCAAACGGAATAAAGAAATCGAAAACGAGCTCAACAAGTATTTAAATTGATGATAAAGGCGGCGGCGTTTCGTAGCGAATGCCACTCACACTAGCGGATATCACTCGACTACAAAATCAATATTCCAATTAAAGCAAACAAATCAACATTTTTCCAATTCATTTATTGTCATCAATCAATTAATTGATTCATAGCCTGCTACATACACAACTTGTATCGAATGTCTGGGTCTATTTAAACACTCAGGAAAAATTAACTCTTTACATTTTAGAAATTCTAAGACAATTTATTTTTTTCACAACCAGAAATGATTATTTATATAAATTCTTTGATTAAATTGATTTTTTTTTTTTTCAATATATAAATGTAATTAGAAAAAAAATTTGATAAACGAAACTAAATATATGAACTAAATACATGGCGTTCACAAATCGATAGTTTGTTAGGATTGCAGGAACAGCTGAATTGCTAAAACTATTCAAAAATTTAATATTATACCCTTTTAGATTTGTAAATGTTATTTTGATTTGGATATTTATTAAACATTTTTTGACTACACTCATAAAAACAGTCAAGAATTCCGTACTTTAATAGGGAAAATTTAAGTACAAACGATCTTAAAAGCTGACTAAGATCGGAATTTCTAAATCAGAGAACCAAATTATTATTTCTATTTCGTTTTTTGATTATAAAGTCGCTTTGACTTGGAATAATAATATATATATATACAGCGGCGAAAAAAATAATAGCACCACCCTCACAAGCAAATTTTCCAAAGACGTCATAACTACATTTGTAAGTTTTAAAAACTTTTGAATACGTTTTTATAAGAAGGAGACTCTTAACAATTAGGAAAGAAAAATAAATAGGAGTTTCATTTACCGTTTTCAAAGTATTTAAGGAATTTTATGAAACATTAAGGAAATTAAGTGAAAAAAATAATACCACAATTTTTAAAATATTCACTTAAAATTACAAAATTCACTTAAATTATAACTTATTGCTACTTGGATTTAGTTGCGTTGCCTTTATTGGCCATAACGGCTACGAAACGGCTTGGCATCGATTCTACCAAATCCCTGCACTATTTTAGAGGAATCTTGCTTCAGGACTCCTGAATGACTTCACTTAGTGATCCGGTGCTGATTGACTTATCAATAGTAACTGCCTTCTGACATAAGCCCAAAGATTTTCGTTGGGAGTGAGGTCGGGTGACTGCGCAGGCCACTGCAAAACTCTTGCAGAATTTTTCCAGAACCATTCCTTTGCATTTCTGCTGGTTTGCTTGGAGTTATTGTCCTGTTGGAAGACCCATACTAGAGAAATTTCATTTTCTGCAAATGGTACCATCAAATATACAAAATATGGACGTATAAATGTAGATCCATTATGGTTTTGAAACAATATAGCGAAACACCCCTTAACATTATATTTAAGCCTTCATGTTTAATGGTTTTTGCAGTGTATTTTGGATTGTTTTCTACACTCAGAGAAAAAATCGAGCAGATCGTGCTTGATATCAAGCAGATTTCGTGTCAGAAGTTCGGCAAGACAGAATTTTCTTGGATTCAAGAAGAAAATACTGAAATCAAGCATGAATTTTCAAGCTCTATTTTTTTGTCTCACCTCCCTTGCCACCAAACACACAAAGTTTTCTCGATTTCAAGCAGATTTCTTCTTGAAAATTCAAGACGAAAAAAAACTAAATTGAAGCAGGTTTCAGTCTTGCCGAATCGTGCTAGATTTCTCTGGGTGTAAGTTAAGAGGACTCCTGACGTACCAAAGAGACTTCTCCCACCAAACATATCAACTTTACTCTCATATTTGTATAATATATCCAAATATGCAACATTTTTGGGATAGCCAATTTAGATGTTAATTTGCGATTGGTAATATGTCTGTCTTTTAACAGAGGGAGTTTCTTGGGCCTACGGGTGCTTAAATTCTGTTCTCTGGGTCATGTGTAATCTTTTTGCACTGACGCAGTTATATTTAGGTCCTTTTCGAGTTCAGTTGCAGCACTTAAATGATCCCTCTTGTCCTCGCGGATCCATCTTTTGTGGTAAAACTTGTTCAGGAATCGATTTTGAGCAAATTGTTTCAGTCTTTTCTTTATAGTTTATTGCGTTCCGTATCATTTTATTTGACCAACATCTCTAAAGGATTTCCAATTTTTTTTATTTTTTTGATGATATCGAGATTTTCCTAACTGCTGTGTTATCCACGAGCCTTGGTATTGATTAACTTTACACCTGATGTTCAAAATAATAAAACAAAGTCAAATTTCTTAACCAGGTGCTTTTTATCAAAGAAATTCACCGAAATATAGCGGTTTCTATGAAGAATGCTTAAGTGGTGCTATTTTTTTTCGATATTTTGTAAAATAAAATTTAAATTGAAAACGATTTCAATGGCAGTACTTATTTTTTTTTAGAGGAATACTAAGCAATAAAAATAATAACAAGACTTCACAAAATCGCAACAATTTTTGTTTGTTTTTTGATCACTTTGAAGAAGTATCATAGTGGTGCTATTATGGTTTACCCAAATGTATATTATTAATAATAATTTTATTTTATTATATTAATATATTAATTATGAAATAATATTTATAATATATATTATATATTATTTTTTTTCTTTAATGTTTTAAGGATTTAGGATTGATTCACTCGCATTTCAAGATATAAGAGCATAATTGTCTTCATATTTTAAGAAAATAACGGTCTAAATTCAATCACGGACATACTTAAATTTAGAATGACATTTTTTTCTGAGTCTACTATTTCAAATCATCAAAGAGTACGCATACTGAAATCTGATGAAAAGGCAGTTCATTTCATTAGCAAATTCGTGAATTTGCGGACTTTTCTTAATCATTTATACGCAGTAAGATTTTCCCAATCGAAATTAATCATTTGAGTTCGATCGGTTGAGTGGTTTAGAAGTTGGAAAGTTTCGTTCAGATAGCTTTAAAACTAAGGGAGGAAATTGAATAGAAGCCACAAACGGACATGTCTATATCAACTCAGCTTTGCGCGAAATTATCGTATGTTACAAAATCAAATTATTACAAGAGTCGGATGTCTGTCTTATTTTCTCTGGTTTGGATAGTACTAGCGAATTTTAACTGTTAATCAATTTTAAGACATTTTAATAATATTGAATAGAATGTTGACAAAACAAAGTGTATTTTTGTTATAGTGCGTTTAAGCACACAGAAAAAAAAAGATCCATTTGGAATGGATATCCTTTTGGAAGCCCATTATGAAAAACTAAGATCAATTTAACATTATTTAATTTTAAAAATGGATATGTATCCAGTCCAAATGGATATGAAAAATATCCAATGGATCATCAAAAAATATCCTTTTTTTTCTGTGCACATATTCCCTTGCAGTTTCATTATTTGATAAAGGCACTGGTTTCCTTATTTTCTTCAAAAATTTGGTTTTTGCATAGTACCAGGCGAGTTGAGTGATTTCCCAACCTAACCAACAGATGGCGCCATTTTCTGATTGGCTGACTAAGACGATTGTTGTATGAAAGCTATACGATATATTTATTTATCCGGCTTTGATCAAACCTTGCAAAATTGTGTTGTGGCAGATAATATTCACACTTAACAAGTATTTATAAAGGCGCTTACATTAAAAATATAAAGTGTTTCTTAATTATGTGGATTCATATATAATTAACAATTTCCAAGTCTGAAGATGCTGCCATTGAAAACAAAATAGTTTTTCTCACTAGATCTAGTTTTTGAACCGATTATTCCTTGGCAGCTATATGATATAGTCATCCGATCTGGCCAGTTCCGACAAATGTGCAGCCTATATGTATTTAAAGACTATTTGCAAAGTTCGGTGAAGATAGCTTTAAAACTAAGGGAGGAGAAATCATAGAACGAAACGGACAGGGCTAGATCGACTCGGCTATTTATGCTGATCAAGAATATATATACTTTATGGGGTCGAAGGTGCTTTATTTTATACCCTCTGAAGGGGTATTCCTAGTACTCTCAATTGTTTTGGTACACGGTTTTTTGGTCATAAAATGAAAACGAATAAATATTTTTGAAAAGTTTTTTACTCGGTTACTCAATCGGTACATATCGTAGAACAGCTTATTCGAAATGGCCACCTTGTGCAATCCAGCAACGCCGAAGTCTCTCTGGCCACTCATCGATCAAAGTGCGCACCTCATGCATTGGGAAATTGTCCACTGCTCGAAGTCGAAGTTCAAAGTTCGATGATAAAAAGTCTGAAAAGCTACCACCGGCATAAAAAATTTTTAAATCATTTGTTTTTAATGTAGCATACTTTGGTTAGTTCCCAATATATAAATTCATATTTTGAAAACATTTTCTAGGTATCTCTTAGGCGAGTTTTAATATTCTAACAAATTTATTAAAATCTGTGGTATCTTTTAGGCCTGTTAAAAATATTGTGACTGTAAAATTCCTTAAACAAAAAAACAATTTCATTCATTTTTCGCACTTAACGATGAAATAAAATGGACTCTATTTCTGTCCAAAATTCTTACAATCGGAAAAAGTCAAATAAAGTAGGACAACAAATCGCAATTTAAAGACACTAAAAACAACAATAATAACTGGACGATGCTGCGTAGATGAACAACCTCTGCAGTCGCATGTGATCAAAATTATAATTTGGACTTGATCATCTTGTCACATCTTGGAATTGGCTTACTTCATGTTCATGATGAAAGACAATGAGCGTCCCGGCCAGGTGAAAAAGTTTGAAGATGCAGAATTAGAGGCACTGCTCGATGAAACCATTACAGGAGCATTGTTTGTCGGAGCATTAAGTGAAAAGCGACCGCAATGAGCATTTCGTTAACTAATATTTCTTTTATTTCCTGTTTTTCAAACTGCTCTCAGCGAGCTTTGTTGTCATAACAATGGTTCTTTTTCCTTTTGGATGACCATACATACTTAAGGGGGAGATACAATTAGGACGGCAAAAAAATAGATTGCTTAACAATTTGTATACTCTGTACCGAAGGTACGAAGAGTATAATGGATTTGTGCAAATGAATGTAACAGACATAAGGAAGCATCTCCGACCCCATAAAGTATATATATTCTTGATCAGCATCAATAGCCGAGTCGATATACCCATGTCCGTCTGTCTGTCTGTCCGTATGAACAAACAGATCTTAGAGATGGTAAGATTTAGAGGTTTGAAGTGGTTTGAAGTAAGCTTCTTATACTTGTAGGCAGGTCAAGTTTATTTTTTATTTGTGCCACGCCCCCTACCTACCCGGTATTTGAAAAAAACCATATATCTTCCACAATTTTGGAGTCAGGTAGTTCGAACATTCTAGACATATATTCTACTCATCATTACTTACCGAGCCCCTATACATCGACCAGATGAACGATAATAGAGTTGACACCCCCACAATTTGGAAAACTCCTCAAATCTCACACAATTTTAAAGTTAGGTTATTCAAGTCCCCATACATCATTTTCCGATCAGATGAACGATAGTTTATATAGATAGATTTAAAAAACCTCATATCTCCTACAATTTTAAAGATAGATTGTTCGTACCTTCTAGGGATATATTTGAATCGTTATTAATTATCGACCCTAAACATCGCTTCTAGATCAGCTGAACGATAGTCGAATTATAAGCAAACAAAATAATAACGCTGGACATCACTGGCCGCAACCATGATGGGCAGCACTTACACAGTTAGTGTAACCCCAAACTTTATATTTATCATTTATATACAAACAGGTACAGAGTATATTACAGCCGGGATTGACTGACATTCTAACTTGTTTTCAAATAAAAGTTTTAATTTTATTAAAATTAAAATTATTAGCCAGATAATAAATATAAAAAAATTGTTTTTCTTTATTTTTTTCAAAATTGAGGTTGTACACGTGCTTAAAGAGGCACCATACCAACTCCTGGATGGCAGACTATACTGAAAACTTTTCACTTTGACAGATGACGTTTGGACGCCATTACCAACCAGTGCTGCCAACCTGAAAAACTTAACTCTTAAAAAATCACTCTTTAGAGGCTAATGTTATAAAGAAGAAATCGAAAAATTTCGGTAAATTAGATTTTGAGTTATCCTCTAGCCAACTTCAAAAATACTATTTTGTGGAAAAGTGAATTCTCGTACTCGTATAAGTGAAGCGTCTTCTCTCTCTATGAAGCGTCTTCGAAAAACGATGAAAAAAATATAAAGCCTTTTAATTTCAATATGGGACTTTTTCCATTGTAATCTCCAGAAAATTTACCAACTTTTTAACCAAAATAAAAAAACGATTTTTTGGTCGGTCTTATTGTATCTCCCCCCTTAAAGTTGTCTTTTAATAGGAGATGCGTTAGTTTAGTCAGGTCAGCAAAGCTTTCACTAGGAAGAACTCTTAGTTTATTGCTACTAAAATTCAATTGATTAAGATTGCTTAGTCCAAAAAACGCGTATAGTTCCAAATGGCTTATGCTATTGTGTAAAGTGTTTGTAGATTGGGTGCATTTTGAAAACTATAGTCCCTCAGCACGCCAACGCGATTGTAGCTTAGCTTGGGGCCAGGACGTGCAGCTTATATGTACCTAATCGAATATTCCTGCAATCTTAATGCATCCCTGTTAGTGTTACACTTATCGCTGAGACCACATCTGTGATCTGCTTTAGACGCAGCGGCCCAATATCCGGCTTGGGACTAATGGGTAACACACAGGCACAGGCCACACTCATAATGAAAATAAAACGTATGAACTTCGTGCACATCTTGAAAGAACTTTAATGTTCGACTGTTGGCCAATAACTGACTAACTCAAATGCTAGTTAATCGGGTTTGCTGGTAAACTGAGAAACAAAAAGCCTCAGAGAAGTGCTTGTCCTATTGCACTATTTTTAGCTTTAATTAGGTTCGCTGTTTTCTTAGTCTAGTGCAAATATCCAAAATATTCTACACTTATGCTAGCAAAAACACTTGATATTATATAAAGATTTGAAAAATAAGTGAAAAAGTCGGTCATGCACGACTGTGATATACTCTGTACCTGTCAAAGTTTGTATATAACTAATAATTTATAAGTTTTCGATTTTTTGCGGCCGGTGTAGCCCAGCGGAATTATTAGTTTTGCCTATATGAATGCTTGTATGTATGGATCTTTAAATAATAAAGATTAATATAAATTTCAAGTAGTTCCGAGCAATCTATCTACAAAACTGTGAGATATGACGAGTAGCAAAATGTGGCAAATATAAATTTATAGATAATGCTGATTACTAAATATGTAGAAATGAATTGAACAATCTATCTAAAACATTGTGGAAGATATGAGGTTTTTTTTTCAAATCTCGGGGGCGTGACAAAAGTTGAAAATTTACTTAATCTGCCTGGAAATATACGGAGTCTATGAGACATACACTTCTAACCTCTAGCTCTTTCCATCTCAGAGATCTCAGACGGACAGAGAGACAGACATGGCTCTATCAGCTCGGCTGTTAATGCTGATCAAAAATATATTTAGTTTATAGGATCGGGAATGCTTCCTTCTGACTGCTCATTAATCTCTATGTACAATACCTTCGGTATAGAGTATAAAAGTACAAGCATTTTGACTATTTTGACTTGATTTCGAGATAAAGAAGTATATTTTCTAAGTATTCAAAATGGTTTTGAACCAAACCAATCGAATTTTTTTTTCCAAAAATCCTAAACTAAATCGGGACCCCATAAAATTTTCTTACGGTTAATTTTTTAGACTTTTTTTTAAAGGAAAAGCGTATTAACCAATTGACAAAAAAATTTACAATAACGTCCGTCATCGTGTCTCGTACGTAAACAAATCTCAAGCAACTTTACCAACAACTATCTGAAATCTAAACTAACAAATACTAGAGTGAAACGTTGTTTTATCTTACACATTGCAGCTATCTATTAACTGAGAAATCGGCCCTTAATGGTATAAACAACTGCTAAATACATCGTTTATTATACAAACATCTTTGTTATCGATACCCAATCATTTGTCAAATTGATGCCATTGGCTGCTTCATGTTCCAACTGTCAGCTTAAGACTGCCAAAAACAAAACGAAATTCGTTCCACATGCTTGTTAGTTAAAATCGTTTGTTTCCTAAAGACTTGATCTATCCAAAAAAAAGTTTGGACAAGGTGTCCTATAATTAATTTCATATCATTTTCAGGCCAATAATCAAAAATGCATTAGTTATTTGAGACTTATAGGCTGATGTCTCTGATACTGAAAATGCTAAACAAAGGCCAAATGTACAAATCGCATGGTGTGAAGCGTTGGTCGCACAATAAATTAATAAAATGTTTTAAAATGGTTACGAAAATCATAATTTTTGTGTGTGTGTGAGCGTGTGTGTCTCGTCAACATTCACTTTTTACCCACTGAATGTATTAAATAATATTTATATAGAAATATATTTTAGCAACTGTTTGGATTTACATAAAATATGCAAAGCCCGTGGAACACTTGCAATTTTTTTGATATTGATTGATAATCATTTGCAGACATTTTAAATGCACTCGCCAAATAAACAAATTATTCATGCAAACAGTCAGCGAAAACGAACTGGACAAAAGCTTAACACATTTTCAAGTTTCATTTCTTTTGAATGGGATTGCTGGTGGTTTCGTTTGTCATGCTCCACGAAATTGGCGTGAGAAAGTGAGAAACCGGTTTTTTGAAGCTCCAATCTTCGAATGTTTTGCTTTTCATCTTGAAGGCTGTTTTGGGTGTTTCGCTAGTTTGAATGATTTGTGGGCAAACTCTGGGGCCCTCTGTCCAATGCATCAAATTCTTGCCCAAGTTAAACAAATTTAACGCTTTGCTGCAGAGTGGGGAAATGTTTTGTAAGCCACCCGTGTGGGAGTAAGATTTCAATTTCCTCGTGTGTACTCCAAAACTACAATCTCCAGATCTAAAATCATTTTCGGTTATTGAAGGGCTAGCCAATTAGGTTTATTTAACTAATCTCGGCTAATTTGATATGCATCTCTTTCATTTCGTTTTACCTGTTGTGACAACTCATTTCCGTTTGACCATCGCAAATTGTCAACCTACAAAATTGTTTGATCCAAAACCCTATCTAAGACCGAACGCTTTCAAATTTATTAAGTGATTTACCTTCACTTTTTTGTTTGTTTGTTTGTAACGCAATACCTTAATGGCCAACTTTGCGGACGAGCATTTCATATCATTTTGGCACTAATCGAACGCCCCATATTTACGCCCAACCAAATCGAACAAAAAAAAACCTGAACCTTGGCCCTCACCTACTCGAACAGTCCCCATTTTTTTTTTTTTGATTATATTTACAATTTACATTTTATAGTTCAAGTTGCTAACAATGAAGCCCAAGTTAACACAATGGGACTAGGAGACAAAAGTGCATAGGAAACACCCTTGGCAACCTCGTCTATCAATATTATTTAAATATTGATGTGTGTCATTCAACTTTGAATGGTTTGTATGACATATTATTTTTTGGTTGACAACTAATTAAAATTAATAAAACAATTGAATTATTGTATATTTTGCACTTCGCTTTGAGGATAAACATATTTTATGCTAAATTTGTTTAGATACATTATAGAGTCTTCATATTGTGTATTGTCTATTGTGTAAAAATTAAAACAAAAACATTGAGAAAAGTTGACGTAAACTTAGCCGAAGTTGACTTAAACTTATCCGAAGTTTATGTACCCTTGCAGTTCCTACACCCAAACCAAAATCATATCAATATCAATTTGATAAGCGGTGTTTCAAATTGAAATTAAATAGGTTTAATATAATTCAAAAAAGTATCAAATTAATATTTAATTTCACTCTATGCCTATTAATTTGATATGTAAAAGTATCAATTCGAAACTCACTCATTTTTAATCATGGCTGCAAACCTCCATAATTTTAGATGAGGTTCGGTTTGGGGGTTCGAAACCGGGAGGAGTCTATAGGTTCGGTTGGCGGATTGGTTCCTGTTACACCTGAACTCCGGGTTTTGGTTTGATTCTTGGTTCACTTGAAAAAAATAATATTTTGTTTTTATGAATTGTTTAAAGTTTCAACTGGTTTCAAGGTTTCAATCTAAAATAATCCAAATTAGTTAAAGGTGGGGATTATAGTCATTTTATCTTCCTGATGATGATTGTCTAGGTCTTAGATTAAAAGCAACAAACTTAAGTGTTAAAAATGCTCGGTGAACTGGTACCTGGGTTGCTAAAATACGTAGTATAATAATCGCAATATTTGTAAGTCTTTGTTTTTAAGACCATTCCAAAAACTTGAAAATATTTGTCGGACAATTTTCGAAGAAATTTATAAAATGATTGGCCGAAATTACATTTGTTCATTCTCTTTTACTTCTCTGTTTCGTGACCCGAAGTAGTGTCACTTAATTTTTCCCAGAAGTTTGTAACGCATAGAATTATTCATTTCCGACCCCATAAACTATATACGACGACGAGCTGAGTTCATTTCCGCTTCCGTTTGTCCGTCTGTCTGTCCGTCTGTCTGTCTGTCTGTCTGTCTGTCTGTCTATTTCTACGCGAACTATTCTCTCAGTTTTAAAGCTATCGAGCTGAAATTTTGCACAGAGTCTTATTTTAACTGCACGCAACTAATATGTCGGAACCGGCCGGATCGGGTGACTATATCTTAAAGCTGCAATAGGAACGATCGGTCGAAAAATAAGTCTTTGTGAGAAAAACTTTTGTGATTTCCATCGTAGCGTCTCCGATCGTAGTATATATTAGTTTTATATGTTTCCACACAATTCTGAAAAAATTGATCAAAATCGGATGACTATAGATATATGATATGATATTGCTGTCATATAAACGGTCGGTCAAAAAACTACTTCTAGTGAGAAAAACTTCTTTGTTTTCTATCGTAGAGTCCCCAATCTTGGTTTATATTAGTTTTATATGCTTTCACATTATTTTGAAAAATTTATCAAAATCGGATGACTATAGCATATTGCTGCCATAGGACCAATCGGACGGAAAATGTGTTTTACTAAGACCGCATTTACACGATGAAGCCAACTTCATGAAGTTTGTCAAAAAGCTTTTGTTTGTGGGAAAGAGGTGTGGTGGGGTGGCTTACCCCTCTACGCCTATTTCCTACGAGCAAGAGCTTTTTCAAAAACATCATGAAGTTTGCTTAATCGTGTAAATCTCGACTAAGTCCTAGTTTACACGATGAAGTTTGCTTCATGAAGCTCTCTTCGATTTCATTTTGGAGCATCTTTAAAACTTCATGCACATTTTCATGATGCAGTTTGCTTCGTGAAGTTCGATTTTAATTCGCCTGAGAACACGAGTTATCGATAAGCAAATAACCCACAAATCAACCCTGCATCAGTTCAATCGGAACAAAGCAAAGGAGAATTATCGAAAAGCTTCACGCCACTGTGGTCATGAAGCTTTGCTTTCATAAAAAACAAAATTTTTATTATCAATGATTTAAAAATTTTAAATATTTGATATCTATATCCTATTTATATTTTACTGGTTAAATCAGTTTGAGTAAACTTTTTCAAGTGTATTAAAACTTCGCCACAGTCGAAGTTAGCTTTGCCTTCTCGTTCTTAAGAATTTCATTCGATGGATTTCTTAATATCGGGAACCGAACCTTTTTATACCCGTTAGTTGTAGAGTAAAAACTGTATACTAAGTTCGTTCAAATGTATGTAACAGGCAGAAGGAAGCATCGCCGACCCCATAAAGTATATATAATCTTGATCGGCATTCCAAGCCGAGTTGATATTGACATGTCCGTTCGTCTGTATGAACACCTAGATCTCAGAGACAATAAGAGCTAGAGCTACAATTTTTTCAGTGTAGACTTGTGTTGTCTGCACGCAGATCAAGTTTTTTTTTTAATTTTTTCCACGCCCCCTCTCACCCCCGCAATATGAAAAAACCGCATATCTCCCACAATTTTGGAGCTAGCTTTCTTTTAAAACCGGCTGCTCGTACTGTTTTCCTCCATTTAAACTAGAAAGCATACTATTTCTCGTCATATCCAATATAAAGTCATTCAAGTTTGGTTTAAAATGCAGTAGTTTATACTGCTTATATGTTTCACATATAAATCGCACAAGCGTTCGAGGCAAATAAGAGTACATTAATCTTCTTATTAAGAACGCTTTTCCTGGGAAAACGTTTTGTTTTCAATGTTAGCGGTCATATATGTGTTCGAATATATCTGCATACATGGCAGAGAACTGCAATGCGTAGTCATTAATGCGTATTACGTGCGTAGTACGTATTTTTTAAAGTACGCATATGCACGCATAAGTATTAGAAATAGTAGGCTACGCAGACACACACTACGCATCATCCAAAAAATGAGTATGCGTAGTACGTAGACGCAAAAGTTTAAATACGCATACGTACGTTGAAGCATTGGGAAAATTACGTACTTTATACGTACTCAGGCTGAGCAGTAGGCATTTCCATTTTGCTTCATTTTTACTTTATTTTTGCGTCATTTATGCGTACTTCCTGATTTCCATATGAAATGTTTGAGTTTTCGTTACATTTAGTCTATGTTTTACTTGACAATATACTAAGGCTGGGTTCACACTGTTCGACGCATGAGACATGATAATCTAGTAGGCCCCTTATGTTGTCTTGTTTTCATTAGAATAATTTGTTATTTGACAATTAAAACAATACAACATGAAGGCTAACTAGATTGTCATGTCTCATGCGTCGAACAGTGTGAACCCAGCCTAAGTTAGTTATTTTAACATGTTATTAATTAATTTTATAGTTATTTTGATCAAAATTCTCTTAATAAAATAATATAATTCTATTAATATATTGAATTTAATTATCGGCTGCAAATTATTATAATAAATAAAAATTATTTGACAACAATGTCCTTTAAGGGCCACGCCGAATTAAAATTCGGAATTAATTGAGTTTAAAACGCACCTCTGCAAATACTTCCCATCTGAAGTATGTAGCAATGCATATGTACCATTTCCGATTTTTTTCATAATCTGGCTTTGAGATTCCATTCTGAAAACAACTATTATTTAAGTTTTTTATTGTTCAATATAATTGGTATATGAATCTCACTTTTTATACGCCTTTAAAGTTTTAGAAACCAATTTGTAAGACTCCGTTTGAGCGTTTGACAGCTATGAATTGCATTTTTAAGGCGACACATCTCCGACGGCGAAAGCTGCACTTACAGTGTTGCATAATTTTGTTATCGGAAATTACAATATGCTCTATAACCACTTTGATTTATTTACTAAAAATGTAACTTAAATAAATTGAAAGATAAATTTTAAATTTTATAAAATGAAAAAAAAGTGCGTATACGCATTTGTTTTGCGTATACGCATAAGAATTAGGCGTAGTGTGCGTATGCCTACAAATATAAAAACGTAGTATGCGTACCGTATACGTATGCGTATGCGTAGCTCAAATACGCATACGCATGATGAAGTGTACGTAAACGTACTATTTCAAAAAAGCCTATAGAAGTACGCATACGTTTTTTGACTGTATACGCATTGAAGCATTTGAAGCAATACGCATACGTCTACGTTTTTTGTACGTTTTGCAGTTCTCTGATACATGGTTAAAATTGTAGGCTATAGCTGGCATTAAAACATTATTTAATTCATTAATTCATCAATAAACAATACGATATGTTTTTAAACAGTTTTGCAAATTTTGGTCGAAGTCTGAGGGCTATATTTTATAGCTGAGAAAGGAACAATTGGTCGAAAAATGGGTCTTAGTGAAAAAACTTTTTTAATTTTAATGGGCTGTTCAAATTTAGAAGTAAACGAACATATTCTTAATGAATTTACCAAAATCGGACATCTATATCCTTAATATGACATGGGTAGGATTAGTTGGAGCTAGCGTTTTGTTATTCAATGATTCACAAAAGCAATAAGCTAAACGTAATTGGTATTATTTTAAAAAGACTTAAACACTTAAATAGTATTGAGGTTCTGGATTTGCCTTTGTCAATACCGCTTTCACAAGAGTACGATGTAGAAATTTATTTCCGCAATATTTAAAAACGTGGAACTAAACTCAACAATGTTGCAACCAAAACCTTCGTTCAACGCAAGCAAAGCTCGGCTTTGGCTCTCAATGGTTAATCAACCCTTTTTTAACTTAAATTGTAAGAACTATTTGAAGGCGCCCAATCTGGATTGAGCTGGTTTCGACATATGTAAATATGCTAAATCAAGTTAATCTCCCCTCATACATTTACTTAAACATGCAAAATGGGAGATGCATCCCCTCTATGCGTCTGAACAAAGTTGCTCTCGACAACGTTATAAAAATTTCTTTAAAAATTTAGAACAATTTAATATGGCTAATTGAACAGTTTCCATACTAACTTTTGACTCTATCCAAATTTATCCGAACTCTATTGAAATAAAAATTTGCCTCTCTCTATTTAAATATACAAAACTAAATGCTTATCTCGTAGCCATAACAAAAGCCCAATTCCACTTGCCACCCATTGAGGTAAGTTCAACATTTGCTTCTCTCATCTTCCTCATTGTGCATAACAAATTTTGTTTCTGTTTTGTTTTTTTTTTATGGCCCAAAACTGTTGCAACTTTATCTGTGCTTTGTTGTTGGCTTCTTTGGCTGCTGGTTTTATTATTTGTTTCCGATGATAAACTTGTTGAGAGGCCACAAAGTCGTATAAAAAGCGTTGTTAGCTTTTGACCCATCATCATAGTCACCCGAAACAGCAATCAAGAGGGAGCAACTAGACGACTAATCTCTAACTAACTAAGTGATAAAACTCCAAGCAACAGCATGAAGATATTTGTGGTGCGTTTTTTTAATGGTGGATTATAAGGATTATCAGTGATTGATATAATGTTATTTTTTCAGACGATTATGTTGGGTGCCTTGACATTGGCTCGGGCTGACATAAGCCTTACCCAGGCGGGCTATAATTATCGTGTGCAGCAACAGCAACCACAACAGCAGGTGCAACTGCATCCACCCGTAGTGGCTCACCTTCTGAACCAGCAACTCCAGCAGCAGCAACAACAATCATCGCATCCCGTGCTGCCGCCAGTGCCCCTACCATATCTACCACCCGCTGGACAATACCAACAGAATTCGATACAGGCTCGTCCCGGCTCCTCGTCATTCCCCATGCCCGCTGGCTTTCCCCACAACTTCCAGACTGCTCCCGCTCAGCAACAGCGTCGTGCCCGCCCTCGTGTACGGATACCCAAAAAACCTATTGTTACCAAAAACTTTTTCATTCATTCCGCACCCGAAGAGTCGGATGACGAAGTGCAGGATGAGCTAAATCAATTGGCCCAACAGCCACGCAATCATTACAATGTTCTGTTTGTCAAGACACCGGCTCAGACGAACCGTGCGGCCGCTTTGAATTTGGCCAAGTCGCTGAAACAGGAGAAAACGGTGGTCTATGTGCTGGCCAAGAAGACCTCAGCGGCTGATTTGCAGGATGCCATTGCCGAGGCACCGCAGCATATTAACAAGCCGGAAGTGTTCTTCATCAAATATCGTACACCCGAGGAGGCCATCAATGCTCAGCGTCAGATTCAGACACAATACGATACCTTGGGAGGCACATCCACAATTACGGATGAGGGAGTGGCACCAATTACCTCAGTGGTTGGTTCTTTGGATGCACCCGAAGAGGAGGAAGAGGTGGAGCAACAGCAGCAGCAGCATCATCAGTTGTCCGATGGTGAAAACGGAGTTGCCATTAACAATCATTATTTGCCCGCCAATCAGTACTAGATAATCTCCATTGCTCGTCACTTTAAACCATCTTAGTTAGTTAGAATAAATGTGTAAGTGTTGTATTAAAACGTTAAACAAAACATTATGGATTTCTTTATTCAGTGCTTAGAAGGTATGACCCGAGGTGCGAAATACCAGGTATGATCCGAAATATTTCAAAAATCTGAAACATACTTGATCACCTATACACCTTCTTCTTCTTTGGCCTGATATATCGAAACCAGCTCAATCCAGACCTATACACCTACTTACATTCAAAAGCGCGTGGCTCTAACTCTTAAAGTCCCTGAGATTAATGCGATCATACAGACGGACGGAAATACGGACGGAAATGTTTCGTACTTTTGGTAAAGATAAATCCCATTACTTTTTGTTGTCCTGATTATTTAAAATTGGTTATTGAACAATACGTGGGTTTCTATTTAAGTTTCTGGCCTAGGTCACTTCTAGCCATTTTAGGACCAATTGGCCTGTTCCCAAAAAAAGTTTGGACTTTTATCGATAAAAACATATCCATACAACTCTTTCATGTGTGACCACGTTTGATATCGATTAACGATTAATCAAAAACTTACCTCGGCAGAAAAATGGAACACAACTGGATAATCACGACGTGGATAATCACGACAAGAGTGCAACGATGAACTTAAATTTTTGTATGGCGATGAAGCACCATCCTATAGCATTGTGAAAAATAGGTTTAATGAATTCAATCGCAGGCGACGCTCGCTTGACGACGAAGGTCGTCCAAAAACAATCGTTGTGCCAGAAAACATTGAAGCCGTGCGTGAACTGATAATGCAAGATCGTCATGTGACATACCGTGAGATAGAGGCATCCTTGGGAATTTCTTCCAGCAGCATACATTCGATATTGCATGAACACCGCACAATTTGACAATCGCTAAAAAAACGCTCGTGTGGATTGGTGCAAAGAAATTTTGAAAAAATATAATTGCGTTGTTTCAAAAGACGTTTATAAGATCGTCACAGGTGACGAATCATGGATCTATGCTTATGAGCCCGAAACAAAACAGCAATCGACCGTGTGGGTCTTCGAAGACGAGCCAAATCCAACGAAAGTCGTTCGTGGAAGAAGCACTTTGAAGCAAATGGTCGCTTATTTCTTCGGTAAAACTGGTCATGTGGCGACTGTTCCGCTTGAGCAACTTAGGACGGTCAATTCTGAGTGGTCCACCACAATTTGCTTGCCTGAAGTCTTCGGAGAAATTCGAAAAACGAACAAGAGAAGACAGATCATTGTGCACCATGACAATGCGAGCTCTCACACATCAGCTCACACCAGCGCCTTTTTGACCGCCCAAAACGTCGAATTGATGGGTCATCCGCCGCACAGCCCTGACTTCGCACCCAATGACTTCTTTTTATTCCCGCACATCAAGGAAAAAATGCGTGGTCAACGATTTTCGTCGCCAGAAGATGCTGTTGAAGAGTTCAAAAACCATGTTTTGGAGGTGTCTCAATCGGAGTGGAAAAAGTGCTTCGACAATTGGTTTGAGCGCATGCAAAAGTGTATAAATCTTGCTGGAGAATACTTTGAAAAAAAAATAAAACCATTTTTGATCATAAATATTAGCTTTTTTATTATTAGGCCAGAAATATATATAGCAACCTAAATGCAATTTTTTTTATTTCCGGAATTACAATACTTTTAATATCATTCAGTTCTATTGAATTATCTGAATGTGCTTAAATAATTCATCTTGTTTATTAAATGAACCCTGTAATCCATTGTTGGATATATCCAATTTTTCCAATCTGTTTGCCCGTCTCAATACATCCATGGGTAGCTCAACCAAACTGATATTGCTGATTAGCAGAATCCTTAGTTCCACAGCGGGCCAAGGTTTTGGCAGCTCACCCAGTTTATTATTTGATATATCCAATTCTTGCAGACCGACAGCCCTATTTAGGAAATCCACCTGCCGTAAGTTGGCATTCCTCAAGTTCAGATATGTTGCAGATGTCAGATCGGCAATGTTTAAGTCCAGCAGCGGATTGGAGGACAAGTCGCAGGAGCTGCATTGTTGTATGTTCACTCGTTTCAGCGAACAGTTCTGCGCCTCCAGAAATTCGATCTTAATGGAAAGGGTAAGATCGATCAAGAGCGGATTGTTCTGGAGGTGTAGCGTTTCAATGCTGATTCCTGTTTCAGCTGGTATAACGACTTCCCGCAGCTGATTGCCATCCAGTTTGAGTGTGTTAAAACTGAACTTGGAAAACATTTCAAAATCAAGGTGCTTGATTTGATTATCATTTAAGAGGAGATACTTCAAATTAGTCAGCTCTGCAAAGCTATCACTGGGAAGTTCTCTAAGTTGATTGCTACTTAAATCCAATTGGAGAAGATTGTTTAGTCCAAAAAACGCGTATAGCTCCAAATGGTTTATGCTATTGTGGCCCAAAATGATTGTTTGTAGATTGGGTGCATTTTGAAAACTATAATCCCTCAGCACGCCAATGCGATTGTAGCTTAGGTCCAGAGTGTGCAGCTTATCAGCCTGAAGAAAACTTTGGGTGCGTATGTACCTAATAAAGCATTCCTGTAATCGTAATGCATTTAGACTGGGTAGGCATCCAAAGAGATTTAGAGGAGTGTGAATGAATGCACTTTCAGTGAATATCATAACTGTCGGCTTCTCATCTTCATTCTCGTACCCCGTGGGCCACTTAAAGTGCGCTATAAAATCACTTGAACTATGATTGAATCCTTTGCATTTCATGCCTAAAAATGGACCCTCTCTGTGAGTGTTACACTTATTACTGAGACCCTCATCTGTGATCTGCTTTAGACGCAGCGGCCCAATATCCGGCTTGGGTCTAATAGGAGACACACTGTCGAAGTAATCGAAACTCTCTATGGCATAGGCCACACTCATAATAAAAAAAAAAAGTATGAACTTCGTGCACATCTTCAAAGAACTTTAATGTTCGACTGTTGGACAATCACTGAGTAACTAAAATGCTAGTTAAACGGGTTCGCTGGTAAATAGAGAAATAAAATGCGTATTGCACTATTTTTAGCTTGGACTAAATAAACAGGTTCGCTGAGTCCTTGCTTAAAAAAAGGAAATCGCTTAGCAGTTACATAAATATTCTACGCTTATGCTAGTAAAGATGATTTCATATAACGATTTAAAAAACAAGTGAGAAGTCGGTCAAGCCCGACTTAAATATACTATGATACTCTTTAAATTGTGGAGCCACTTAATCTATATAATATTAATTTAATATTTGTACCTTAGGTACAGAGCATGAAAATCGGTCATTAAAACAAAAAAGTAACCTATTAACCACACAAAACAAAAGCTTTTACTAATTTTTTGCTAGCAGCATTCATTAGCCTATATGTAGTTTATTAATTGTCAAACAGAATACCCTTTAACACACTTAGGCCATTAAGCTGGCCCGTTGTGATGCCGTGGGGGAACAACCACATACATTACATAAACCACCTATATTATAACTTTATTGAAAACACATTTAAGGACGTTAAGGAACTAGATGAAATACTGCAAAATTGTAGCAAAATTGTCGGCTATTTTAAAAAATCCAGTGAAAATGATAATTTAAAAATAACACTTAAAAGTTTCTGTCCCACCCGATGTAATACAGCGCTCTACAAATTGCGTTCCATTGAAATCGGGTGAACAGAAATATCGTCAATTCTAATAAGTAGAAAAGAGGAAGCCCGCCCTAGTGACTTGAACGTTAAGAAGCTAAAAGAAAACTAACGTATTCGAAAACTTTAAACGAGCCGCAAAAGTTTTGGAGGGTGATTGCTATGGAACTCTTCATGCTGCTTGCGTTATGCTCGAAATAATGGATGTTAGACCACTTTTAGTTGTGAATGACGTGGACTATCTCAAATCTTAAGCCCATTTATCAAAGATATGTGATACAACATTTTTTCAACCCACAAAATGTTATCAGTCCTTGACAAAAAGTTTGAAGAAAATATTGTTCAATATTCTATGTAAACGAGAAGGCAAAGCTAACTTCGACTGTGCCGAAGTTTTAATACACTTGAAAAACTTTACTCCAACTGATTTAACTGGAAAAATATATATACGATATAGATATCAGATATTTAAAATTTTTAAATCATTGATAATAAAAATTTGATACCATAAAAAAAAAACTTTTCTTAGTAAAACACATTTTCCGACCGATCGGTCCTATGGCAGCTATATGCTATAGTCATCCGATTTTGATAATTTTTTTTCGAAATTATGTGAAAGCATATAAAACTAATATATACCAAGATTGGGGACGCTACGATAAAAAACAAAAAAGTTTTTCTCACTAGAAGTAGTTTTTTGACCGTCCGTTTATATGGCAGCTATATGCTATAGTCATCCGATTTTGATACATTTTTTCAGAATTGTGTGGAAACATATAAAACAAATATATACTACGATTGGAGACGCTACGATGGAAGTCAAAAAAGTTTTTCTCACAAAGACTTATTTTTCGACCGATCGTTCCTATGGCAGCTATATGCTATAGTGATCCGATTTTGATATATTTTTCCAGAATTATGTGAAAGCATATAAAACTAACATATACCAAGATTAGTGACGCTACGATGGAAAACAAAAAAGTTTTTCTAACTAGAACTTGTTCTTAGACCGATCGTTCCTATGGCAGCTATATGATATAGTTATCCGATCCGGCCGGTTCCGACATATTAGTTGCGTGCAGTAAAAAGAAGACTCTGTGCAAAATTTCAGCTCGATAGCTTTAAAACTGAGAGACTAGTTCGCGTAGAAACAGACAGACGGACAGACGGACCGACGGACAGACGGACAGACAGACGGACGGACGGACAAGCGGAAATGAACTCGGCTCGTCGTCCTGATCAAGAATATATATAGTTTATGGGGTCGGAAATGAATATTTCAATGCGTTACAAACTTCTGGGCAAAATTAATATACACTTTTCAAGTGTATAAAAATGCTTAAAAATACAACAATTTAATGGAATCTTATCATGTAGAACTTTGAAATCGTGGAAAATAATTCTGGATACAAAATTTTAACTAAGACCCGAATAAAAGCGAATTCAACCGTATTAACCGTAACCGAGATCGGACATAACAGTTACCGCTACTGTAACAAGTCTTTGTTTTGGTTTTAGTCCTTACTTGTAAATGTTACTTTCCGACCCTAGGTTTGTCAATACATAAGACAATAAAATAGGAAATGTAACAAGTAAGAAAGTCGGTCAAGCCCGACTTTAATATACTCTGTACCTGTTTGTATATAACTAATAACTTTAAAGGGTGGGGTCACACAATCTGTGCAAGTGCTGCCCATCACCATTACGGGCAGAGCTTCCCAGCGTAATTATTTGATTTGCTTAATATTCGAATATCGTTCATCTGAGCTGGAAACGGTGTATGGTAGATCGATAAGTAATGACGATTAATATATATCCCTAAAAGGTTCAAACAATCTGTCTTTAAAATTGTGGAAGATATTCGATTTTGTTCAAATTGTGGGGGTGGCAACTCTGCTATCGTTCATCTGATCGGAAAACAATGTATGGGGGCTCGATAAGTAATGACGAGTAGAATATATGTCTAGAAGGTTTTAACAACCTAACTCCAAACTTGCGGGATATTTGAGGTGTTTATACACTTGAAAAGTGTATATTAATTTTGCACAGAAGTTTGTAACGCATAGAAATATTCATTTCCGACCCCATAAACTATATATATTCTCGATCAGGACGACGAGCCGAGTTCATTTCCGCTTGTCCGTCCGTCTGTCTGTCCGTCTGTCTGTCCGGTCTGTCCGTCTGTCTGTCCGTCTGTCTGTCCGTCTGTCTGTCCGTCTGTCTGTCCGTCTGTCTGTCCGTCTGTCTGTCTGTCCGTCTGTCTGTCTGTTTGTTTCTACGCGAACTAGTCTCTCAGTTTTAAAGCTATCGAGCTGAAATTGTGTACAGAGTCTTCTTTTTGCTGCACGCAACTAATATGTCGGAACCGGCCGGATCGGATGACTATATCTTATAGCTGCCATAGGAACGATCGGTCGGAAAAGAAGTCTTAGTGAGAAAAACTTTTTTATTTTCTATTGTAGCGTCACCAATCTTGGTATATATCAGTTTTAGATGATTTTACATATTTGTGGAAAAATTTATTAAAATCAGATGAATATAGCATATAGCTGCCATATAAACGGTCGGTCAAAAAACTAGTTCTAGTGGGAAAAACTTTTTTATTTTTCATCGTAGCGTCACCAATCTTGGTATATATTAGTTTTATATGCGTTAACACAATTCTGGAAGATTTTATCAAAATCAGAGGACTATAGCATATAGCTGCCATAGGACCGATCGGTCGAAAAATGTGCTTTACTAAGAAAAGTTTTGTTTTATGGTATCAAATTTTTGTTATCAATGATTTAAAAATTTAAAATATCTGATAACTAAATCCTCTATATATTTTACCGGTTAAATTAGCTGGAGTAAAGTTTTTCAAGTGTATTAAAACTTCGGCACAGTCGAAGTTAGCTTTGCCTTCTCGTTCAAATTGCGGGGGTGGCAACTCTACTATCGTTCATCTGATCGGAAAACAATGCATGGGGGCTCCATAGGTAATGATGAGTAGAATATATGTCTAGAAGGTTCAAATAACCTATCTCCATAATTGTGGAAGATATTAAGTTTTTTTCAATTTGCGGGGGCGGCAGGGGGCGTGGCAAAAAAAAACTAAACTTGATCTGCCTGCAAGTATAAGAAATATATGTTCCATACACCACAAATCTCTATGTTTTACCATCTCGGACATCTCTATATCGACTCGGCTGTTGATGCTGATCAAGAATATATATACTTTAAAGGGTCGGAGATGCTTCCTTCTGGCTGTTACATACATTTGCACAAACCCAATATACTTTTTGTACCTTCGGTACAGAGTATAAAAATAAAATTTAATTGAAATGAACTTAAGCTTATGCCCGTATGACACTAACTTACAACTTATGTAATGTAAAATTTTGTATTTTCATGTCTGAAAATTATTATTTTGTACATTGATGTTATTTTTAATGGCGTTAAAATAATTTTTGTGGATTTTACAAACCCTGCTTGCAGTGTTCCAGTCAGTCAATTAAATTTTAAGCAAGTTTCATACAGGCATTCTTTTCTTCTTCCCTTTATTGCGGTTGTTGTTGTTTGACAAATAATTTAAATAATTTGAAAATAGACACTACGGTTCAAAAAAATAGGCTTTGAAACTTATTAGCTTTGGACACCTGAAGCAACCCAATGATTTGGTTCGTATAAAGTCATAAAAGTAAGAAATTCTTGTGGCCACAAATGGTTCGCCATTGGCGCAACCTGGACCGAAACTAGCCAGACCCACTAGCTTGTTATTATGGACTAAGGGCGAACCCATTTCTGTGTTGCAATATTTGTCGTCCTTGGGCACATTCATACACAAATGACTCACGTCTATGGGGTTGCGCACATTTTTGTTGAATGTCTCAAAACAATCATTGTACTGCATCAGATCGATGGTGGCAAGGCGCATTTTTGGCTGATCCTTAGCGTGCACCTTGCGCCATCCCCAACCTGTGAGATTTGCTTGAGCATTTTGTGGCAGCCCTTCGTCATTGCACTTGATGGAAGTGATCTGATTGGTAAATTTTATGGAATCACTAAGGTGCAGCAGTGCCACATCGTTGGCTCTCTTTGGCTTGTTGTGAATCGGATGCATAAGGATATATTCAATGTTAAAGATGGCGTTTTTTTTCTTTAAATTCTGTGTGCCCGCCACAACTCGAAGGTTTTTACTTTCCTTACCTTTCAGGCACTCAGCCGTGGTAATCACAAATTCTTGAGAAATAATGGCGCCACTGCACAAATGCTTTTTACTTTTAGTTTGTATCGATACCTGCCAAGGTGCTGCATCTTGTGGTGCAATTGTGTCTATATCAATTGCTCCAGCTCTGGCCCTGAAATGATTCTTGTTTTGTGAATGTCCTCCACCTTGTCCACCATGTCCACTATGACCATGACCATGACTTTTTACTACCAGTGTTAGCTGCAGAGAAAGCAGCACATAAAGAAGGATGTTGTGACTTCTAATCATGGTCTAACTTAATTGAATTTTAAGTAGGTCAATTAGGTGGAAAACAGATTAAGACCCAAATCGAATGTATTTTGCATGCCACTCCAGCCGCAACCGTAACTGATAGAGTGTATATTAGGGCCGATTAAATTGTATGGGAATTAAAAAAAAAGATATGAGTGTGGTTAACACTCATGGGGCTTTGATGTGAAACATGTTAGTTGTAAATAGTTTATATATCGTGGGAAATGCCATGGTTGGCTTGGAAAACTGAGTTGGAAAACAGTGTCCCAGGTGCCTGATCCCAGATCTTCCATCCAAAATCGCTGAACCCAGATCCCTGGTCCCAGATTCCTGATCCTTGATGCCAGACCACAGATCCTCGATCCCAGACCCCCCATCCGAAATCCCTGATCTCAGACCCCAGATCCCACATCCCAAATCTCTCATCCCTGATCCATAATCCCAGATCCCTGATCCCAGATCCCCGATCCCTGATCCCACATCCCTGATCCCCAATCCCAGATCCTAGATTTCAGATCCCAGATCCTTGATCCCTGATCCCAGACCTCTAATCCCTGATCCGTGATCCCTGATCCCAGATCCCAAGTCCCTGATTCCTGATCCCAGATCCGTGATCCCTGATCCCTGATCCCAGATCCCAGATCCCAAATCCCTGATCCCAGATCCCAGAAAATTGAATTTTACTCCTACTAGAAAATCATCGTACCGAAATTTAAGATGTTTCACATCAAAAATCTATGGAAAATTCTATGAAAATAGGTTTTAAATTAAAACTTAGTCCTCGCCTATCCACGTTTTGATTCAAAATTCATTTATGAATAAGCCGACTTCACCGACTTTCCTAATTGTTTAAAAATGCAAATGGAAAATACACTGAAATCATTTTCATTTTGTTTTTCTGAATGAAAATTTGTAAAAATTACTATTAAGAACTAGGCTACTAGACCAAATTGATTTATAATTAAAATCCTTAGACAGTTAAGGTTTTATTTGCTTTAAAAAATTAAATTTAACAGATCAATTGCAATGCCCCTTGTTAACCTTGCTTATCTCCTCTTGTTCATCCTCTTTCTCTTCCTCAGAAATCTCAGACTCGGAGAGACTTAGGTGAGTGCGGATAAAGTCATGATAGTACGAAATGGAGGCATGAGCATCTAAAAAAAAAAATTACCATTATTTACTCATTCAATAACTGTTGACTCACCGGGATATCCCTTAGCGCAGGGCAAACCCCAATTGACCAGCGCCACCAGTTTGCCATTATGCACCAGCGGCCCTCCAGAGTCGCCATGACAAGCTCCCCGGCCCTTGTCATTGAAAGTGCACACATGACCAATATCCACGCGACTGCTATTATCGTGCGCTGCTCGACACTGCTCGAAGGGCACATATTTCACCTCCAGGCTCTGCAAACGGGTGGGTACTTCACCACCCAGAGCCAGGGTACCCCAACCAGTCAGCAAAAGTCGCGACTCCGGCACCAAAGGCTCATGATCCAACTCCACAGGCTGTGTGGCATTATCAAATACTATCGACTCATTTAAGTGCAGCAATGCAATGTCATTGCGATATTTTCTTGATTCATAGTTGCAGTGCTCGATTATCTTGTCCGGATAGTAGAACTTTGAGCCATTCTGCTGCAGATTCTGGGTACCCGTTAGCACACGCAAATTGGCTGGAGTCTTGCCACGTGTACAATGCGCAGCCGTGATGATCCAACGTTTATCAATGATCGCGCCCCCGCAAGAATGCTGGCCACTTGTAAAGCCCTGAAGAGAGATTTGATAAGGAGCCAATCCCTCGGATGCTTCCTCTCCACCCACTATGCGTGTATTCGTATATTGTGGTGGATAAAGCACCTGACACTCTACGCAGAAATTGAAAAAAATCAGGATCAAAGGCAATAAAAGTTGGAACAGCCACATAATGTTATGTAAAAGTAAAGATAACTTAAGTTGGTGCTTCCCTTGAAGACAACTAAAGTTGGAGCTACACTTTTAAAGGTTCTTATAGGCTGTATGGCCAGCCAAAGGCTGACATTATTTGGCAGGCCAGTCACGTTTTGTCACGTTATTGTGTGCATCCAGCTGGGTGGGTGCATGCTGAGCCACTATCAAAAGTGGAGCACATACGTAACAAGAATTAGGCTGGTACCTGTAGACACTAGTTAGCCTTCATTTGTATTGTTTTAATTGTCAAATAACAAATTATTCTCAATGAAAACAAGACACCTTCGCCTCGACAGGTGACCAGTCGTTAAAGCAACAACTTTATTGTCTAATGACAAAGTTCATTTCAATAAGTAGACACTCAATGTTTAAATATATAAAGAGGAAGACCCTACCTTAAGACAGGCCGCAATCAATTACTTCGATATAGAGGTGGGCACGTGTCGTGCCTACTGTGACACGAAGTGGCACATCGGATCTGGCACTTTATATTCCGTTAAGTAATGTATTTGGCGACCTTTCTAATGGTTATTAGACAATTTGCCGGCTCGAGGTCAGGTAGTTGCGTTTACTCACAACGTAAACTTAGCACTCGCACCAAACTTGTTACTTGTAGATTAAAAACAGAGTATACTAAGTTTGTGCAATATTTATGTAACATGCAGACGAAGGAAAATATTATTTTGCCTTATAGTCCATTTATAAAAGGGTGATTTTTTGAGAGTTAAGCTTTTCAAGTTGGCAGCACTGGTTGGTAATGGTGTCCAAACTTCATCTGTCAAAGTGAAAAGTTTTCAGTATACTCTGCCATTTCATCATGGAAAGACTTACAATCGTGGTGGCATCATCTTATATGGGGTGGTGCCGAATGTGTTCGGACTCGGAGAGACTTAGGTCGCTAAAGCGACGACGTCTGGTTTTAGGATCAATTCTGATCGGGCTTAAAAACTCAATCATTCTGACGGGATCAAATCACACTTTTTGGACTTAAAAATAGCCTGCCTTTTTATTTCTGTGTAGATCTTAGAGAATTAATACGTAGAACAATCCAGTTTTCAATGTAGGTCCCATTTTTTTTAACTATTAATAAATCCTAAATACCTATACGTACAACAACAAATGAGGGCGCAGAGTATAGGGCATGGGCACCTCTGATATAAAGTATATTATTATTGGTCAGCATCAAAAAGTGTCCGTCTGTGCTTATGAACAAATTGATCTCATTGACGGGTGCGCCATTTGCGCCAATAAAATTGATGATACAAACGATTTCCAATTTGAGTGAAAACTTTTTACTTTTAATAACTTTTCTACCCAGACTATCCATTTCATAAATAAAACTAATATTTTTTTATTTAGATCAAAAGCTTTTACAGGATGACAAATTTTAAGGAACTTAAGAGGAGCGTGGTCACTCTAAAGTAATCTCTCGTTATCGTTATTAGGTAGATGCCTGCTGGTATCCCAGCCACGAAGTTTTCTGTTTGTGAACTGATTCCAGCTGGTCTTGCTATATCTGATACTGCCAAGACCAGAGGCTGAATCAATATTCTAGATTTGGTCAAGCCATTAAAGAGTAAATTTTTTTTATGGAGTAAGGATCATTAAATGCTTGATAAAACCAAGAACTCTTTTGGCTTTGTTAAAAATAAAGTGACCGTTTTGAACTACATACTTTGTTTCCCGCGACTAAGTGTAGTGCTTGGGCCGTTCTGGGCCTTCAAAAATCAAAACGAATGCCCACCTCTACTTCGATTTGATTGCCCATGGCCTTAGGTAATAGAATTTAATAATAAATCCATTCTGATAACTATTTTCTTTTGAATACAAATGCAACTTATCAGTTTAGTTTGTTTTGTCTGAAACACCCCCGACTTAAGTTTGACTCATGACAGTTAATCATACTAAATTTATATCAGGCGTAACCACAGCTATGATGATAGCTAATGGGGCCACTTCAAGTAACAGGAGATTTCTAGAAAATAGTGGGCAAAAAAACAACACGATAAAATTTTTGTTGAAAAATGTGTTTTATATTTTGTTCATAAATATGTTATACAACCACGATACATTTGAGTGATAAATGTTTATTATCTAATTTGATCAATTTGCAACCGCCTTTATATGGATGGCAATTGCTATAATTTGTTCGTTATGGCTTTTGTGCCGTCTGCAGGTGTTGTTGTGTTAACAGGCTACGCCCTTCTCGGTCATCATCAACTTGATCCAATCCTCGTAGTAAGCCACATCGGCGAATACATCTGGATAGCCAATGCCACAGGGCTCACCCCAGTTGACAACACCCACAAGAATGGTATTATTGGTGACAAGTGGTCCACCAGAATCACCCGTACATGCGCCCTCACCCCCGTCGGTGGAAGTGCAGAGATGTCCCGGACCCAGCCAATTGGCATTTTTAACTTTAGTCTCGCAGTTGCGATGCTCCATAAAGGGGAGAGCAATCTTTTGCAGCTGAGTAACATGACGTCCCCAAGCCTTGGTGCTACCCCATCCTGTTAGAGTTAGCTTGTCTCCAGCCTTTGGTAGGCTGCCCTTGCTGGCCATTTTGATGGGCTGAGTGACTGCATCATACACAATAGGCTTGGCCGTGTGAACTAAGGCAATATCATTATGATAGGCGGGTTTATCGTGCTCGCAATGCACCTTGGCCGAATCCACCAGATATTCGGCTCCTGGCTTAGTGTAGTCATTGCTGCCTGTTACCACTTTCAGATACTTTGTGGGCCATTCCATGCAATGGGCAGCGGTTAAAATCCATTGATTCGCGATAATGGAACCACCGCAAACATGCTCACCAAAGGTATTCATAAGGGACACCTGATAAGGATATGAGCCAGATACAGCATCTGAACCGCCCACGACTCTCGTCTCTGGCTGAACTTTGTCCGTCAAATTTTGAGGCAATTGTTGAGTGCGATTCCTTCGTCCTATTTCACGGGCCTCACACTGACACAGGACCGCCAGGACACTTATTAACACAATATACTTCATTGTGGTGACGTTTTGTTGGGTTCAACTTCCAAATACGATTTGCTTACATTTTGGGCTCTGAATTTGCTTTTATAGTGCGCAAAATTGTACGTTATCAGGCTGTGGCTTTCTTTGAAATATGCTCAGATAAGCAGGCACAATTCGTGGGAAGTTGTGATAGTAACAATTAGCATGCAACGGTAGCCAATCAGTAGACAAAAGACACGCTATAAATATATTACTCATACGGAAGACGCGTGTGAACTTTGTTCGGATTTACGGATGTACTTTGCCAGTCACCAGTCTGTACAAATAATGGAAGTAGAAGTTAGTATACCCTTGGCTTGAGGCAATATTTCTATTGAAAATGGACAAGTATTTTAAGGAAAAGTCGAATCTATTTAAATTGATATGCCCACTACCATGATAAATATTTGTAATGTTTAATTTATTTGATATATATTTATATTTTGATGATTAAGGTGCCTTTTAAAGAAATAAACAAAATATTACACAGTACAACAAAATTGAGTTGATACATATTTAAGAAATTGTTGACACTTATAGTTTGATAACAAACACTTATGTTAGCCATTGCTTAAGCTAAGTGTTTCTTATAACTCCCAGGTTGCAGTTGAATATATATTTTTATTCCACCAACAGTTATCTTTCAAAAGATAGTTTACATTTCTGCCATATACGAGTGCCACAATATATCATGTGGCGCTGGGAGTCCCATGTTGTTTTATTCATAACATTAGAGCTGTATTTAATATGTTTATAGCAGTGCTGTAAACCTGTAAAAATTTCGGATCCGAGCCAAAAACCGCATTTCAAGGACTTATATATGCCGGAAATATAAATATAGATATTTTTTAAAAGGTCCCGATATGCCATTCTAATCGCTTTACAGACAACCTGATCTTCTTGCAATGCACCTAAGTGTGTTTGTTTTTATTTGACCTTAAGCCGGTTCCAAAAAGCATGATGACTTTTATAAAGTTTTTGATTTTCTATGAGATAAGTCAACTCAATAAAAATACGCTTCTCGTTTTAGCTATTTTTGTGACTCCATAGTGTCAACATTTAAAAAAATTAAAGTTATTTATGATTAAATCAATAATTTAATTGAATTTACTTAGCGAGTTTGCATTGGAAAAAATGATTGATAAATTGTTTCTAAAGTTTTTTATAAACCAAATTTGATAAGTAAATGAAAAAGTCAAAAAAAGTTCCAATTCTATTTCTAAAAACAAGTAAAAAAAAGTCGGTCAAACACTTCTTTATTATACTCTGTACCTGCCACAGTTGTTATATAAATGAAAAACATTAAATGTGGGAACTATGTAAATTGTTTTTTTCGAATTGCTGGGGCGTGGCAATAATTATAAATAAACCTTATCTGCTTATTATAAGGAGTCTACGTTCCATACATTTCGAGCTTCTAGCTTTTACCACCTCTGAGATCTGTTTATTCATAGGGAATGGCTATATCGACTTTGCTGTTGATGCTGATCAAGAATATATTTTTACTTTATAGGTTCGGTTATGCTTCCATCTGGCGGTTATATACATGTGCACAAACTCAATACACTCTTTTAAACTTTGGTGAAAAATATAAGAAGCAAATGTTAAGAAACCGATTGAGCTATTCGGGAATTTGATTTCTCGCTATCTATTACATACATACATATAATTAGAAATAACAGCGTAAATTGTACATTTATCTAGCTAGAAGATGAGCAATCGACTTTAGCTGCCTGTACACCTATCATATAAAAAGTTTGTTTGTCAAACTACTCTAAAGAGAATCTATGATGTTTGCAAATAATGTCGTGCTGAAAGGCTTCACAACCATATTCAAAACGTCGGATAGATGCACATTCGCACAAGTTTTGAATCTAATTTTTTGGTTTTTTCAGGCCAATTCAACATCACGGTTTTCGAGCGAGCCTCATTCCATGATTAAAAAAAATTCTCACGCTAAGAACGCTTGATGCAGTGATATAGCATAGAGGTCAATTGTCAAATAGCCGTAAAGTTGGAGTGAATGCGTTCAATAATTCTCGAGAACGAGTGTGTTCAATTCGTGTACCAAAACAATTGCGAGTTCTAGGTATTTTATTATTTAATTTATTAATGTCGATTTATTAAATTTCACTTTTGAAGATGAAACCTCATATTTACAATATATATATATTTTTTTTTTGTGCCTAAAAACATAGATTCAGTGCCGAGCGGTAGTCTAAGGTATTGCTGCAGAAACAGATGAAACATCATCGTTATAAACTGCGAAGTAAATATGGTCTGCCAATTTTAAAAACATTACTTAATCAATTTGTCAATCTATTTGGATATTACAAAACGCCAAAGCTTGCCTTTTTTATCGTTAAAGTTTAGAATGACAAGAAGTCGAGTGTAATTAGTCGTATACCCCAGAGACATGCATGTAAAGTGAAGTATACTTTTAGGCAGACGGCTGATTGAGCTTAATCGACCTACGGAATATATTGCAGTTTTCGTTATTCGATTTTATGAGTGAAACAATTATTACAATGTATTTCAATCGGACATTAAGCATGAAATCCGCTTTATTGAGATAACAGATTTAATGAAAATTTGTAGACACCTCATTTTCTCTAGAGTATAAATACTTCAGTATGCACCAACTTTGCCAATAACTTATCTTAATGATTAAGTAAGTCTAGACATTGCAAAGATTATTAAAAAGATTTGTTTTATTGCTTTATGTCCGGTAATTGGTACAATATTGGGTTTAGAACGGTATCCAATTGCAGTAAAATATTTATTTTTAAAATAATTCAAATGTAAAAGATTTTGATATAGTTTTGCTTACTTTCAGTTATAGATTTCCACTTGAAACTGTTGCTGTGACTTTAAGCTTTTTTCTATTTATTAAATATATTATTAAGGGCTTAATTCTCATATTTTAGATAGCTGCTATGTGTCAGATAAACTTACATTTTACTCTGTTATTTGCAGTCATTGGAAACGTACATAATTTTCGTACCTTACACCCAGAGAAAAAGCAAATCGTAAAAATTAATACAATCATAGTTAATTTTACTATGCTGTTTTCAAATATAAAACGTATTAAAGTCCAATAGAAAGCGCTTTGATTTAACTAAAAACATACTTAACCACTGAAGCTAATATGAATATAGTAAAATCAAAGTGAAATTCATTTAAAATCAAATATTGCTGTATTCAGATTAAAGTAAAATCATATTTATTTCAAATATACGAAAATAAGTATTGCTTAACTTTGTTAAATATTATTTTTAAATATGAGTAATATTGCTTTTAAGAGGTTCTCATCTTAAAAATAAAGTTTTGTATGTTAATTTAAAAATTTTGAATGGTTAAAGGTTTTTAACTATTGCTGGTTTTGGGCTCCCCAACCAGTTAAGGCATTCGTGTCATTGGCTGTAGTTCGTCAGGCAGAAAACCAACGATGAAAAATAGTGGAACCTTCCGAAACAGCTGTATGGTTATCTATACAGCCTCATTTGTGTATTGTGTGTGTACTGTTTCTACAGTTATGCATAACTTATTTGACCCCAAAAAACTTGCTAGATTAAATTGAAACTATATTTATTTTGAAGGGGGTACTTTTAAATTAAAGTTGGAAAATGTTTATTTCAATATGAAATGGTGTTTATATTGAATATGTAAAAAATATAAAGTACTATAAAGTATATTAAAGTTAAATATAATATTTATTTAAATTTAATATGAATATATTTCATAATTACTATGAAATATTTAAAATTTAATATTTTTTTGTTAAATTTAATAATTTGGTCTTTTTATATTTAATATGAAAACTATTAAATTTGACTATTTTCATATTTAATTTCGATTTAAAGTGTAAGCACTTCAGATTTACGAATTCCATATTTAACGCAAAATCAATGGCAAAAATATTTAAGTCAACGTGAAAATATTAAAATTTCACAGCATTTTTCTCTGAGTGTAGGGTTAAGGTATTAAAATCAAATCATATCAATATATCTTTATAATAATTACAAAGTTTTTTATAACAAAACTTTTTATTAACAAAGATCAGATCGGTAAAACCAATACAGTTCATTACGAAGATTTAAAAAAACTACTGTTATTATTTTAAGGCCTACACAGAAAAAAAAAATGCCGGGATATTTTTAAGCCGAAAAAGCTTGATTTAATCCGGATTGTTTTTAATCCGATTCGGGCTTAAATGTCGAGTGAGAGAGCGAACAAGCTGAGAGCAATAGCAAATTCGCTCTCTTGGCTTCTCTCTTTTTGTCGTCTGGAGCAAACGCTCTTGTATGTCATTGGGTGCTAGTCTGGCAAGCGCGAGTGCGCTGAGACGCAGACGTTCTTCAGTCCCGAGGTCCCGAGTTCGATTCCCGGACAAGGCAAGTTAAAGTAAGTTTTTATTAATTTATTTATATATGTTTCTTCAAATTAAAGAAGCCTTATGTGAATCCAAATATACAATTATTAATATATATGCAAATTTATAAAAAAGAAAAAAAATCTCTCTCGGGCGTTCTAAATTTTTTGAACTTTTATCGGGCGACTATCCCGACTAGGGCTCAGTTTAAGCCATTCCGGGATCAACCCATTATTGAGCCCGTTTGGTGTTGAGTTGAGCCCAAATGGCACAGTTTTTTTTTCTGTGTACTTAATCGAGAAATTCCTGGAAAAAGTACCGAAAAAATTGGGTGTTATTTTTAAGTGAGAGTTTTAAGTAATACGGCAGGGGTACCTTCATTTACCTACGTTGAGACTTGGCCGATTCAAAGTCGGTAATAAGTTTATTTAATTTTTTTTTGGGTGACCGTACCTTTAAAAGCACGGTAAATGGTATTTCCACCCATTTTAAAAGAACACCTATTTTTCAAAGTCAAAAGTCGACTTCATAGATGTCTTTCTTTCTAATTCAATTATTAAAACGAGAAGGCAAAGCTAACTTCGACTGTGCCGAAGTTTTAATACACTTGAAAAACTTTACTCCAGCTGATTTAACCGGTAAAATATATAGAGGATATAGATATCAAATATTTTAAATTTTTAAATCATTGATAATAAAAATTTGATTCCATAAAAAAAACTTTTCTTAGTAAAACACATTTTTCGACCGATCGGTTCTATGGCAGCTATATGCTATAGTCCTCCGATTTTGATAAAATCTTCCAGAATTGTGTTAACGCATATAAAACTAATATATGCCAATAGTGGTGACGCTACGATGGAAAATAAAAAAGATTTTCCCACTAGAACTAGTTTTTTGACCGACCGTTTATATGGCAGCTATAAGCTATATTCATCCGATTTTAATAAATTTTTTCACAAATATGTAGAATCATCTAAAACTAATATATACCAAGATTGGTGACGCTACAAGAGAAAATAAAAATGTTTTTCTCACTAAGACTTATTTTCCGACCGATCGTTCCTATGGCAGCTATAAGATATAGTCATCCGATCCGGCCGGTTCCGACATATTAGTTGCGTGCAGTAAAAAGAAGACTCTGTGCAAAATTTCAGCTCGATAGCTTTAAAACTGAGAGACTAGTTTGCGTAGAAACAGACAGACGGACAGACAGACAGACGGACAGACAGACAGACGGACGGACGGACAAGCGGAAATGAACTCGGCTCGTCGTCCTGATCAAGAATATATATAGTTTATGGGGTCGGAAATGAATATTTCTATGCGTTACAAACTTCTGGGCAAAATTAATATACACTTTTCAAGTGTATAAATATGCACTAATCATGCCCCAAAAATAATACTTCTTAACAAACCACCACTTCACTTTTCTCTATCTATCTCTTCGACAGGAGAGTAATTGCCCCTATCAACTACCCATCTGGGCAACATTTTTATAGAGGTTTTATAGAGGTTTTTTTTGTTGTTTATGTGACAGATTTTCGAAAAAAATTTTTGAACAGGGTTTTGAATAGTTGAACCTGAACAAGAAGTTAAATAAAATCAATAAAAAATTATGATGTAGCAAGTTTCATCGCGAATTTGACGCTCACCAAAGTGTTTTAACAAATAAAACGGTAAATGAAATTATTAGAACTTAAAGTAAAACTTGGGTTGAATCAAAGTTCAAAACAAAATCTTGACCAAAAAATCTCGAAACTTGAATTTCCGAACCTTAACCATTAATAATTTTTTTTGAGATTCATGTTATGGAATTGCGGTTAAGGCTTATCTAAACACTAAATCTATATACATACTACTGTATATAATTTCACACTTTACACAACTGAATATTACCACTTACATGTAACCACTTAAACTGAACACACACAGACTCTGGAACTCCAGAGTTTTCTCTGGACATTTCTAATTCAGACACATTTAAAATCATTCACAAAATATTTTAATACAACACTATTTAGATATTTAATGTTAATATTTATAATCTCTGTACCAGGGAATCTAGAACCGGAACCATATGCCAAAAAGAACCGATTCAAACTTAGAACCAGAACCGAAACCGATATTTTAAATTTTTTGTGTACCGGTATCCGAGAACCGATATTTTTGGAACAGTTTCGGTTTTGGGTTTTTTTTTCAATTTACGCTGCTGTCGTCTTTAAAAACACGAAAGGCCTGCTTAGTCCCGTTTCAGTCCCTGTTATCGGAATCGCTTTGGGTTCTTCTACGGGCCTGTGCCAAGCCACAAAACGACAAAGCCAGTAGAAGAACCCAAAGCGATTCTGAATACAGGGACCGCAACGGGCCTAAAAGCAAATGTTATTCATAATTACTGAGATATAGAAAGTTATTATGGATAAGAAAAAAGTTGTTCTCACAAAGACTTTTTTAACGGCCGATCGTTCCTGTGAATTGGATTTACCCATTCCGAGGCATATTTCTACGTTTGGTCCAGCTTAGCCCCTCTTACTAACTGTATCAGTGTCCTTCCAATTCTTGTTCCATTTCCAAGTGATGGCCAGGAGTGTGTTATAGTAACTCCTGCAATTTATCACAATTTTACCAAAAAATGCTGATGCCAGTAAAATGTCATTTATTAGCCTTTTGGTCACCTACAATGCTTATCAAATTGATCAACTTGCTATTTTTGATTTGGATAACAGAAAGTTTTATTATCATTCGATACCTTGCGGTCATAATGAAATACAAAGTTTCCACATAATTTATGAAATACAATGGTATCGTTAAGACAGCCAAAAATATAACTGCCAACACATACATATTCACCCATCAAAGTCCTCCGATAGCAAAACTTATAAATTTTGGTTATTTTGGTCAATTTATTGCTTGGTAATGCCACAGCCATTTATATTCGACTGTATCCAGTCATAGTAATAGCTCATACGGCAAAAAACATCTGGAAATCCATAGCCACAGGGCACACCCCAGTTACCAATTCCCACCAGACGACCCCGACTATCGACCAGCGGTCCTCCAGCATCGCCATGACAAGCGCCAGCTCCAACCTTGCCGACAGCACACAGATGTCCAATGTCTAAATCTTCGGTGCCACCATAAGTAGAATTGCATTTCTCTGGCGATACATAGGTCAGATCCAGTTCCCTTAACTTCCAAGCCATATTTCCATCGATTTCTGTGCTGCCCCATCCTGTCATGGTTAACTTCTCGCCAGGCACCAAATCATCCAAGCCAGCGACTGTAATGTTCTGGGTGACCTCATCGTACAAAAACTTCGTTGTCAATTTGATTAAGGCGATATCATTGTGATACATGGGCTGATCGAAATGGCAATGCATAATGATATCCTGCACATAGTACTCCCAACCAGCATCGCCCCAATCATTATAGGTGGTGGTAACCACCTTGACATTATCTTTGCGCAATCCAGCCACACAACTGGCCGCCGTCAAGACATATTGATCGGCTATGATTACACCACCGCCGATGTGATTACTGAAAAAGAAGAAAGGTAAATATTTTATATTAATAATATGAAACATGGAGCTTCTTCTTCTACAATTGTTAGGCAGGTAACTTACAATTCAAAGTGCTATTTGTGAAAGCGTTAAGGGGTAGCTAGGGATTTTATGTTTCGATACGATATAGTTGTGAGTTATCACATTTTTGGCTTGGCTGTACGTAAGTTGATTCGTAGGAAGTAAGATTAAGCGCTAGGGAAACATTGTCAGCCAAGCCTCCACCGACAATAGAAAACGTGGAAAGCAAGCGGGAATTGGTTAATCATAGTTGTAGGAAATAGCAAAGATATCGACACCGATGGTAAGATCTAGAGGTTTTAAGTCTATGGAACATAAACTCCTTATACCCTCTTATTTTGAACTGATTATTTTTTTATTCATTCATTTAAATTTCAACTGGGCTCGTAAATATTTGTAAAATAATACGAATTTTTCCCACATATTAAACCGCTTTTCTCGCTTAATTGGACTTGCGTCATTTTCTCTTCAAATTAAAAACTAACCACATATTCTTATTAATTGAATAATTTATAAGTACCCAAAGCGATTTTGTATGGAGACCTGGTACGGCGCAGTGGTGACTGCAGCGATTTCACCACCCACTATACGCGAATTTAATTGTTTAGCGGAAGCGTCCACAGGGACCGGGTGTCGTCGCAGTGTTGCCTGTGATAAGGACACCACCACGCACAGGATAAAAAGACTTAACACTCCAACTTGGCAAGACATGTTGAATGTCGTGTTGAAAGCAGACTAAATTGATGTCAAATAAAATATCCATAACCTAAACTTGGATATTACGATATTCGATTTAACAATCAATACGATATCTACATTGATATTAATGACCAGTCATATACCTTGGCTCGTAAAATTCGCATACTTTTTATTGTCATTTAGAAAAATCGAGAACTTTAAGAGTGTGTCAATTATTTTTGATTTTCTTTCTAACGACAAGCAAATCGTAGAAGACCGACTTTAATATACCCGGTACCTGGCAAAGCTTGCCTTGCCTTGCTAGCAGTTGACACGAGTCAAAAATAGAGCATTCTTTATAATGAAAAAGGGAAAAACACATTGTCTGCCCTCTTAAAGAATTCTTTATTTCATATAGTTAATAAAATGTCAAACAGAAAATTGGTAGGGGTACTTAAATTGGAACCCATGATAGGGTCACTCAAATAAGTATCCATGAAGGAACTAGCCGAAAAGTTAGTTGGGTGGTTCAGCGTTCGCTTGCCATAGGGTCACTTTAGCAAGCATCCATTTAGGAAGTAGTGGGGTAGGTAGTTCCAGCATGGCCAATCGCCACCTCCAGAACTGAAGGTTAGGTTCTGATAAATTTCATATGAGATAACACATACGGAATTTTCAAATGACAAATGCCCCCCCTCAGATGAGATAAATATTTAATTCGGCACAATACTTCATATGAAAAGAAACACTTACAAAAAGACTTGAAAGTTGAATGCTTTTGTATAGCTTCCTTATTTAAATAAAGTATTGTGCCGAACAAAATTTGAGTTCAAGATTTAACACACAATCGGCTTCTGGCTAGGTCAGCCAAATGGTTACGGCGCAATCTGTTGGTCAGCTTGGGACAGGTTGTAAGCGAAATTAAATTTTTATAAAATAAGTTTGGTACTGAGGGCGGTGAAATTTTCCTTGAGCTGTCAAATCACATATAAAAAAAATTGCTTGAGAAATTATTTCTTGCCTCATTTCTTTGTTGGGTACTCAGAAGGCCAAGTAATACACACAAGCAATTTCCAGATTTGTCTTATCAATACTTGTGTCAGTTGTCAACTTCAAATTTAGAGCCAAACCAAAATTGATTGCAAAATGTAAGTTAAGTGGAAAAAGTGGCTGTGATTGATGGAGATTAGACAAAAAAAGATTAATGGGACATCACAAATGATCGGCCGGTTTGAATTGCTTACTAAAATTGGCAAACACAAGAAATTAAGTGTTTTTTGTAATTCAAGTTGTGTTTTATTGTATGTAAATTTAATAGAATTTGCTATTGTGGTTTTAGTACTGTTTGGAAGTAAAGTGATAGCATTTTTGCTAAGTTGTTGTTGGCCAGCAAGGCTTCGCGAGAAGCTGCCAAAACAAAAACAGGTGTTCGAGCAGTGTGAACAGACCCAAATCGCTGAAAAATACCAAAACAATTTCATTTTCGGCGTAATTTTCTGTTCGATCTGCTCACACTGTGATTTGCAATCCACTTAAGGAATATATAACAAATTCCTTCAAGGAAAAGAGGCAAAGACCAAATATGAGAGGAGCGATGCAATTGAGATGGCCTGTGGTCAGAAATCACGCGTGATTTCCGAGTGACTAATATGGATACTTTTATATTAATAGGAAATTATATACTATAATAATAGTTATGTACTAGGGTAATCATCATTACATATCGAGCCCCCATACAGATTTTTAAAAAACCCCACACTTTAAAGTTATCAGTTACATACATACAGGTACAGAGTATATTACAGTCGGTCTTGACCGACATTCTTACTTGTTTTTTGTTGCATATTTAAAAAATGCAATGAAGTTTAAACCATGAACTATAGGTCAAAAAGTGAATAGTACAAAAACTATAGTTCAAACAATGAGACCTTGTTCACTAGTTCATTTTAATAAATAGTTAATTTGAACTAGTTCACGAAATTCGGCACAACTCTAGAGTCTACATATTAAATTTGATGCCTCTTACCATCTCTGAGATCTGTTTGGTCATACGAACAAACAACAAGAAAGACGGACATGGTTAGATCGACTCGGCTTTTGATTTATAAATATATATCTAAACTTTATAGGAAATGCTTCCTTCTGCCTGTTTCATACATTTGCACAAACTCATTATACCATTTATGTAAAAAGACACGGGAAACAAGTTCCGGTGGATGGAGCAGCAATTGCATTGAAAGACCATTCGACTTAACTTGACTAAAATATTCCCAGTGATTTTATTGGATATCGTGAACCGATACTTTCGTGTAATTCGTATAAAGCGGAGTACGACCTCTATTACTTCTCGCTCATTGGATCGTCGATCAGCAAGTATTATATGTATTTTTTTTTGACAATTAACTCGCTCCTGGCCTGCCCCCTCATCAAAAACGGATGAGCTCATTAAACTAACATCATATGGAAAAGTGTCCCCATACACTAAATCAAACTTCGATATTCCTGACAAAAATACAAAATGTAATCGGCAGGGTCCGTTAAATCAGTCTGAAATTCAGTATAAAGTCTTTAATTGATAACAGTACACTATGATATGGTTATCATCTCTCAGCAATAAAAGGTACTTATTAGTAAACCCTCGTAAGTTAGGCCATATTACAACCATTCATGGTGGTTCGAATCCAGTCATTGTAGAAGGCAGACCGTGCATAGACATCCTAGGCGGAATATAAAATTACATAACAGAGAAACATGACCAAAACAATCAAGAACTTACCGGACGACCAAGGGCACAGGGTACTCCCCAATTGCCGATACCGACGAGACGACTCTGACTATCAATCAGTGGACTGCCAGCGTCGCCATGGCAGAGTCCCTGGCCCTTATCCATTTTCACACACACATGACCAAAATCTACATTTTCCGTATCGCCTAGCTCCGACCGACACTGATCCACTGGCATATAGGTGCCTCCCGCTTGATTCAAATACCGCCCGCTTGTACCGCTTGTCGAGGTGCTACCCCAACCGGCAAAGGTCAACTTTTCACCCTCTTGCAACTCATCAATCTCTGCCAGAGTAATCTTCTCCGTAAACTCATCGTACTCGATGGGCTTGGTCAAGTGCAGCAAGGCAACATCATTGTGATACAGCGGCTTGTCAAAATTGCAATGTACATGAATCTGATCCACAAAATAGGCGGGAGACTTTTGATCCCACCAATCCACGGTCCCCGTAACGGCCATTATGTTGCGTGGCCTTAAGCCCGATACACAGCTGGCGGCTGTAAGTATCCAGAAATCATCTATAATGGCACCGCAGCACATATGATAGGAATACATATTCTGAACGGTCACAATCCAGGGCCAGGCACCCACGGGAGCAGGTGTACCGCCTGCCACACGACCTGCCCCCGCAAACTCTGCTGTTTTGCTGGAACGCTGCTTGTTCACAGCTGCTAGACCAGGCAACAGCTGTTCACCACGTAGCCGCAGGGCATACGCTAAGGGCAGGCTCAGATTTATGAGCACTAACAGGCTCAGTAAGCCCGTGGACTTCGGTAAAGTTCTCATTGTAAAGGCGAGCAAATCATACTGAAACCCCTTTGGGTAATCTGCCTTAAAATTACACTTCACCTGGATTGTTATCAAACTGTTAAAGTTGGATAACAGAGTATTTTATGATCATTGAACAGACGATAAGTACACTCAGAAAATTAAAGCGCGTGTCAGAGAACTATTATGAATAATAATTTAATTTACTTAAAATGGTAAGTATGAAAAATATTATTTTATTTATTATTTCAATTTCCGGCTCAAACGCAAAGGTTTAAACTAAAACCCCTCCCCGAGGCGAAAAATAAACTTTGTCATTTAACCTCCCGTTTTTCAAACTTGGCTCGATTTTACAAAATTGAAAAAATAACGTTCGGCCATGAAAATTTTCCCGACATTTCGTGAGGATTTTCCAACATAGGAAAATCTCATGTCTAATTATTTTACTTACTATCCAAGTTTGAAATCTATCGGATGATAAAACGTTTTTTTCATAAAGAATTTTTCGGGAATTAACCTTGTGGGCGGATTTTCCAACATCTGCAAATCTCATGTCTAATTATTTTGCGTACTGTTCTTATAATATGAGTTTAAATTCAATCGGATAAAAATTTTTTTTTTACAATAAAGAATTTTCCAGGCATTTTTCTTGTGGGCAGATTTTTCAAATTCGGGTACACACTTATCCAATTATTTCGCTTACTCTACATACAAATTGATTTTGAAGTCAATTGGATGAAAAAAACAAATTTTTCCCATTTAAGCTTTCCGGGAAACCCTCCTTAGTTCGCAGTTTCAACTCATATGGAATCTTCTTTGAAAGTTTCAACTTTCAATCTTTTAATCACCAGGCGTGGAATTTAGAGGAAATCTTTCAGACCTTTTAAACGAATAGTAAAGAAATACATTTAAATCTCACGCCTACTAAGAAAACTTCATGAAGTCTGCTTCATGGTGTAAATCCCGACTTATAAATTTCTTTGACCCCACTTTGAGAATTTATCAACTGTTTTTTAAAAATCGAGTTGGCAAGGCCATTTTTTTCTCAGAGCGCCTCTGAAATTGAGCTCAAAGAATATTCTCAGATCATTCGCAGAGCCATGATGGTATTTTACTGGTGAGACGGCATTGACACGCATGTCTGCGATCAATCATTATACATACATAAACAAAATTTGTATTTGTGTTGATTCTGACGCTTTAAGGCAAAAGTTGATATACGCATATTAATTGTTTGTTTAATTGATTGTCATGCAAACTTTGGGGGTGGTTTCTGTGCAGCGCTCAGACACACACTCTCGCGCATTTAGCAAGAACTCTGAATGCACAAATTTCCGCCAATGCCTCACCAGTAATAATTCCACCATGCTCAGAGCCATTTAATAAGATAGGCTGTGATAATGTTTTCAGCTTTAGTTAAATCATTTTATGGACATAAGCCAAGAACATTTTGAACTTATTTTATGTATTTACTTTTTATACCAAGAATAAGTTGACATTCATTTAAGAAGTATTTTGACTTCAGTTAAAAATAACAGGTACTTAATTTGGGTATGCAAATTCTTGTTTCAATAGCATATTTCCCGAATTGGTCTTAAATCAAGTATTTCAAGAGAAAAAAAATTATCCCTAAATTGAAAATTTTATACCCAAATCAAGTAATTTCATACTTATCGTATAATTGACCCCATTTGTACTTGATTTTTTTCTGAGTGTAATTAATAATAAAATCATATGTTTGAAGCATTCTGTGCGTCTTGCGGACGCGGGCATTGTGAGCTGGCCAGTTAATTAAGTGCGTGCATTTATAGTTGTCCGAGATATTCAGACTAGTCATATTGTTGTGGACTACAATTTGGCCCCTCCAATCAGACATTTGTGCCGGTCCTTATTGGGTTTAGTTTTCGTTATCCTTAAGACCATAAAGATAGAGACTTTATGTGCTTATTAAGATCACGCCAGCGACCAGCGATAGTCGTGCGATAAAACGGTTTATATGGAATCCATATAAAAACGCTGAGTTGGTGCATTTAAATGTTCATTGCTGGTCATTAATTCGTCCGTGTCCAGCTATGTTTTCCGTAGCTATTCAATATCTTGCACCGCTGCTGCTACTGCTGCTGGGCAATACCATTGACGTCAGCCAGTCCAAGCGAGTGAATCGTAAACTCTTCGACAATCGTATTGTGGGCGGCCAGGAGGCAGAAGACGGAGTGGCCCCTTATCAGGTATCCATACAAACAGCCTGGAAAACGCATATTTGTGGTGGTGTCATCTACAATGAGCGTTGGATCTTAACCGCCGGTCACTGTGCCCTGGACTATAATTTAAATGACCTGCGCATTGCAGTGGGTTCTAATGATAACAAGAATCCAGCGCAATTACTATTCCCGGATCGTGCTGAGGTGCATTGTATGTATGATGTACCTGCCATGTATCACAACGATATTGGATTACTTCATCTTAACGATTCCATTGTGTTGAATGAACGTGCACAAATTGTAGAGTTAAGCACCAAACAGCCGCCAGTGGGCGCCACTGTAACCCTGACCGGTTGGGGAGCCCCCGAAAACAGCTGGCCAACGGTGCAACATCTACAGACCCTTAACTTGACAGTTATCGATCATGAGGCATGCCGCAGGTCTTGGGATTACTCCGAAGGCATCGATATTGGACATCTGTGTACTTTTACGCGCGAAGGAGAGGGCGCTTGTTCGGGTGACTCGGGTGGACCTGTGATGTGGGAGGGTAAATTAGTTGGTTTGGTTAATTGGGGACGACCCTGTGCTATGGGTTTGCCCGATATGTAAGTATTCTAAAACCCTAAATTTCATAAATTTAACTGATTTAAACTTTTTTAACAGGCATGCAAATACCATTTATTATCAGGAGTGGATTAGGCGCACAATATCCTCTTGCAAAAATCGTGTAAATTGAGACAGAAAGAGGGAAAGTGAAAAACATCAAAAATTGTACTCTTATCTTTTTATAATCAAATTGTATAATTATTAAAATTATGATAACAAGGTTGATATAATAGCGCTTACTTATTGGCGGTATCAGAGCGATAGCCTTTAACTGGTCAATCATTTGGTTTTAAGAGGGCAATCACTGACTTTATGGGCATATTTTCAGCAATTTAACCAAAGGTAATTAAACTGCCAAATTTTTCGAATATGAACTTTATGAAATGGTGTTAACTTGGATATTAATCTATTATCATGTTTGGAGCCAGAAATTTTGTTGTTGCCATTCCACGGCTGTAGGTTCCCCAATAATACAGAAAACAATAAGTTACGAGAATATGAAATACATTTGGGACAATTCGAAGATGGTCAATCTATGTAAATCAACGGAATCAATAAATTTTTACACTCTTCTCTGATATTTAAAGAACTCTTCTACCTTTGCATAGGTTTTTTTTTAAGGTATGGGGAGACAAACATACGAGTTTTTATACACTTGAAAAGTGTATATTAACTTTGCCCAGAAGTTTGTAAAGCATAGAAATATTTATTTCCGACCCCATAAACTATATACATACATATATAATCTTGATCAGGACGATGAGCTGAGTTCAATTCCGTCTGTCCGTCCGTCTGTCTGTCTGTTTCGAGCTGAAATTTTGCACAGAGTCTTCTTTTTGCTGCACGCAACTAATATGTCGGATGACTATATCTTATAGCTGCCATAGGAACGATCGTTCGGAAAATAAGTCTTAGTGAGAAAAACTTTTCTTTTTCCATCTTAGCGTCACCAATCTTAGTATATCTTAGTTTTACATGCTTCCACATAATACTGGACAAATTTATCAAAATCGGATGACTATATCATATAGCTGCCATTGAAACGGTCGGTCAAAAAACAAGTTCTAGTTAGGAAAACTTTTTTGTTTTCCATCGCATCGTCACCAATCTTGGTATATGTCAGTTTTTTATGCTTTCACATAATTTTAAAAAAATTTACCAAAAATTGGATGACTATAGCATATAGCTGCCATAGGTCGGAAAATGCCATAGGTCGGAAAATGTGTTTTACTAAGAAAAGTTTTTTTTTATGGTATCAAATTTTTATTATCAATGATTTCAAAATTGTAAATATTTAATATCTATAACCTATATATATTTTACCGGTTAAATCAGTTGGAGTTAAGTTTTTCAAGTGTCGAAGTTAGCTTTGCCTTCTCGTTCTAATACGGTTTTTGGTAGACAATAAATATCGACCAGCCTACTAAAGTCTCAAAAAAAAAAGTATTAGTAGTGATTCCCATGATTCCGGGAGTCCAGGTTATCGGAAATAAATACGAGAAATGAGGTTATGAAACATTGCTCCACTAAAAAATATCAGGCCTGTTCCGGCTTTTACTAAAGTGAATTCGAGTGAAGTGAAGTGTGGCCATGTGTGGCTCAGTGGATAGCGTGTGTGCCTACTGTGCGGGAGGTTGTGGCTTCGATCCCGGAACATCTAATTAAAAAAATAGAAGGCTAACATCGCCTTCGCCGATGCTTAAATACCCTTGCAGTTTTTTTTTTATTTTATAAAAGAATTTGTTTTCCTGATTATTTAAGAAGAATTTAATGTCGCTTGGAACCTGTTCCAAGCTGACCAATAGATTGCGCCACTTTCCGTAACCATTTGGCTGACCAAGCCAGAAGCCGATTGTGTTATGGGAGCTATACGATATATTTATCCGATTTTGATCAAAACTAGAAAAATTGTGTTCAAACAAATAATATTTACGATTTACAAATATAAACACGCTACCTTGATAACGAAAAAGTTGTTAACACTAAAACCCACTTTTCATCAGATCGTTCTTATGTCAGCCTTCTGCTATTGTCATCCGATTTTGATCAAAACTTATGAATACCAAGTTTGGTAACGCTACGACGGAAAAAAAACAAAGATTTTCTCAAAGAACTAGTTTTTTGACCGATATTTTCTTTGACAGCTATATGATATAGTGATCCGATCCGGCCGGTTCCGACAAATATGCAGCCTATATGTATTTAAAGACTTTTTGCAAGGTTTGATCAAGATAGCTTCAAAACTGAGGGAGGAGATAGCATAGAAACAGACAGACAAACAGACGGACCGATGGATCAACTCGGCTATTGATGCTGATCAAGAATATATATAGTTTATGAAATGCTTCCTTCTATGCGTTACAAACAGCAGCACAATTTTAATATACCATATGCAAGGGTATAAAAAAGTTGTTTCTTTAAAACTTTTACGCCCAAGGTCACCTTTACAGCTGTTGGCGCCAGTTGTGGAGTATGCAGTTATAAAAAAGCTTTTCAAAACCCGTTCGGATTCGGTATTAAACTGTAGGTCCCTTTCTCTTGAGCGAAAATTAAAAGACACAACAAGCCAAGAGGTTGAGAGAAGCTCGTCTTGGCCCCATTGGGGGCTGGTATAGCCAATTTTTTAATGAACGATCAAGGTAATCGCATCAGCGGAGCCAAATCAAATTTCAAGTTTATAGCTTCAATAATTTATGAAATATGGCTCTGAACTATTGAACCAGTTTAGTTGCTAGGAACCAGTCTTGAACCAGTGAAATGCCCATCTCTTTATAATTTACATACACATTAAATTTCAAGTTCTTAGTTTCAATAATTTTTTAGATATGGCTCTGAACCACTATTGAACCGTTTCAGGAGGGGCAGAACCGGTCTTGAACTAGAGCTGCAAAACTATCGATGGTTTTATCGATATATCGATAGCCCGCATTTGCGGTTCACTATCGATGTTTTTTGAACTATCGACAGCTATCATTACACGGCACTCTTCCTTATTTGTCTTCTCTGTTGCAACTGTGAAGCCGCGATTATTACTGGGCAATAGTTTTGGTAAACTATTCGGTTCGTTTCGATTCGTTTTTATTGGTGCTGGAGGCTCCCAAATGGACAAATTTTTAATATTTTATAATATTTACTTTTACTTTTCACCATTTTTAGTTAGTAAGCATATGGATATATTATTCTGAACTGAATGTTATTTGATTGACTGGTTTAACTTGTTGAACCCAGCGCGATACTGACTTACTGCGTCTTAGGTCGTCTCACACCATCTCGTGGGACGCGTTCGAAAGGCTTGGGTTAAGCATAAACGGCTTAAATTGTGTACGATACCTCAAAAACGAGCTTCAACGAGCAGATGAACGATAGAAGAGCTATAAGTAAAACAAATTATTCCATTCCTCGTTTTTGAGAAAAAATTCGATTTTTTCGAAATATTTATGCTTGTAGCATTCAAAGTACTAAACCGATTGGAAAATGATCTTCAGCTAGATTATTAAAAATTGCATACCCTTTCGACTAATACCTTGCTGGACGACATCTAAAGTTTCAATCTTGAGATATGTCATAAAATGTAAGGGTACCTACCGGAAAAACTACATAAAACTCTAACTCAAAAATGTATCCATACAAAAATTTTTGAATTTCATTTTCGAGTTCAGCATTCCAACGTACATAAGAAAAAAATAACAGCTTTAATGGGTATTTATTTTATTTTATTTTTGTAAGCTAGTGTAATTATTTATAAGGCTCAGTTCGTTATGCCGTTCAAGAGACTCAATAAACCTAAGTGATTCGTTACTGGACCAGTTCGCAGCCTTGGTACTGGTCTTATTTTTTGTTTTCTTTTTTTTACAATATGATAGTCGATCATATTTTTGCTAACCCAATATTATACCTCTTAAATCAATTACTTTGTTGCACTTCGGCCATACATTAAATTAGTTAATTGACCATATCACATCTTTATTACTTTATAATTTAGATACCAACAGAAACTTTGGATACATTGAAGCCAATATACGATATAAACTTACGATTTGATTTTGAGCACTTTTTTTCGAGTATAAAAGCAAAATCACGATCAATAGATAGCTTTAATAGGTAAAAAGAGGTACGAACGATTTGTGACAATGTTGCCTCGCATAGCGACGGCAATTCTATTTGGTTTCCTTCTTGGGAGCTGGACTTACCCAGTGACATCCATACGTGTGGCCAAACTCAGTCCTGAGCAAGAGGAACGAGTGGCAAAAGCGGGAAGATCCTTCGAAAATCGTGTCGTATCTGGCAGCGATGCTAAGCCGGGTCAAGCACCGTATCAAGTATCACTACAAGGCATGTACGGTGATCACATGTGCGGGGGCGCCATCATTCATGATCGTTGGATTTTGACGGCTGCCCACTGTGTGTATGGCTTTGATCCCAAGTATTTTCGCGTGGCCACGGGAAGTCTCTTTTGGAACAAGCCCGATGCCAAATACTTTGTGGAGGAACACTGGGTGCACTGCAATTACAATTATCCCGATTATCACAATGATATAGCGCTGATCAAGCTGAACGATTCAATTGTATGGAACGAGTATACACAACCGGTGGCTTTACCCAAAGAGCCATTGGCTAATGGAACGGAAGTGCTGCTTACAGGCTGGGGTTCCACAGAGCTCTGGGGGGATTCACCCGATGTGCTGCAACAGGTCAGTCTCACTTATGTGGAGTATGAGACCTGCCAAGAGATAATGGGTGGAGATGATTTTAATGGTTACTGCCACATGTGCACGCTAACAGACAAGGGACAGGGAGCTTGTCATGGCGATTCCGGCGGTCCGCTCACGGCCAATAATCAACTGCAAGGTCTGGTCAATTGGGGATACCCCTGTGCAATTGGATATCCGGATAGTCATGCAAAAGTCTACTATTATCTTGATTGGATTAATCGCATGATATCTGGCACCTGCAAGACCTGTCACTGTTTTGCCAGCAATTATCCGACATAAAGATTGAAACGGCGATGGATTGAATTTGTTAGTTTTGTTTTAAGCTATAGAATATGTAACAATGCAACAGCCAAAATTTAATCACTCTGAAACCAATTTTTATTTCCGATGCATCGAGCGTCCCAATTGATATATAAAAATTTTTTAAATTCCTTTGGTAGGACTTTTATTTAGTGAATTTTTAAGAGGTGATATACAGTGATTCAATTGCTTACCACACAGCGGCAATAGCAACGATAAAAATCCTTTGCTTTTGCTTCTGATTTTGATAAAAGCAGAGCAGTTGCCTAACAGGTTGAGTACATTTTAGAGGGACGAGTGGAATTTATGGAAAATGTAAAACTGAGATACAAACTGACAACATCTAACATCAGTCAGTTAAAGCTCAAAAAAATGTATTGTATCAAAACTGATAATAAAATTTATTCAATATTTACTATTTTAGCTGTATGCAACTTATGGTGGGGACTAAAGGCAGTTATGTTAGCTGGCATCTTCGCAGGATGTCTCTTTGGGCCTTTTAGAACTTTTTTTGCGATTCCTCCAGTCTCTCCACAAAGAAAAAATTTTATATAATTTCAATTTCACTCCGTTATGACTAAGATCAACTTGAAAGGTCTCTTTGAAAATGTCAATACAGTACTTTTTATACCCGTTACTCGTAGAGCAAAAAGGGTATACTAAGTTCGTACAAATGTATGTAACAGGCAGAAGGAAGCATCTCCGACCCCATAAAGTGTATATATTCTTGATCAGCATCAACAGCCGAGTTGATATAGACATGTCCGTCTGTCCGTCTGTTCGTCTGTCCGTCCGTCCGTCCGTCCGTTCGTCTGTATGAACACCTAGATCTCAGAGACTATAAGAGCTAGAGCTACCATTTTTTCAGTGTAGACTTGTTTTGTCTGCACGCAGATCAAGTTTGTTTCAAATTTTTGCCACTGCCCCTCCCGCCCCCACAATAAGAAATAAACCTCATATCTTCCACAATTTTGAAAATAGATTGTTCGAACCTTTTAGACATATATTATGATCATCATTACCTATCGATCCGATCATCATTTTCCGATCAGATGAACGATAGCAGAGTTACCACCCCCGCAATTTGAAAAATTCCTCATATCTCCCACAATTTTGAAGATGTATTATTCAAACCTTCTAGACATATATTTTAATCATCATTACCTATCGATCCGCCATACATCATTTTGTGATCAGATGAACTTTAGAAAAGTCCCCGCCCCCGCAATTCGAAAAATTCCTCATATCTTCCACAATTTTGAAAAACAATTCATCAAACCTTTTAGACATGTATTTAATTCATCATTACTTATCGATCCGCCATACATAATTTCTCGATCAGATGGGCTATAGTAGAGTTGCCACCCCCGCAATTTGGAAAAAACCACAATTTGGGCATCTTGTAATCTAATAAAATATTCTAAAATTAACCTTACCCTGAGTAACGGGTATATCGAAGTCGAGCAGGGCCGACTTCAACTTACGCTCTCGTTTTATAAGAAACTAATGTTTGCTAAATAATATTAATGGTGAGCCGTCTGTTCTGAAAATCAAAATAATACAATTAATATATTACCTTGTCTTGGGATCAGGACCTTGAACTAAACACGAATTGAATGACATCTCAACGCAGTGCACCATCGCACACGCGGATGAGCAAACGTCTAAGAGACTATTTTTATATTTTCAGTGCTATTTGATATTGCAAATTTCGATGTTCGACACAGTCTATCTCGTTCGCAGTTTATATGTACTTGCCATCTCTTTCTATTCCACGAACTTTGAATTTGAAATTGAAATTTTCAAAAAATCGTAACTTTTGAACGGAACATCGGATTAAAACGATCCACAGACAAATTTTTGTCATTTTCGCGTAAACTTTTCGAAAAAAAATATGGGGCTCTTGACCTATAGCTCTCGGCTCTGAGCTGAGAGCTAAGTCTAAAGAGCTAGGAGCCAGAAATCGGCTCGAAGCCTTTAACCTGTAGCTCTTGGCTCTGAGCTAGGAGTCCCAGCTCGGGAGCTGGGAGTTAGCAGTTGGTTCCCGGCTCTTGAGCCTCAGCTCTCGGCTCCGAGCTGAGAAATAAGTTTAAAGAGCTAGGAGCTAGCAATCGGCTCGAAGCTCTTTACATGTTTGCTATCGGCTCTGAGCTAGGAGCCCCATCTCGGGAGCTAGCAGCCGGCTCTCGGCTCTTGAGCCACAGCCAAACCGCCTGCAGTAACTTACGGATTTGAGGACATCCCATAAAAAATCTGGTATGGGAGTTGGAAAGGTGGGCGCCGGTCGCAGTCAGAACCCGGGTGCCATTCTCCAGGCTGGCGGCGGCTCAAAGTATTACAGGGTAGTTTACGGGGTCTGAAATTTCTGTGCATTACAATCTTCTGGGCAAAATTAATATACTCTTTGCAAATGCATAAAAAACCTAGCATGCCTAGATATTTTAAAGTTTTTTAGGGCCTCAGACCACAGTGCATCCCCCTAGCTACGTGCCTGGTCTTTGCATATCTTTTAACAGAGTGGATCATATTTTTCGCAGACTGAATTTGTAAAGTCTGTACCAAAGGTCAGAGAAATTGGTTGGCGTCTTGACTTATATGTATTTATATAGAGCATAGATACTAAATTGAGTAAAACTTAAATCAGACCCCAAAATGCTTCAGTAAAATTCAGTTTTAGTTTGAGCATAAGAAAACATTTTAATTTTGTGAAGTTAGTCAAAGCATTTGGTATTGCCACTGATCACCCTGCGGATCCAGTCCAGATAGTAATACACATTAGCCTGAACATCAGGAAAACCCTGGCCACAGGGACGGCCCCAATTAACCACGCCTACTATCATTCCCTGGCTAACCAAAGGGCCACCTGAGTCGCCATGGCAAGCACCTTCTCCCGCCTTCGAGAAGGTGCATATGTGTCCAATGCCCATGCTAGTGGTATGATTAAAGATCCTCTTGCACTCATCGAGACTCACAAAGCCCAGAGAAAGCTTTTGCAGATTTTCCTGATTACTGCCATAGGCTACCTCGGCTCCCCAGCCGGTGAGTACAATTTCCTCCCCTCCGCTAAGGGGCTTCGTAGGCAGCTCAATGGGTTGGGTTAGCTGGTTAAAAGTGATATTCTCGGTAAGCTTCACGAGCGCAATATCGTTGTGCATGTAGGGTTGATCGTACATGCAGTGTAGATGTATCTCAGAGGTGTGATAGATGGCGCCAGGCTCTGCCCAGCGATTTGTGCCAGCTATGATATTCACCTGTGCAGGGACATACCCTTCCACACAATGACCAGCCGTCAGGATCCACTGGGCATTGAGTATGGCCCCACCGCAGTTATGGATTCCCACTAATGACTGCAAGGAGACCTGATAGGGAGCAAATCCCAACTCCGCCTCCTGACCGCCAATAATGCGACTTGAAGGAGGCCCAAATGGACCCACCAGTCGTTTGGCCTGGGCAAAATGCAAAATTATTCCACAAAGGAAGAGCCACAACTCCATTTTGTTCAACATTTCTGCTAGGTGCCTGAATTTCAACTAAAGACCTAATGGTATTTTTGATAATTTGATAAAGTTTATTTAAAGCAACGATAACAACTTTGTCGTTCAGTTTATGGTCCGATAGCCGCCACATTTGCTGTTGCCGCTCATGATATTACGCGCCCATTCCATGTAGAATGATATTCTGGCATATACATCCTAGAAAAGGAAAAAGAAATAGGAGAGCATCCTAAAAAACTTAGTAACTAGAAATCTTACCGGCAAACCTCTGGCACAGGGCCAACCCCAGTTCACTAGACCGACTAGATAGCCTTCGCTAACCAATGGTCCGCCCGAGTCCCCGTGACAAGCACCCTCTCCAGCTTTAGTTAAGGTACACATGTGACCGTAGAGATCGAGGTCTGGATCGTAACTTAAAGCAGCCTCGCACTCATCAGGCGGTAGATATTTCAAATGAATCACTTGAAGATCAATAGGGCTGGGCGACCACAATTCGGTGGAACCCCAACCAGTGAGTGTGACATCTGCTCCCGGCAACAGGGGTGTCTTTGGCAACGGTATAGGCTGAGTGCGTTCGTTCCACTCAATCGTATCGTTTAGATACAACAGCGCAATATCATTATGCATCGAAGGATTGTCGTATTTGCAATGGACGTGCACAGACTGAACAAAGTGTCTGGCTCCTGGACGTGTATATTGATTTGTCCCCGACACCACCATCATCCGCTCAGGATCTGCACCATCTACACAATGGGCGGCCGTTATTATCCATCGACTGTCAATGATGGAACCACCACACGAATGTTGACCAGACAAACTCTGCAGTGAGATCTGATATGGGGCAAAGCCTTCCGGGGCTGCCTCACCACCAATTACACGTTGATGATTAAAGGACTTTCCCAGCGGCGAGTTCTTGATTCGTATGCCTCTGACAGATGCGCTGAAGGCCAACAGTAAAAGTAGCCAGTTAGTTAGGAAGGTCATCTTGAGTCTAGGCCTTGTCAACTAATGAAAAGCTTGCACCCATGGATGTGAATAAATATGCTTTCGATTTTCGTTTTATCACAGTTAGATAATATCAATATCGAATTTTTACTTTGTCGAAGTTATTATATTCTTGCAAGTGCTTGCGCTTAACAATTTGTCCAATAAAATTCAGATAAGAACATCCAAAGACAAAAGGACAATTTAGATTAACAAAACAAAGACACAAAGAGCAGATCGTAAACTGGCAGAAGGCCAAATTAAACGTAGGTAGCCAATGGTCTGTAATTCTTTATGTTATTTATGGTTGAATGCATTATAAATTATAATACATAATAAACAACTTGCAACTTACAAAAAGAAGACCAGGTTTTGAGAAAACTTGATGCAACTTCTACAGTAGTCGTAAGACAGTAAGTAAACCTATAAGAATTCCTACGTGAAGGTAGACATTCTGCTTGCCTAAACGTAGTAGCGTAAATAGTCTTTTGAGATTAAAAATGGGCCAAGTAACCTTGGAGATTTCACAGGTGTGAATTAGGAAGCATCTCGGACCCCATCAAGTATATATATTCAATAGCCGAGTTGATCTAGCCTTGTCTATCCGTCTGTATGAACACATAGATCTTAGACACTAAAAGAGATAAAGTTACAATCGATCGGAAAGATCGGAAAATATATAGCGGAGATATAAAACTGACAACTTTTTATACCCGTTACTCGAAGAGTAAAAAGGGTATACTAAGTTCGTGCAAATGTATGTAACAGGCAGAAGGAAGCATTTCCGACCCCATAAAGTATATATATTCTTGATCAGCACCAATAGCCGAGTCGATATAGACATGTCCGTCTGTCCGTCTGTCCGTCCGTCCGTCTGTCCGTATGAACACCTAGATCTCAGAGACTATAAGAGCTAGAGCTACCAAATTTTCAGTGTAGACTTGTATTGTTTGCAGGCAGATCAAGTTTGTTTCAAATTTTTGCCACGCCCCCTCCCGCCCCCGCAATTTGAAAAAAACCTCATATCTCCCACAGTTTTGAAAATAGACTGTTTGAACCTTCTAGACATATATTTTAATCATCATTACCTATCGCTCCGCCATACATCATTTTTCGATCAGATGAACTTTAGTAGAGTTGCCACCCCCGCAATTTGAAAAAAAACCTCATATCTCCCACAATTTTGAAAATAGACTGTTCAAACCTTCTAGACATATATCTTAATCATCATTACCTATCGATCCGCCATACATCATTTTTCGATCAGATGAACTATAGTAGAGTTGCCACCCCCGCAATTTGAACAAGTAAGAAATTTGGTCAAGCCCGACTGTAATATACTCTGTACCTGTTTGTACGAAACTAATAACTTTAAAGTGTGAGGTTTTTTCAAAATCTGAGGGTGGCAACTCTTTCAACCATCGTTCATCTGGTTGAAAAACGATGTATGGGGGCTAGTACCTAGTACAAACCCGTAAAATTATAAAATTTGTATATAATTTCCTATTAACAAAAACTTATCTATATTAGTCACGCGGGAATCACGCGTGATTTCTGACCGCAGGCCATCTCAATTATATCGCTCCACTCATAGCAAGGTCCAATTGGGAAATTACCAGTTAGCTATTGCCTTCTCGCTCTCTCTTTCTCGTAAGTTCTACCAATGGCAACGGTGTTGTTGTTGGCGTTGGTTTTTATTTTCTTTTACATATAGCTCTAATATCGTTCATCTGATCGAAAAATTATGTATGGCGGGTCGATTCAAAATAAGTAGTAGAATATATGTCTAGAATGTTCGAACTATCTATCTTGAAAATTGTGGGAGTTATTTCGTTTTTTTAAATTTGCGGGGGAGGCAGGGGGCGTGGCAAAAATCAAAACTAAACTTGATCTGCCTGCAAGTATAAGAAATATATGTTCCATACACTTCAAACCTCTATCTCTTACCATCTCTGAGATCTCTTCGTTCATACGGACAGACGGACAGACGGACATGGCTATATCGACTCGGCTGTTGATGCTGATCAAGAATATATATACTTTATGGGGTCGGAGATGCTTCCTTCTGGCTGTTACATACATTTGCACAAACCCAATATACTCTGTGTACCTTCGGTACAGAGTATAAAAATTCCTCATATCTCCCACAATTTTGAAAATAGATTGTTTGAACCTTTTAGACATATATTTTAATAATTATTACCTATCGATCAGCCGTACATCATTTTTCGATCAGATGAACGATAGTAGAGTTGCCGCCCCCGCAATTTGAAAAATACCTCATATCTCTCACAACTTTAAAAATAGATAATTCGAACCCTCTAGACATATATTTTAATCATCACTACCTATCGATCCGCCATACATCGTTTCCTGATCAGATGAACGATAGAAAAGTTCACGCCCCCGCAATTTAAACGAGAGCGTAAGTTGAAGTCGGCCCTGCTCGACTTCGATATACCCGTTACTCAGGGTAAGGTTTATTTCAGAATATTTTAATAGATCACAACATGCCCAAATTGTGTTTTTTCTCCAAATTGCGGGGGTGGCAACTCTACTATAACTCTTCTGATCGGGAAATTATGTATGGCGGATCGATAAGTAATGATGATTAAAATACATGTCTAAAAAGTTTGATTAATCAATTTTCGAAATTGTGGGAGATATGAGGTTTTTTCCAAATTGCGTGGGTGGCAACTCTTCTATAGTTGATCTGATCGGAAAATGATGTATGGCGGATCGATAGGTAATGATGATTGAAATATATGTCTAGAAGGTTCGAACAATCTATTTTAAAAATTGTAGGAGATATGAGGATTTCTTAAAATTGCGGGGGCGGGAACTTTTCTATCGTTCATCTGATCAAGAAATGATGTATGGCGGATCGGTAGGTAATGATGATTAAAATATATGTCTAGAAGGTTTTGTCAATCCATTTTCAAAATTGGGGGAGATATGAGGTATTTTACAAATTGCGGGGGCGGTAACTTTTCTATCGTTGATCTGATCGAAAAATGATGTATGGCGGATCGATAGGTAATGATGATTAAGATATATGTCTAGAAGGTTTGAACAGTCTATTTTCAAAATTGTGGGAGATATAAGGTTTTTTTTCAAATTGCGGGGGCGTGAGGGGGCGTGGCAAAAATTTGAAACAAACTTGATCTGCCTGCAGACAATACAAGTCTACACTGAAAATTTGGTAGCTCTAGCTCTTATAGTCTCTGAGATCTAGGTGTTCATACGGACGGACGGACAGACGGACAGACGGACGGACGGACAGACGGACAGATCTATATCGACTCGGCTATTGATGCTGATCAAGAATATATATACTTTATGGGGTCGGAAATGCTTCCTTCTGCCTGGTACATACATTTGCACGAACTTAGTATACCCTTTTTACTCTACGAGTAACGGGTATAAAAATACCTCATATCACCCACAATTTTGAAAATAGATTGTTTGAACCCTCTAGACATATATTTTAATAATTATTACCTATCGATCAGCCATACATCATTTCCTGATCAGAAGAGCTATAGTAGAGTTGCCACCCCCGCAAATTGGAAAGAAACTCATTTCTTCCACAATTAGGACATGTTTATATCCTGAGTAACGGGTATATCGAAGTCGAGCAGGGCCGACTTTAACTTACGCTCTCGTTTAAAATAATAGCGTGTTTCTAGCGTTCTTTTTAATGCAAAAATGGAAAATCACAGAGGCCGCCCTTTTGAAGGATTATTTTTGTTATAAAGTAAATAAATTATTAAACAGATAAATTTAATTATCATATGTAGGGGGCGCCACGAGGAATAATTTCAAAAATCAATACATTACTACATTGTTCTGTTTGTCAATTTTTTAAATCTGTCAAAATATTTTAATGGAGAGAATTTGTTTAAATATGAATTTAAGCTGCTTCTCAATTATTGAATCTATAGCCCACCTGGTAGAGCGGCATGTCAGACCCTGACATTCGCATGCTGGAGTCGATGGTTCGAATCCCAATTTTTATACACTTGAAAAGTGTATATTAATTTTGCCCAGAAGTTTGTAACGCATAGAAATATTCATTTCCGACCCCATAAACTATATATATTCTTGATCAGGACAACAAGCTGAGTTCATTTCCGCTTGTCCGTCCGTCCGTCTGTCCGTCTGTCTGTCCGTCTGTCCGTCTGTCTGTTTCTACGCGAACTAGTCTCTCAGTTTTAAAGCTATCGAGCTGAAATTTTGCACGGAGTCTTCTTTTTACTGCACGCAACTAATATGTCGGAACCGGCCGGATCGGATGACTATATCATATAGCTGCCATAGGAACGATCGGTCTAAGAACAAGTTCTAGTTAGAAAAACTTTTTTGTTTTAAATCGTAGCGTCCCCAATCTTGGTATATGTTAGTTTTATATGCTTCCACATAATTCTGGAAAAATGTATCAAAATCGGATCACTATAGCATATAGCTGCCATAGGAACGATCGGTCGAAAAATAAGTCGTTGTGAGAAAAACTTTTTTAATTTTCATCGTAGCGTCTTCAATCGTAGTATATATTTCTTTTATATGTTTCCACACAATTCTGAAAAAATTTATAAAAATCGGATGACTATAGCATATAGCTGCCATATAAACGGTCAGTCAAAAAACCACTTTTAGTGAGAAAAACTTTTTTGTTTTTTATCGTAGCGTCCCCAATCTTGGTATATATTAGTTTTATATGCTTTCACATAATTTTGAAAAAAAATATCTAAATCGGATGACTATAGCATATAGCTGCCATAGGACCGATCGGTCGGAAAATGTGTTTTACTAAGAAAAGTTTTTTTTTATGGTATCAAATTTTTATTATCAATGATTTCATAATTTTAAATATCTGATATCTATATCCTATATATATTTTACCGGTTAAATCAGTTGAAGTAAAGATTTTCAAGTGTATTAAAACTTCGGCACAGTCGAAGTTAGCTTTGCCTTCTCGTTTTGTTTATTTTTATACACTTGAAAAGTGTATATTAATTTAGCCCAGAAGTTTGTAACGCATAGAAATATTAATTTCCGACCCCATAAACTATATATATTCTTGATCAGGACGACAAGCCGAGTTCATTTCCGCCTGTCCGTCCGTCCGTCTGTCCGTCGGTCTGTTTCTACTCGAACTAGTCTCTCAGTTTTAAAGCTATCGAGCTGAAATTTTGCACAGAGTCTTCTTTTTACTGCACGCAACTAATATGTCGGAACCGGCCGGATCGGATGACTATATCATATAGCTGCCATAGGAACGATCGGTCAAAGAACTAGTTCTAGTTAGAAAAACTTTTTTGTTTTCCATCGTAGCGTCACTAATCTTGTTATATGTTAGTTTTATATGCTTGCACATAATTCTGGAAAAATTTATCAAAATCGGATGACCATATCATATAGCTGTCATATAAAGGGTCGGTCAAAAACTAGTTCTAGTTAGAAAAACTTTTTAGTTTTCCATCGTAGCTTCACCAATCATGGTTTGTATTAGTTTTATATGCTTCCGCGTAATTCTGGAAAAATTTATCAAAATCGGAAGACTATAGCATATAGCTGCCATATAAACGGTCGGTCTAAAAACTAGTTCTAGTGAGGAAATCTTTTTTGTTTTCTATCGCAACGTCCCTAATCTTGGTATATATTAGTTTTATATGCTTTTACACAATTTGGAAAAAATTTATCACAAAATCGGATGACTATAGCATATAGCTGCCATAGGAACGATCGGTCGGAAAATGTGTTTTACTAAGAAAAGTTTTTTTTATGGTATCAAATTTTTATTATCAATGATTTAAAAATTTTAAATATCTGATATCTATATCCTATATATATTTTTCCAGTTAAATCAGTTGGAGTAAAGTTTTTCAAGTGTATTAAAACTTCGGCACAGTCGAAGTTAGCTTTGCCTTCTCGTTTTTTTTGTGTAAATGTCATTTTCATTTCTATTTTTTTATAAATAATGAAAAATAATCTTTGAAAGTAGTCAAAAAATTTTTTTGATAATTTTTGAATAATTTTGATTATTTGATAGTAATTTCAAATAATCCCGATTTTTTCCTGATTATTTATAATCGTAATCAATAATCAATCGTGTGAAACTTAAAATAATCGTAATTAAATTGATTATTTTACTTTCAAAAAATAAATAATCTAATTAGTAATAATTATGATTAATAATCATTATTTAACAGCTATGCTTCGAAGTATTGTTTGTTTTTCTTTAGTGATCTGATAAAATTAATATGAGAAAATTTCGTTCAAGTTGGACATGGATTGATTTTCAGATCAAAGAACTCTTTGAAAATTATGAGTATACGCTTAGAACACCTTCATGTTTAATCCAAGAATAAGGATTTAAAAGGCCTGACAGGATTCTTCAGGGTTTTCACTGCAGTCGGCGGATCTACCTGTACATGATGGGAATAACAATGCAAGGCGCAGATTCAGCATAGGAACTTTAGGATAAGATTATAGCGAACATCACAAGAAACTTAAAACCTACTGAAATCCTAAAATTTTTACAGGAAATTGGTTTGCTAGGAAAGTTGTCAACATAGCATTAGGGCACAACAGACCAAGATACAGTGAATTTTTCGCACACGATAAATACATCTCGATTAGTTTTTTTTAGATTTTTTGATCGAGGATTAAAAAAACTGAGGCTATTTTGAGTACAAATTTTATTACATACTTTACAATACTTTCTAGCTATATAGCTATATCCAAACAAGCAAGATAAGTATATATATAATACTTTATGAGGTGGGTTGCAAACTTTTGGTTAAAATTAATAGACCCTTGAATGGAAATACACAAAGCATAAACAATTTATGGGCCATTTTCACGATAGTCATCGTCAGATAGCAAATAGTTTTGATCAGGCCATATGAGTTTACGATAACAACAGCTATTTCAGTCTGTGCTTGGATATCAAACATGGCATTTCAACACCAAATGCTCGGGTTTCTCCAATCGTTACTAATAGCACTCGTTTTAGTGCACCGTACTAAAGGTGACCACTTCATTGTGGGTGGTCAGAATGCTGAAGATGGTGATGCTCCCTATCAGATATCGCTGCAAACTCTAGCGGGCAGTCATTTGTGTGGTGGAGCTATTCTATCAGAGCGTTGGACACTTACGGCTGGACATTGTGTGGCTGGTTATCCCGCGAATCGTCTGCAAGTGGCCACTGGTACCATATGGTATGCTCTACCAGGAGCTGTCTATTATCCAGAATTTATTTACTTGCATTGCAACTACGATTATCCCAAATATCACAATGATATTGCTTTGATGCAGTTAAATCAGAGTATTGTCTATAATGATCTGACTCATCCGGTGGCTTTGCCACAAGAAATGTGGCCCAGTGGAACCGCTCAGCTACAATTTACCGGTTGGGGTACACAATCAATAGCAGGAAGCACACCCGGACGACTGCAAAGTGTTCAGCAGCAACATATTTCCAGTAAATCTTGCAAAACTCTTCTCTCCGACTACGAAGATGTGGTCCTGGGTGCGTGTCATGTGTGTGCCCATCGTGAGCGTAATATTGGAGCTTGTCATGGGGACACTGGGGGTCCGCTGGTTTACCAGGGCACCTTAGTGGGCATACTTAGTTTCTTTGTACCCTGCGCTCAGGATGTACCCGATGTATTTATGAATGCTATGTACTATAGGGATTGGATGAGACAAGTAATGAGTGGCAATGGTAGATGTAAGCAAGTCAAGCAACAGATTATAAGCTAAATAAATGAATGCTCAGGGAATCTGGGGTAATTGAATGTACTGTTTGGAGACTGGTTGGAGGCTAATAATGTAATGTGTGACAACAAAACGTTTGGCTATTGGCCAGAAATCATAACACAACAAAAAGTGGGCTAACTGAGTCATTCTACACAGAGAGAAAAATCAATTAAGCTGTATTTCACATTTGATATTCTACTAAGGGAATGGCAGAAATATTTTATAACTGTTTATCCGACTGTAGTCGGTTCATATAATTTATTTTTTTGTAAATGTAAGCTAAGCTTTCACATATTAGTTATGCAAGACTTAAATCATAGCCTGCCTTGGTTCCTTGAAAACTTTTGGGCCAGTAAATTCTGTGATTCCAAGATTTAAGCATTACCATTTAATCATGACGATATTTTTTTAGAGCGTTACCTAAAGACTGTACCGAAAAGATACTGAACTGAAAACTTTAACGATTATCTTTATTTCACTTTGTCTACCTTTATTGTATTCCCTTTAGTTATGACGAAACCGCAGATCACAGAACAAGTGTTCGAAAAAATTCTGCACAAATACTGTACCGATAATAAAATTGTAAATAACGAGAACGCAAAGCTACGTTCGATTGTGCCGAAGATTTAATACACTTGCAAAAGTTCACTCCAACTGATTTAACCGGTAGAATGTATATAGGAAAAATCAAAATCATTGAGAATCAAAATTTGATCTCGTTACCATAAAAAAATCTTGTCTTTTTAAAACACAGTCATCCGATTTCGATAAATTTGTCCAGTATTTTGTGGAAGCATATGAAACTAATATATACTAAGCTTAGTGACGTTACGATGGAAAACAAAAAAGTTTTTCTAACTATAACTATAACTTTTAAAAAGAAGACTACAAAATTTCAGCTCGATATCTTTAAAATTGAGGGACTAATTCGCGTAGAAACAGACAGACGGACGGAATTGAACTCGGCTCGTCGTCCTGATCAAGAATATATATAGTTTATGGGGTCGGAAATGAATATTTCTATGCGTTACAAACTTCTGTGCAATTTTAATATACACTTTGCAAGTGTATACAAACCGAAAGAAAAAAAATCAGAATCTTATAAATAAGGTATAGTCCCTTAACAACAAAAACAAAACAATGTTCTTCCTGTATTTGACCAAAAAAAAGGAACGAGTACCTCTATGATTCGAAAAGTGAATCAACGGCATTATTTAAAGACATTTAAATTCCAAATCAAGTTCAAAAATTTAACAGAAGATTTCGATATATCAAGTCATTTGATCCAGCGGCCTTAGAACGACTTTATTTTCACACAAGACTTTGTAACCAATATCAACATGAAGGATGATTTTCAAAAAACTTTTTAACATTTTATCGTAAAAACAGTATGATAATAATATTTTAAACAGATCTGGATACCACGAAATAAGCCCGATGATCTCGAGCTTTGCCTAATGCAAAAAAATTAATTTTTCTGCTCAAAAGGAGAACGCACCAAATGCTCCAGAGCTTCAACCAATAAATCGATATTGGGCATTTGTCGTGTAGAATGCAGAAAAGAATGGTGAAGTTGCTGAAAATCTGAAAGAGCTTTAAATAATAATGCGTAATGACAAAAAGAAACGCTTAAACAAAAGTGTGTACAATTTAATAAAAGAGGTAAATCAAAAAATTCTATCTAAAATAAGGGAATGCTTTTTCTCAATAAGTTTTGGCAATATTTAATGTAAATATATTTATCTTTAAGGCCTGTACTCAGAAGAGATAAAAATTTAGTTCGGCACAATACTTCATTTAAATAAAATCACTTTCTAACAGTATTGAAAGATGAATTTTACTTCTATTTTAATTTTTTTTCATCTGAGTGCAGGCCTTAAATACAAACAAAAATGTATTAAATCGCAGTAGAAATCTTAAAGTTATAAACAAACGAATGCGTGCAGTTTCTTTTCGGTACAGTCCTTAGATGAAGAAATTTTCTACTTAAAGTGGTTATGGGAATGGACGAAAAAATATTTTCGTACAAAGGGTAACCCCTTCGGAAATCATTAAAATCAATCATTCATTCAAATCATTCAAAAATGCTTGGATTTTTATATTTATTTGAGAAACACTAAAGAGAAAACAAATTTTATAGCTTTCTCAATTTATTCCACAGAATAATACACAGCTTTTGTCTACTTGTTTGCGGACATCTGCAACCATGGTTGATGTGCAGCTATGGAACTGAATTAGAACTTTTTCAATTGCTTAGCGTGTTCAGCGCATGAAACAAAAGGATAAATACTAATGGGTACTAACTTGATATTTGTTTTCAATAAAGGTAGTACTTCTCCGATATTTCAAATTATTTAACATTATTTAAAATAAATTTACAAATTAAAGAACTACTTTTCCACATATTTGGCCCAAAATCTATAATTAAATCACAAAATGTCCCGCAGAATTATTTTGTTTGTCTAAAACTCGACTATCGACTGCATCAGATCGGGAAACAGTGTATGGTGGATCGATAAGTAATGAAAATTAAAATATATGTCGAGAGAGCTAAATCATCTCGGCTATTAATACTAGAAATGAGAGCGGGACGGGATTCCCGAATTGTTAGTGTGATTTTAGAAACTTGATGCGTAAGGTCATGCAAAAATTGGGGGTGGTATTTGGCACAGCTTTCAGCCCTACAGACAAACAAATACATTCAAAATTTGTCTCTTTCAGTCTCGCGCTCTTAATAAATAACTTTGAATTTACAAATTTCCTTCGCCGCCTCACCAGAATTATTTCCACCAGGGTCTCAACTGTCACTATAGGCAGATTTTTATTGATATAAGTTGAATTATTCTCATTGTAAGTTTGTATTTGACTGGATTAAGATTGTTCGTTCTCATTTTGAGTAAATCGTACCTATTTCAAATACAATTTTTTTTTAAATTCGATTACCGAATTCAAGTTTGCTGGAAATTTTCTCTCTGTGTACAACCCAATTTTTAGTGTCAGTTTGATTTATGCCAATAATAGGGGAAGGAGAGAAGTGACCATGGGGGAGGTGGGGCGCACACACGTGTCGCAGCTCTAATTAGAAGTAGGTAGAATCACTAGACAGATGCCATTCGATCGAGACATTTCTTAGTCATATTCTCAGTGGTCGCTGTCAGAAAACCATTTCAAAGACATCGCTCATCGCATGGAAAATCTTGAATATATTTTCGCTCCCAATTCAGCTATATACTTTCGTTCATATGTGGATGTGGGTTGTCTGGGCATTTTTGAAAAGATTTTCAGTTGTTGCATTGACTTGGACGTGTGCGGATCTCGAACTCTCTCTCTTTCTCTGTGTGTGGATTACGCGACGTATACGCAATACATATTATATGTAATCGCGCGTGTTATATGTATTTATACATATATACAACAAATAAATAAATTAAATATTGCACATTAACTGCAAAAAGTTAAAATGCAAAAGTATGTGAAAAATTTAAATTAAGGGCAATTGCTCTATGGCGCATCAAAATATCTAAATTTGAATTATACTTGAAAAAAAAATGCGATGATTAATACGGCCAAAATCTTCCTATGTGTGTATGTGTATACACTAAATACTTTATTTTGTGCAAACATATGGACAAGCAAAATAAAAATATTTCATGTCTGAAATGTCTAAAATAAAATAAATTTTTTTGTTGGCTCTTTCTTGTGAGAATTTTCATGAAAAATTGAGTACAACGCGTTGCCATTCTATGATATTTTTGGTATGAGGAACTGTGAACGTGATCAGCCCCCCCATAAGTGTGTTGAAAGGCATCTTTACTGGAGTGCCTTTAATTGTTTAGCTGTGAGAACGTAAAATGAATTGGTGAAAAAAGACCGCGTCAGAGTATGTTCAGTACCAGCCGGCAGATGTTTGCATCCCAATTTAGAACATTTGTTGCATGCTCGGCCACACCTGAGAAAAAAAAAACCAATTAATGTTTGTAAATTACAAAATTTCAAGTGAAAAAGCTTGAAAGGATTTAGTTTTTACGTTAATGCAATTTTCTATTAAATTTTGTATTTTTTTATTTTTGTAGGAGGTTCTTAATTTTCTATACATTGCAGTAGTCGATACGTACTAGAGATGATGCAGAGAGCTGCAACGATTATATTATATCTGGTTATCATTATTAAGATGCTTCTATTACACAGTACGACAAAATCCAATTTTTTTGATTAGTATAAGGTATAAGACCCATAAATTCTGAATCTTGAGACTTCTGTAAGCATCACCTCATACCCAGTTTTTCAAATAAAGCCTACGTTCGCGTTCTACGGGCACTTTTGTAGTAGCAACGCACAGTAGCAACAGTTTTAACTGGAATGTAAATAATTCAAGATAAAATTCTACGAAATTCAGAATAAACGGACAGGGTCATTGGGAACACAATAACAAAAATGCACTTAAATCGAACAATTGGTTAAGGTACCTGCAGAGGAGGTCAAACCTAAATTCTTGAATATCTTTAAAAGCGCACGGTAGATTTTGATAAGAATCAAATATTGTGATGGTGCAATTGGCTATAACATGTCCCAAAGAGACGGTACTCGGCAGCCAAAAAACCGCGAAGTGAAGTACCATTTTCAGATAAAACCCCGAATCACTCCATATAGGTCATAAACCAGACCGAAAAATAGACCGAAGTGCGTTTTTAGTTTTACCAAAGAAGCCTTGGTTCGCGAACTATGGCCATTTTTGTACTAGCAATTGCCTTAGAACAACATTGACCATTTAGGGTATTACCAGCTCCACTGAAATTATACAATTAATCGTATGAATAAAATGATTCATTGCAAGCAAGAAAATTAAAAGTTTCAGTTAAAAATGTCATTAGTGGACCTCCAAAAACACTAGAATTTTATCTTGAATTATTTACATTCCAGTTAAAACTGTTGCTACTGTGTGTTGCTACTACAAAAGTGCCCGTAGAACGCGAACGTAGGCTTTATTTGAAAAACTGGGTATGAGGTGATACTTAGAGAAGTCTCAAGATTCAGAATTTATGGGTCTTATACCGGGCTAATTTTTTGTGTTGTACTGTGTTATATATCTGGTGAAACAAAGTGTATTTTTATAATAATAACAAGTTTTAGCAGAAACCATTCCGAGTAGCTAAGTCACCTAAACACTATATTATACAAAAAATGGCTTTTTACTCGGTCGTGCTATACACTGCTAAAACAACTGTTGTTTGTGCTTGTTTCTAATCCTTCTGTTCGTGTACCTTTTCTCCCGAGCTGAATGAATAAGGCTTGCGCCTTGGTACAGACTAGTCAAATAATTCCTATTAAAGTTAAATGGATAAGTGAATGATCTTTATTAAGACAAGTTCAAAGTAAAACATTTATTTTTGGTTAACGCGTTCCGCATTACTCGTTTCATTATGTAAATATTGGTACAAATGTTTTTAAAGTTGACGCCATTTGCCAAAAAAATCATGAAAGTCTCATTTGTTTAAACATTTACCCATTTCACAATTTATTATTAAAAATTCTAAGAAATTTCCTTCCTGTTGGGTTTTTCTCAGTTTAATCGAATATAAATACTTTTTGACACCTGACCTAATAATTCCATTTTTGACAAATATTTCAGGAAATTTTCTATTGTATTTGCAATGTGTGGACCACCCTACTGCAGATGTTTAGCGAGTGTGTAAGTTTTTTACAGACTCAGGGTACTTGGTTGGTCTGACCCAAAAGAGAAACCCAAGAATTTTAGTTTCATGCATTTAATGTTTTAATAGGCGCTACGTGGCCGCAAAGATTTAACAAACAAATAATAATCATAGACAGTAGTACATTGTTTCATTTGTCAATTTTTTAAGCCTGGCCTATTTTGTTCAGAGAATTTGTTTCAAGTTTCGGATACTTCAATTTAATTGTTATTAACTCTTAATCTTTTGTTATTTAATTTATAATTGATTTATACATGATTCAATAAAAAAGACCAAAATAACGTTCAAATTTAAAGAAAGAAACGATCATAATTTAATCACGGTCATACCTAAATATAGGATTTCATTTTTTTCTGAGTGAACCTATTGAATTAAATAAAGTTTAAGTTTATTATTTCATACTTTAAGGGCCGATTTCTCATCTTCTAAGGGCCGTATTCGTAACTTGCCTTTAACATTGAAGGCTACTTAAACTTGCCTCTAACAAAAATTTCGTTGTCATGATAAACTTAAGCTTGTGACTGGGTGCTTACTAAGAGGGCAAATTAACAAATAATTTAACTTTTTATATTTTTAAAAATAAAGAAAACACATTTTCTTTGAAATTCCAAAGTGGAGTTGAACCCAGGTCTCCCGCATAGAAGGCAAATCTATTACACCATAACCGACCAAATAATCTGGCAATCAAAATCCAACTTTCACCTTACACTGGCAACATTTCCGACATTATCCGCTCTCACTGGCAACTCGCTTCAAAGCTCTAGCGAGGAGTTGCCACGTTTTAACAAAAGCTCTGCATTTTGCCAACATCAAGATATCAAAGCTAAATGTCTTAAGTCCTGCATTTATTATAAAGTCGCCTTCCGCGAAAGTAGACTGTAAACCAAGATATGAAAACGGCCCTAAATGTACACAGAAAACAAAACCAATCCAAACGGGCTTAAATCACTTTTTTTAATCTCTTAAAGATTTAATTAATCCGATCATTGTAATTTAATTTAAGCATGTTTGAGATTGAAAAAAAAATCATCTCAGAACTACAATCCAAGGGTTGGTGGTGGGTCTTTAGTGCTTGAATTGTGCCCAATATCCTCAAAAACGAGCTTGAATTTTTAAGCCCATGACAGGCTTAAACTACGAATAAAAAGATTGAACGTATCGTCCCGTTATTTTTTCAGTGTATCAGAAAAGCTCACAATTTAACCTGTTATTGAATAGCGCTATGCAGAGAATAAAGTAACTAGAAACTATTATTTTATTTCCATTCTTGATGCACTGTTTTTTTTTTAGAGATAAGATAATTTTGATCAAATGGTTATATTCTGCCGGCTCGAGGTCATACGTCCAATCCAAACAAGTTAGAAAATCATTCAAGCCCGACTGTAATATACTCTGTACCTGTTTGTATGTAACTGATAACTTTAAAGTGTGAGGGTGTTGAGAGCGGCGCAGTCCCATTAGATCCTGCCGTCAAGCAAGGCCCAATTGGGAAATTACCAGTTAGCTATTGCCCTCTCGCTCTCTCTTTCACGTAAGTTCTACCAATCGCTGTGGTATTGTTGTTGTCGTTGGTTTTTATTTTCTTTTACGTATAGCTCTACAATCGTTCATCTGAAAACGATGTATGGCGGGTCGATTTATAATAAGATGTAGAATATATGTCTAGAATGTTTGAGCTATCTATCTTGAAAATTGTGGGAGTTATTTCGTTTTTTTTAATTTGCGGGGGAGGCAGGGGGCGTTGCAAAAATAAAAATAAACTTGATCTGCCTGCAGGTATAAGAATTATATGTTCCATACACTTCAAACCTCTAGCTCTTACCATCTCTGAGATCTCTTCGTTCATACGGACAGACAGACGGACAGACGGACATGGCTATATCGACTCGGCTGTTGATGCTGATCAAGAATATATATAGGTTATAGGGTCGGAGATGCCTCCTTCTGGCTGTTACATACATTTGCACAAACCCAATATACTCTGTGTACCTTCGGTACAGAGTATAAAAAAATGAAGCAAGTTATTTTCGAAGCCCTACCAGGATCCGTCATCAAATGGCTATTGAACGACATTTTGCAAACTCAATTAAGTTCTCCATCATTTATATTATTTAAACAATAGAAAGATCGCCAACATATTTAACATTTACCATTATAATAAGAGCAAAAAATAAAACAGATTATTCTTTTCATTTTAAAAAGATTATCGTATATTTCAATAATATTCTTGATTGTGAACTATTTCTTAAAGAAATTGTATATTTTGCTTGCACCACAAGGTCCACCACAGAGATTTAATCCACAAAGATATCCACATGGGATTTTAGTGTTAGTTTCGGGACTTTGCGTGGTCGATGTCGTGGTATCTGGAGACTGAGCGGCAGCATAGGAGCTTAGTCCAATCACAAGCAAGAGTACAGCAATAAACTTCATTTTGTAAATCTTCAATTGAAACTGTTATTGCCGAATGAAATGTGTTCATTTTTATACGTTTTAGTTGAGCAAAATTTGAATTTGTTTTAGAACACATGTTTTTATTTAAGTAAATAGACGCAAATGATATTATATACGTTTTAATTAATTAAGTTGTTAGGCCTTTAAACCGGCATTATTACGATTGTATAAGCTAAAACACCCTTAGTTTTCTTGTGAATAAAATAATAAAGCTAATACACCATATCGGAAATATAAAATCCGATTTATGAGTAAATTAACAACTCGAGATGTTTTTACACAAGCAAAAAGTTACAAGAATGTATGTATATATGTATTCACGAACCCTGATAAACACAAAACTGATAAATTGTAAATACTAGGTTAATCCCGAAATGGCTATCGGTTCCGGTTTCGGTACGTTCCGAAATGAGAATTTCGGTTAAAGGTTCTATTTCGGTTTTCAGTTAATTTCGGTTATCGGTTCCGATACGGTACCCAGATTTTTATTTTGGTATACCGGTACGTACCGGTACAAGTATAATTTTTTTTCTTTCACGATATTAAAAATTAGTATTCTAAGAATATGCCACATGAAGCAACGTTTTTTAAAATATACCGATTTCTATCCGTTTTTATTTTTGGACAAACAATTTCGCTAAACGCTTCTGTCCGCACTTCCAGTGGATTTCCAAAACTCAGAAAAAAAACGACCCAGAATTAAGAAATTCTCTGTTCTTTTGTTGCCCAGACAAGCTCGCCATAGGGCCGATTTCTTATCTTCCACATAGAACTATCTGTCACTTATTCTTACAAATAAGAGAGTAAATTCAAAGATTATCTTTTTTAGGGCCGATTTCTCATCTTCAAGATAGTCAATATGTGTCAGAAAAATTTTTAACCTCTGATGTTTGTTAGTTTCTGTAACAGGCTCTGCTTTCTAAGAGATTAGAAATTGGAACTAAACTTATATAAAATCTTTCAAAAAAGCAGAAAAATATTTCTAGGCTAGGGTTCAATATAGCCTATAAAACGCTTGTAAAATACTTAAATGGGTGCTCTAAAAACGCTATAAAACAGTTGAACGCATCTTTCTTAAAATAGGATAAATTATTTCTAAATTTGAGAGCGAAATATTTTAAAATCAAGAAACTTTATTTCTAAAACAATTTTTCTAATATTTCTATATTTATGGGAGGATTTTTCTAAGACTCGATTTCTCATCTCCTACATAGCACTATCTGCCAAATCTGACAAATAACAGAATAAAATGTATATTATTTTAAATATGTATATAACAATCTATTTTAAAAATTGTGGAAGATATAAGGTTTTTTTCATATAGCGGGGGCGGGAACTTTTCTATCGTTCATCTGATCAAGAAATTAAGTATTGCGGATCGATAGGTAATGATGATTAAAATATATGTCTAGAAGGTTCGAACAATTTTTTTTTTCAAAATTTTGGGGGGGATATGAGGTATTTTTTAAATTGCGGGGGCGGGAACTTTATTATCGTTTATCTGATCAGGAAATGATGTATGGTAGATTTATAGGTAATGATGAACAAAATATGTACCTACAAACTTTGAACAATCTATTTTCAAAATTGTGGGAGATATGAGGTTTTTATCATATTGAGTGGGCGGGAGGGGGCGTGACAAAAATTTGAAACAAACTTCATCTCCGTGCAGACAATACAAGTCTACACTGAAAAAATGGTAGCTCTAGCTCTTATAGTCTCTGAGATCTAGGTGTTCATGCAGATGGGACAGACAAACAGACAGACAGACAGACAGACAGACAGACAGACAGACAGACAGACAGGCAGGTAAGCAGGCAGGCAGACAGACAGACAGACAGACAGACAGACAGACAGACAGAAAGACAGAAAGACAGAAAGACAGAAAGACAGAAAGACAGAAAGACAGAAAGACAGAAAGACAGAAAGACAGAAAGACAGAAAGACAGAAAGACAGAAAGACAGAAAGACAGAAAGACAGAAAGACAGAAAGACAGAAAGACAGAAAGACAGAAAGACAGACAGACCGACAGACAGACAGACAGACAGACAGACAGACTGACGGACAGACGGACATGTCTATATCGACTCGGCTATTGATGCTGATCAAGAATATATATACATTATGGGGTCGGAGATGCTTCCTTCTGCCTGTTACATACATTTGCACGAACTTTTTACGAGTAACGGGTATAGATTAGATTTTGAAAGGCGCTACCATTGAAAACAAATAAATTTTTATACCCTTGCAGAGGGTATATTAAAATTGTCACGATGTTTGTAACGCAGTGAAGGAAGCATTTCCGACCACATAAAGTATATATATTCTTGATCAGCATGACGAGCTGAGTTCATTTCCGTCTGTCCGTCTGTTTCTATGCTATCTCCTCCCTCAGTTTTGAAGCTATCTTGACCAAACTTTGCAAAAAGTCTTTAAATACAAATACGCTGCACATTTGTCGGAATCGGCCGGATCGGATGACTATATCATATAGCTGCCATAGGAACGTGTCACCAATCGTGGTATATATAAGTTTTATATGCTTCCACACAATTCTGCAAAAATGTATCAAAATCGGATGACTATAGCATATAGCTGCTATATAAACGGTCGGTCCAAAAACTAGTTCTAATGAAATAAACTTTTTTGTTTTCCATCGTAGCGTGAACAATCGTGGTATATATAAGTTTTATATGCTTCCACACAATTTTTGAAAAATTTATAAAAATCGGATGACTATAGCATATAGCTGCCATATAAACGTTCGGTCCTAAAACCAGTTCTAGTGGGAAAAACTTTTTTGTTTTCCATCGTAGCGTCACCAATCGTGGTATATATTAGTTTCAAATACATGCATATCGAAATAGGATGACTATAGCATATAGCTGCCATAGGAACGATCGGTCTAAAAACTAATTCTAGTGAGAAAAACTTTTTGTTATCAATGGTAGCGCCTTTCAAAAACTGCAAGGGTATTTTCTATTTTTCTCATTAGAACTAGTTTTTAGACCGATCGTTCCTATGGCAGCTATATGCTATAGTCATCCGATTTTGATACATTTTTCCGAAATTGTGTGGAATCATATAAATCTAATATATACCACGAATGGTGACGCTACGATGGGAAATAAAAAAGGTTTTTCTCACTAGAACTTGTTTTTGGTCCGACCGTTTATATGGCAGCTATATGCTATAGTCATCCGATTTAAATAAATTTTTTCAGAATTTTTCATATGCTTCTTGAAACTAATATATACTACGATTGGTGACGCTTCGATGGAAAACCAAAAAGTTTTTCTCACTAGAACTAGTTTTTGGACCGATCGTTCCTATGACTGCTATATGCTATAGTCATCCCGATCCGGCCGATTCCGACAAATGTGCAGCCTATTTGTATTTAAAGACTTTTTGCAAAGTTTGGTCAAGATAGCTTTAAAACTGAGGGAGGAGATAGCATAGAAACAGACGGACAGCTCGTCATGCTGATCAAGAATTTATATACTTTATGTAGTCGGAGAAGCTTCCTTCTCTGCGTTACAAACATCGTGACAATTTTAATATACCCACTGCAAGGGAATAAAAATTGCTCAGTTTAATAAACTTCTGGGGAAAATCATTATACACTTTGCAAGTGCACTGCAAACCTCTTAAAACTCGAAAGTGTTTCACTCCTGGGTTCGAAGCAGCAAAACTTTCTGGAGACACGCTTACGGAGCGGGCTTAAAAGATCGGTAAACTTATCTTCAGATTCCCAACCGGGGTTATTTTTTGCCAATTCAGCAAAATGTGTTCTGTTCACTTAAACATATGTACCAACATGCTTGTCTCCAAAGCAAATTCAAATTGTGCTCAACCGAAACGTATAAAAATTAAAACATTTCATTCGGCAATAACACTTTCAATTGAAGATTTGCAAAATGAAGTTTATTGCTGTACTCTTGCTACTGATTGCACTAAGCTCCTACGCAGCTGCTCAGACTGAATATCCATGGTGGCTATATACCACGGCGGAACCTGAATCTACAGAAGCACCTGAAAACCCGTGCTCACTACCATGCGGAATTAATCCATGTGGTGGACCTTGTGGTGCAAGCAAAATATACAATTTCTTTAAGAAATAATGCACAAATGGAAATATAATTAAAATAACAAAATAACGAACATCTTTGGAAAAGGAAAACAAAAATGTGTTTTTATAGCGACGCTGTGTAACGAATGTTCGGCTGGGGGACTGAAACGACTAAATTTATAACTTAGATTTTTTTGTGACAACTAAATTGCATGACAACTTAGCACTCGGAAAAAAAAAGCAGCAGAGACACTTGATCACTGATCAGCTTAACAAAACTGATATTATTATTTAGCATACTTATGGGGGGTATTGAATTAAATTGACATTTGGAAAAGCGCCATGTATATATCATATTAAACACAAAAGAAAAAGTAGGCTACGTAATTTACCAAGAAATATATTAGTGATCGAGGAGCAAGTTCTTCTTCAAGACTTCCCAGTCGAATCTTCAGCAGCCTTCGCTTGTGACTTCAGGTTTGCCAATTGCCTTTCAATCAATACCTTAAACTGTTGGGAACTGCAACGTAATAAAAATTACAAAGACAAGCAAACATCTGTGGTCAGCTTTTTTGGCGAGGTGCTTAAGCTCAACAGCAGACGCTTTTAAGTGAGAAAACTTTAAGCTTTCGATCAAACTTAATAACGGCCGTTAAAGCTGGCAAACTGACTAATATTCATTAAAAGGGTCGCCAAATAAATACATGGTCTAAGTTCTTAATCAATTCTTGCATTTAAAAAAAATTCGGAGTTAAAAATATATAATTGGATTAAGAAATTCGCTTTTGGAACAAAAGGAAGGAATGTAGGAATTTATTATTTAATAAGTTTATCTGGTGCTTAAATTGGATTTTATACAAATAACAATAATTTGTTTGTTAGTTTTCTTTTATTTAATATCACGTGTAGTTCTTAGTCTGTGTTAGCCGCGACAGCTGCTGAAAAAGTCATAAAATGTGGCATGAAATATTAAAACAAATAAAAATATTATTTATGTAGAAATGCGAAATGCTTAAAATAATATTCAAATGGAACTGCGTAAATTCCAGAAATTCCTTTTTTTTGTAATTTAAGAGCGAGATTTGAAAAGCTCTACAAATGATATGCTATCACTGATATCCAATATTCAATTTGATATATCACACTCGCTGCTTGTTTATCAAGACATATTTTAAAGAAGAAGTAAATAAAATCCAAGAATTTATGAACGCTGATTACCCCAAAGAGACTTAGTCATCTTAGTCGCAAAAAACAGCGCAAAAATGTATTTTTTGTATATAAATTTGATGAAGGCTGCTTGTCTGTCTATGTATATACATATGAATGTCTGGCCTGTCCATTTTGCATATTTAAGGTAAAAAATTATGTTGCACTCGATGAGTCACGAGGCGAGGGAACACGGAATGGAAATAAACTTGAGGCGACCGTCAAACAAATGCAACTGCCAGCAGATGAAGCGTACATGGCTTAGGCTAACAACAACAACAAACACCCATAACAATATCTATTAATAAAACAACAACAAAATCAGCTGCGCGCAAAAAATCACATTCGTTGTGTTAGCGGGGGTACCAAAAAAATCGCCAAAAGCTGCCAAACAAAGTCAAGAGTACGGTCGACGTCAGCGTCATCAGCACGAACATTGAAATACAAATTTTAACAAATTATGTATTAAAGATGTTTAGACACTGGGGGATAGAGAAATAGTTGCAAATAATATGCGAGTAAACTAATAAATAATGAAAATATTCCGTTCATTGTTAGCTAAAATTTGGCTTGAACCTCAGATGACAGAACTGTAAATTGAGATTACCATTACCATTACAATTACAATTAATTAAACAAATACTTACCATTACAATTACGATTTATTCATTAAACAAATCCGCAAAACCAATCAGTGGCTGCCTCGCCTTCAACGAATTAGGTCAGAGCCGCTTTGCGCTGCAATATATTCTCTCACATATACACTCTCAATATTCGCCTTGCTCTTTTTGACAAATGCTGGATTACGAGCGGTTCAAACCCGGTTTGCATCTCTGAGATAACTTTGTAATACCCTTTTCACCCATTTTTTGTTACATCACAATATTTTGCAACTCTGTGTGTTCAAAACTTATATTGGCTAATATAGATTATCAAACTAGTGATTCGGGTTGCGAGATCGGTCAGGACGGGATTGAGTTTAAAATTTAGGGTCGGTATCGGAGTGAGAAAGATAGACCGACATGGCTATATCGATTCGGCTATTGAAACTAATCAAGAATATATATACTTTATGAGGTCGGAGAAGTTTCCTTCCGCCTTTTACATACATTTGCAGGAACTTAGTATACCATTTTTACTCTACGAGTAACGGGTATAAATATATATATTGGGTTGGCAGGAAAGTCATGTCGGACTTTTTCAATTGACGTTGTTAGGCTCAATTTCAAATGGGAAACGGTGAACCAACGTCAAACATCTTAGTGTCGATTGAAAGCTTAGTGTTTAACCTATCTATCGAAAATCTTCTGATAGTCATTCGATGACATTTGCGGCAACCACAGCAAATTTAGCATATTTTGTTATTTTTCTTCCGAATAGGAAGGAACGCGACCATAGCTCGACAATGGCCGTGTTCGGCAGAAGAACTTAATTATGATATGAATTAATATGATATTTACATGAAGATTTTCCAAATGTCAATTTAACAAGTATGCTTAATAATAAGAGCAGTTTTGTTAAGCTGATCAGAGATCAAGTGTCTCTGCTGAACATGCCCAATGTCAGCGTTGGTGCGCCAAATTCCGTTCCGGAAATTTGGAGATGAAGCACGCTCTAAAATCCTTTTGCAGACTGATTGCAATCAAATCAAGGCAATGACTTATAAAACCCGCCGTTGTTCTTCATAAGAGATCTCCAAAAAGCTGAATGAATCACAAACAACAGTGGAAACCCACATAAAACAACATCGATACGTAAACAAGCTCTACATTTAATTATCAAATGATTTAAAGTAATTTCACCTTACTAAGCGTATCAATATTTGAAATTTATTGCTCAATCATAACGAAAACAATACGTTTTTAAAACGAATCATAAAGGGCGATGAAAAATGGGTTGTTTACAATAACGTAGAGCGAAAACAATCATAGAGCAAAAAACAAATGATATTCACCAGATAAAGATAATGCTGTCTGTTTGGTGCAGTTTTAAGGTCCAGTGCGAATGTGTAATGTCGTCAGCTATCCGAATTGGACACCAAAATTAAAGAGATGCATTCCGGATTAGCCAAACGTAAGGGTGTCCTTTTTTATCAAACTTCTTGAGTGATGGCAATGGCCCATCCTCCATATATCCCCGACCTTGCACCTTCAGAGTATCATTTGTTTCTCTTCAAAATTCTTTCGTTTCTGATAAGGCTGTCAAAAACCTCTTGGTACAGTTTTTTGACGATACGAGCCTAAATCCTGCAGTTACCAAAAAAAAAAGTTTAAGATGGTCAAAAAAAACTGCTAATATGTACATAATGGATTAATTTTCATTCTTAATAAAATAATAAAATCACCGATCAATTTAATTAAATAAAAAAAAACGGAATGACTTTCCTGCCAGCGGGATGGAAGTCCTATGGAACCAAAATTTGCTGCGGGATTGGGTAGAAAATGGGATCGGGATCGGAATAGGATTAACATTAATTTGTGTCGATACCAAATTTTCTCTCTTATTTACCTAGTTTTCGCATGATACTTTTTTAAAGCATATTTTAAAATTCCAATGAAGGTCAGTTTGAGGCTAGGTTATCCTTCCCTAGACTTCTATCCTCCACTGTATAGAGCTGTTCCGAACAAAATAACAATAAAGAAATTGAGCGAAAAGCTGCGCGCGTTTGGCTGCATAAAAACATTGAGCAAGGAGGCGCAGCTAACTCAGTTGAGTTGAGAAATTGTCGCGGCCAGAACAGATTATTATTCGCGACGAAAACGAAAACGACTTCAGTGACGACAAAGTGGACACAACGCGTGAACAATCCGAACCGAACAGAGGCAGCAGCCAACGTGCGCAGCTCGTGCAGGAAATATTTTGAGAATATTACAATATTGTTTACATTTTGTGTGTTTGTGTGTTTCAAGTGATCAGTGATCAGTATTAAGTGCAACTTCTATACATTCAAAGCAACCAAAAGTCACCGAAAATGGCCACCCGAAAAGTGAGTTCCATGCCCGCATTTCCATTTAGGACTTGTATATATTGTGCAAAATGCAAAATTGGAGGACATGTGGTTTTCATTACCTTTTCATAAAAACAAAAAAAATATATATTTTTGTCAACTTTATTTTTAGAAGCAAACGCAGCCAATTTTCTCAGTTTGTTTTGGGTTTTTGTGTAAATGTTGTGTGTAATTTTAGTTTGCAAATAAATTAAAATTAATTAAAATGGAAGTGAAAATTTATTTAGCATTTCATTACGTGCGCTGAATCATGCCCAAGGCAAGTGGCGCCTCACGTAGTTGTTGCCTGGCGCCATTTATGGTTGCGTTTTAACAATTTATGTCCAAACTAGGCGATTGATTTTGGGGTCAAAATGCAATATGTTCATACATATGCACTCCCTTGTGGAATGTTTTTGAAGGATTTGATCTACAAAACATGTTCAACCGTCCCCATCGATCATGGGCTACCAAATTTGCCAATTTTGCTTTTATTTGACTCATTTGGCTAAAATTAACCATTTCTAACCATATTGAGAAGGTCGTTTGTTGTCAGCCTCATTTGTTTCGCTCATTCAGAGATGTCGCTGTGCATTTGTGTCTGCCTTTCGCTTTTGGCTTTCCAAAGGGGTTGGGGAGGGTAATTGTAAAAGGCATTTGCCAAAAGCAATCCGCAAAAATGCCAAATATTTGACCAAAATTTTATTTGTTTGCATTCGGATGTGAGTATGTGTATGGATATTGTGAAGTTAAGTGCATGAATCATTTTATTTGATAGGAAACGGAGGGATTTTAATATATATTTAATCGCTTTGAAATTCAATTGAGAAACCAAAATGGACTTTTTACTGTATGTAGTCTTCATTAACAACATTTTTACTGTTCGAAGCCGGTTTAATCAAACCGTTTTAGATTCACACTGGAGGGAGGTGCGCGTGTGAGTGATTTTTACTTAACGTAACGCACGAATCACGAAATAAAAATCTCTTGACGCACAATTCGATTTTTTCGTCACGCACGACTCATGCACGATTAAAGGAGAGGTCTCGAATGATCACGCACGATCAACAACCCCGAATTTCTGCGTCTATCATGGGTGTCTTGGCCACACCACGCATGCGCACGAGAGGCTGTGTATTCTCACGATCACGTCGTGAAACGTCGTTAAATGACCTTTCAAACTGGAACATTAAACCATACCCATTTCTTTAATATATTTAATATATTAAATATATTAAACTTTTAAGTATTTCTTAAAGACCTTTGTTCTCTTTCTTAATGTTTTCACTGGCAAAACCAAAGTTGACATTTTTGGGTCGGCGCATCATCAATTTCAAATCATCGAAAAAAATTTGAAAATCACTTTCATACTTAATTATTATGACACTAGACAGCAAATGTTTTAGGACGAATTCAAGTTCTTTTTCTAAATTTGGAGAATCAATAGACGATAAAAATGTATTTAAATTTTTCTGACTTGATAATTTTTCTAAATAAAGCTTGAAAAAATCCTTTCTTTTTTTGGGGGGTTTTTTCTCTGAAACAACGATAAACCAATGTATTAACTTGCCTGTACAAATAAGTCTAAGAATTTAAAACTTTAAGTAAATCTTTTTGATATTATTAGGCTTGAAACTTCAAAAAACAAAATTTCTTATCATATTTTTTTCAAAGTTTTAACTGCCAAAACTCAGCTATTTTTCTTCTTCGATTACATAAATATAAATAAATTTGCTGTATATCTAGGAATCGTTTGATAAAATCTAAGCACAAACGACTAAGCTAATGCTCAAAGTCAAATTTTTATCCTTTTCCATGCAAGCTGGGCCGCAGACTGCATTATTTGAAGTAGCTTTACAGAGAACGTTGGAGGGTTTTTTTATGGAACCCAGCCAGAAGGCAGGCTTGCTTTATGAGAAAATAGCAAATAAACACACAAGAAAGCTTGCTAGAAAGCAAACAGACAATTGGTTTGAGTTACAAACTGTGTCAAGATCACCATATCCCTTATCAAAATCCATGTCTGTGTGGCTGCTTTTTGTTTAATTCAGTTGTTCTATTTATATCTTCAACTTAAACTCAATCAATTTAATTTTCGAAACCGACCAGTAAATTAAACCTTAAGGTTAACATCTTCGAGCCCGTGAATCACACCTTCTATAAAAAATTGGTGATTTGCAGCCTAGGACTATGGTCGACACCTGATTTTGGATTTAACGAATCACGAATAAGACACAAGAACATTAAATAGAACAAAAAAAGGGTGGGACAAGTTTATCTCCAATATTTTCAAAATAGCATTTGTTCATAAAATAAAAGAATCGATTTTAGTTGATATCCGATTCAAGCCCAGTTCAGAACCGACTTAAATCCAAGGGTGCAAACCGGTCTGAATCCGAACCTCGGGTTCGTTACGGTTTTTTTGATTGCTCGAACCGGACGATGAACTGAATCTTATACATTTTAGACAAAACAAAACTTGATTAAGTAATTCTTCTAACGAAAGAAATTCTTAATGAGAGTATTTAAAATAAGACTTATAGGGCTGATTGCGATAAAAAGTTTAAGAGAGCAATAGAAAGCAGAGAATCAATCTGAGTCGTACTTCGGTTCGTGTTCCGCTTCTGGTACGTACCGAAACCAATGTTTCAGTAGAAAGTTCTATTTAGATTCTAGTTTATTTCGGAGTTCGGTTTTCGTCGTTTTTAGAATCCGTTAAGACTGAAGATTCTACATATACACGGTAGTACTCAAACTTCATTCCACAGATTGTATAAAAGTTAAAAATTAGGCTTATAAACTTTTATGATAAATGGAAATAGGAAAATAAGTGTCCCAATCTAAATTGTGTAGCTGTAAGAGCAAGAAGAACTTTTGACATTTTATGGAATAGCAAATAATCTGTATGTACTTCTGGGAATTTTGCCGACCACTGGTCGTACTGGTGCTAAGTTTGAATCGGGTCTTTTCACTTCAAAAATATGTGGGTAAATATTGTGTTATGTTTCAATTGAACTCTTTAATGTTGATAGATACAGTCATTCTCACAATTAAACATTGTCATTGTCATTGTGCCAATGACTGTACATAATATTTCCTTAGAATTTAACGTTTTTTTTATCAAATATGAACACATACTTATGGTATGAGTATGATGAGCAAAAGACGTCAGACTTAAAAAGTGACAAGACCAACAAAAAATTCAATTGCATACTTTGCGGCAGTCAAGCTAAACTTTAACAGATCCGATATTAGGTCCCACCACAACAAGCAATGGTCACACTGCTCCGTTGGGCGCAATTTTTAATAAACATAACAAAAAATATTTACAAGAAAATACCAACAACATTTTACGTTCTCATGCTGAATTAGAGGCACCAACAAACTAGTTTTTTGTATCTTTTTGTTTCTCAGAGTGTGAAAAACGCCCCGCTGAGACTGAGAGCGAGTGAGCGCCAAACATTTTTTGTAAGCGCCAGCAGAGAGAGAGCGGTAAACAAACTTGAAAGCTAAAAAGAAAAACAAAACGAAAACAACAAATATATAATCGAAGAGAGCACGAGAGCGCAACAAATATATAATCGAAGAGAGCACGAGAGCGCAGAAGAGAGGCGCAGTGATCAGCAGAACAACAACAATAACCGGCCAGCAAAATGTACAACGGACAGAGAGCGAATGAGAACGCCGGTGCGCAACAGGCCGTTGTCGCATCGAAAATTTTAGTTAACGGTTGTACGAGCAACAGTAACGACGCTGACGCTCCCACTTCAAAACGTAATAATAGTAACAATAACAGCAGCAATACAAGAAGTCAGCAAATCGGTATCGGTGCGGGCGTTTCTGGTGAATTAGTGCAAAACGCGAATTATACAAACGGTCAAACGACACAGGCGACCATATTTCTCAATCCGCCAAAAAACGTCAACGCGTGTGTCTATCCAACCAATTGCCACAACAATTTCTACGCTCCACAACAACAACAACAACCAGCAACAAACATCGACGATTTCTATCAACAGGTGTGTGTGTGTGTATTTGTGCTCCCTTTTTCCCCTGGCCCTTGCACAACTCTGGTTTATTTTTTAATTGCTCCAACTTCACATTGCGTTTTGTCGCTGGGCGGCGGCATTTCGCAATTAATGAAAATGTTAATGAACTTCACACGCTGCGCACTGAGCCCTAAACGGCGTCTGAGACTGTCGCCTTCTGTCCAATTTCTTTTTCTAGCCCTTAAGACAGACAGAGAAAGACACACACAGACGGACTGCCCATGCTCAGCTTCTATTTCTGTGGCACGCGAACTTCGGTGCTCTCCGCTCATGCAACTTCAACTTTGTCTTGTGCGTTCCTCGTGGGTTTTTTTCTTGATACCCTTTCCAGATAGTGATTCATTGGTTTTTAGGGTAATGTTACGATAAAAAGATATTATAGGTTTTCCATTTTGAACTCATCATCTCATCCATGTTAATTGGATGCAACGTTCTTCATTATAAATTGTCTAAGTTTTCGAAATCAACTCTGACAAAATCGTTCCTAATTTTTTCAATCATTTGGATTGGTTGAACGACAATTTGGATACACATAAGTACCTACTTCGTGAACATGAATATTGTTCGTGTTTGCAAATCCTTATTTTGTTCATAATGCAGCCAGTATAATAGAGATTTGGAATTAGAGATCAAAATTTAAGGGTCTGGAACAGTGGTGAGAGATAATGAGAATGTGTGTGTTGAACTTATTGGTACACTCCGAACAAACTTTGTATATTTTAAACCCTACTACCAAAGTGAATTAGCAGTTTGAACATGTTTATTTTTAAACAGGTTTCATATTTAAACAATATTCATTTGATTTGACTCAAGGGGTAACGCCACTGTAACCAATTTAAATAGATTTTTTTGACATGGAAGAAATGGGTATAATTCAGCGAAACTTGGCTATGTTCAGGATATATTGAAGTAGTAAAAGTAATTTTTCCAATCCTTCAAAATTTTAAAATGGCGACACAAGATCCATTATCCACGCAGCATAACTGTCGTAAATTTAAAACAAAAAACAATTTTTCTCAGAGCTTTTTAAAGATCTCCACCCTGTATTTTGCTTATTAGAGTGCTATTAAGACCGCGAGTTGGCTGAAAGACTCCGTTATATTGCTTACTTTGTGTAAATTTCGACGACTATTCCGATCAAAAAGTTTTGGTTTACGACCAGAACTACATTTTGTCCCAAAACTAAAAGGACTGTTCAAGAAAACGGCGACTACACACTTTTACAACCAATTAATTTTGATATTTTCTTAAAACTATGGCTGGTCTCTTTGTATGCACTAATCATGCCTTTTTTTCTCATCCGTTAATCATTTTAAACGGGTAATTTTAATGCAGCTCAATATGTTTAAGTTTGGATGCAAATTTGGCTAAATGGGCCTATATAAAGAATTTTTCGGCACTATTAAAGCAAATTAATTGATTGTGGATCCGACTCATTAGATTTAAATCCAGCAAAATCTGTAGTAATGCCTTAAAGGACAAATTTTCGAGTTGATTTTCGTGTAAGCGTTTGTATTTTAAACTCAAAACCGATTGATCACGTCAGGATTTGTTGTAATTTTATCCTAAAGTAGGTATAAAAAAGATATACCGTTTTGAAGTAAATGTGTTAGAATTTACATAAATTCGGACTGGTTTCGTAATATATACCAAACAAAAGGCCCAAAATACCAAAAGTTTTGACGTGATGTACCATTTTGCCAAACAGATTAGTGTTGGATGCGTCATTCGAAGACAATTTATACCATGGAAAAGTACATACAAAAGAACTCGCTGAAATTGTTCAGATTTACATTTAAAATAACTTCTCGTAAATTGCATGCTTAATTGCGTGCTTGGATTTTGTGCCTTTCGGACTTTATATCAATTAAATACACCACACTAAAAAATTCATCGCTTTCGTGTTAAAATAGCCGGTCACACTGACATGATTTCAGTTTAAATTAAAAAGGCAACTTTACCAATCGCAATAATCGCAAAACTAAATTCTCTGCTGAATGCGCCCATTATTTAACACGTTAAACGTACTATGAATAAGAAAAATTACCAAGTTTGTATGACAACTTAAAAGCCTCGGATATTTTATGTAACTTTTTCCGAATCACATAAAAATCAAGTTAGGCGCCACCATTAATTTGTTAATTAGTTTGACACGAAATTTCATAGTTTCCGGTGTGATCTGTGCCGAAAACTTCCTTTCTAACCGGTTAAGTCACTACAAGTGTTCTTAGCAGAGTATAAAATTCTTCGGCTACTGTATAAATGCTTCAAATTCTTGGTTTGCCACTTGTGTGTAAAGTGGACTGTCCACTCAACCCAATATCAGCGTTATGCAAGTGTGTGTGCGTGTGTGTGTGTGTGTATGCCGTCTACTAAACTGGAACAAGTCTGCGTCTTCATTCCTACACCACACCTTGTTTACTCCATTCCAATCCAATTCGATACGCCTTGCTCCAGAAGAAGTTGACAACTATTTTGTGCAGGCCTCAGTTTTGCATAACTGTTAAGTGGTCTTTGCAGTAACAACTCCACCTACATCCCACCTCTTTTTTGTTTTTTGTCTGGTATCTCGTCTAACTTGCTCTCTGCCCAATTGCTTACCCACAGCCAAACGACTATTACCAACAACAGCAGCCGGATCAGTACGACGAGAATTTCGACGAAGATATGGAGGCTGAACGTGATCTTGCCGAGGATGCGCAATGGAAGAAAATCCAACAGAATACCTTCACACGTTGGGCCAACGAGCATCTGAAGACCATTGATCGTTCCATAAATAATCTGGAAACGGATTTGTCCGATGGTCTGCGACTGATTGCACTCATCGAGGTGCTGTCACAGAAGCGTTTGCCTAAATACAATAAGCGTCCAACATTCCGTAGCCAGAAATTGGAAAATGTGTCGGTGGCCTTGAAATTCCTACAGGATGAGGGCATCAAGATTGTTAATATTGGTGAGTTTTGTTTTTATGATTTATTTTGGGTGTGCCGAAGTTAATTCTATGGAATCTCCAACCACATTTTATTGGTTAGGTAGATGGTGATGACTCAAAAACTATTTTATGATGAATTAATAAAAAATATGCAAATGCAAATAACAAAATTGCATAATTTGCGTTTAAAATCAATTGTTGTGGACTGCCTTGGTGGGCTTTAGATGCGCTGACGACGCCACAAGAGTATCCAGTTGACTTCTCTATGGCATTCCAAACAGATTGTTAATATGTATTTATATTTTGATTCAATTGTACGACGAGTATTTTGCAATGACTCGTTTTCAGACTACAAACTCACAAAAAATGATGTCATACTCAATGCGATTTTTACTTTCATTTGTACCTGCACCTGACAATACGAGTTTGGTTGTTGTGAGGTCACAAAATCTGCTAAAAAGTGTTCTTTTTATATACGAGGGCAGTTTGATGAAACAGCTCACACCAACAGAGCGTGGACAATTTCAAAGGCCAACTCCTCTATTCGATTTCTGCTCCCAATCACGAGCCATGACCAAAAGCTGGTTTCGATTGCAACGGCAACTCAAATTTGATAACCTGCTAATTTGCATTGATTAAAATACTATGAGCATGTGATATTACGTTTTTTTTTATGACTCAGTGCCAGTGCCCAATCTAAAGTTCAGTTGGTCAGTGAGCCATTGTGTTTTTCTTTCTTAAGTACAAATATTACGTCTAGGTTTGTAATGGTTTCAAGTTTTTATGATTCCATGACGCAATTGATAACCTGGGCCGCTTCTAGCAGATAAGACAACCGATTGTTCAGAAGCAGCTTACTATACGTATACAATGTATACAATTTGTCAATAATTGACAGCTAAGTAAATAATGTTTACAGATATGTTTACCGTACATTTTTAACCTCTTTTTCCACTGTTGATTCCCTTTTCTGAACATATATAAAAAAGTTTATGTAGAAAATAAAGATAACAGAAAAATGTGATGTGAACGCAAAAATAAATAAAGTCTGGATGTTTTTGCTTAGTTTTTGCTTTTCAGCAATTGAAGAATTCCGTATAACTAATCAACATTTTTGGCACTTTCGCTTTGGTTTGATATAAAAATGTCGTTCATTTTTGACCAGCAGCGATAAGCAAGCCATATCTTTAAGCGAAATATACGCTAGAAATTTGAATGTTTTGTTGCTACAAGGGGAGTCACAGAAGTTCCAAATCTTACAATTGAATAAATTTTTCTTTATTTCTATAAATAGTGTTAATTTTATTGCATATAATTTAATAGCAGAGACGTTAAATAGCTTCAATATATTGAGCTACCCAAATTAGTCATTAAATGACTTAGGGTGTTCATTGTTTATAAATCTTTGATCACCGAGTTATTTTTCTAGTTATTACTAATAACATTTAAAAAATAACTCACTCTGTCAGTTGTGTGAGCTATTTCAAAGTGTTTGAGAATAACAATTATTTTAACAACTCTTCATAGTGGAGAGAGATATTTTCGACCTCTGGTTATTAGGATTATTTATTGATCTACCAAGTTTGACAATGTTTATATGTACATAGAAATCATATATAAAATGCGATTACCTCTTGTTCATCAATGATGTGTTTGATTTTTAAGAAGTTAAATTAATTGTAGTCATTGCTTAGTAAATTTCAGCCATTGACATTTATAATTCAATATTAAGGGCATAACACGCCATGACTTCTTAAAGATGACAGATAATACTTTAAAAATTGGGTTTAATTTTCTCTTATCCCCTTCGTAATAATAAATACGAACTTTGAGTAGGATTTTACATGAATACCGGATGAAATTATCTCTTTGCTAAAGAGTTTTTGACTACTTAGAACAAATATAAGAAGGGACAGTGCACATTCGACAGATAGCATGTGTCATTAACGTCGCTTACTGATTTAATATTTGTCACTTTTTATACCCGTTACTCGTAGAGTAAAAAGGGTATACTAAGTTCGTGCAAATGTATGTAACAGGCAGAAGGAAGCATTTCCGACCCCATAAAGTATATATATTCTTGATCAGCATCAATAGCCGAGTCGATATAGACATGTCCGTCTGTCCGTCTGTCCGTCCGTCTGTCTGTATGAACACCTAGATCTCAGAGACTGTAAGAGCTAGAGCTACCAAATTTTCAGTGTAGACTAGTATTGTCTGCACGCAGATCAAGTTTGTTTCAAATTTTTGCCACGCCCCCTCCCGCCCCCGCAATTTGAAAAAAACCTCATATCTCCCACAATTTTGAAAATAGACTATTCAAACCTTCTAGACATATATCTAAATCATCATTACCTATCGATCCGCCATACATCATTTTTCGATCAGATGAACGATAGTAGAGTTGCCGCCCCCGCAATTTGAAAAATACCTCATATCTCCCACAATTTTGAAAATAGACTTTTCAAACCTTCTAGACATATATCTAAATCATCATTACCTATCGATCCGCCATACATCATTTTTCGATCAGATGAACGATAGAAGAGTTGCCGCCCCCGCAATTTGAAAAATACCTCATATCTCCCACAATTTTGAAAATAGATTGTTTGAACCTTATAGACATATATTTTAAAAATTATTACCTATCGATCAGCCGTACGTCATTTCCTGATCAGATGAACGATAGAAAGTTGCCGCCCCCGCATTTGAAAAACCCTATCTTCCAATTTGAAAATAGACTGTCAAACCTTCTGACATATCTTAACCAAGACGACCGCCATACATCAATTCCCGACAGATGAACGGTAGTAGAGTTGCCTCCCCGCAAATTGGAAAAAAACTCATATCTCCCACAATTTGGACATGTTGATATCCTGAGTAACGGGTATATCGAAGTCAAGCAGGGCCGACTTTAACTTACGCTCTCGTTTTTTGTATATTTTCCATCTCCCTAGATAAAATTTGGTTTCATTGATCTCAAAATATAAATTTTAATTGCATTAAAAACCGATCCCTTTCGATCACTTATGAGTTTTGCTGACCTGTTGTATATGAAATATATATCTTTGTTTTGTATATTATGAACAGCTTAAAGGTACCTTACTACTAGGTTACGGTAAATACATATCCTTAGGTTAAATGTAATTGGATTTTTAGTAGGAAAGGCGTTTTGAAAAAGCCCTTTAAAACATTTTATAGTACTCAAACGATTTCTAACGAACTGGATATGAAACTCTTAGCTTAATCCTTAATATAAAAAGAAAGTGAAATTTTTTGAGTTTTAATATCCACGTTCACATGATGAAAAACGGCCCTTTTGTATTTATACCCGTTACTCGTAGAGTAAAAAGGGTATCTAAGTTCGTAAATGTAGTACAAGAAGCATCTCCGACCCATAAAGTATATTCGATCACCAATACCGAGCTATAATCGTCTTCCGTCTTCTGTCTTCTTCGTCTGTATGAACACCTGATCTCAGAACATAAATAGACATGACTTGTATCTTCTGACAGATCAGTTTGTTTCAAATTTGCCACGCCCCCCCCCCCCGTGAAAAATACCTCATATCTCCCACAATTTTGAAAATAGATTGTTGAACCTTCTAGACATATATTTTAATCATCATTACCTATCGATCCGCCATACATCATTTTTCGATCAGATGAACGATAGAAAAGTTCCCGCCCCCGCAATTTGAAAAATTCCTCATTTCTCCCACAATTTGGGCAACCTTACCCTGAGTAACGGGTATATCGAAGTCGAGCAGGGCCGACTTCAACTTACGCTCTCGTTTATCCAGCTTTAGTGCGCATTTACACGATGAAGTTTACTTCATGAAGTTCTTCAAAAAGCTTTCGTTTATAGGAAAAAAGGTGAAGAGGGGCTGCCAAAGTTGGTAAAGCTTCATGACATAAATCTCGACCTAGAGTGGCATGAAGTTTTCGATAATTCTGCTTTGATTTGTTCCGATTAATATGTTGCAGGGTTGATTTGTGGATTATTCGCCTATCGAAAACTCGTGTTGTCAGTCGAGTGGATATATAACTTCACGAAGCAAACTGATTCATCCAAATGCGCATGAAGTTTTGAAGATGTTTAAAAAAAAATTGAAGAGAGCTTCACGGAGCAAATTTATTTTGTAAACACGGGCTTATTTACTAGTTCAGATTATACCTAGTTCAGCAGTGTCAGAAATCGTTTTCGATTCTTCTGGGAATCCGCAGGGTGTCATCTCGTCCCATTGTTATTCAACTTTTTCATTAATGATTTTCCCAAATCACTTTCCAACTTGTTTGACTTTAAGCTATCTTTCTGCCTCTTTTGACGATCCAGTTTCACAGCTTCTATTGCAAAATGACCTATGTTTAAGCTAAATATTTGATTTTAGATATTTTATTGTCTATCATAAACAATTGCATTGATCACTTTTTAAGGCCGAGCCGATGACGGGTACGCGTTGGTAAAGTAAACTAGATTGTTTTTCCAATATTTAAACCAACGTTTTTTCGATTAATTTTTCAAAATTGGGCTTGAAGAAACATCTCGTGTATTAAGCAAACTAATCAAAGAAAACAAATTTATTTTCCACATTTTTTGCCAAAAAATAAATGGGTACTTATTGATCCACCCTCGAATAATATTCTTTGTATTTTATGGTAACAGATATTTTGCAGAGTTGTCAATAAATTTGCTTATATTTCTGTTGTAAGTGTTCGATTTGTGCACTTATTCAGAGTCTATTTTCATTTTACTGTTCATTGTTCAATGTTTGTCAAATGATTAAAAATATTTTTCGCAAATGTCCAAAATAAGCGATAACGCACCCAATTCGTTTGTTATTTTGGCAAATTAAGTTTAATTAATTTAACGAGCTGCATAGTGTTGACTCAAGACGCACCTCTTCCTGCCCAACAAAAGAAAATATTTGAGCTCGGTGAACTCTAGACAGTTGTGTGTTTACAAACTGGTTTCCAAATATATATATATATGTATGTATAGAGAAAGCTCTAATGATGAAGATTTGATAACGGAAAATGTTATAGATTAAAATAGGAAAGTGTCTGGCAGCCGAGTTTCCACTGTACATACACACATGCATATACGTACATACCTCAAACTACTGTCACATATAATTTCTCAGTTATTTCCTTGTCTTTTTCTTTATTTTTTCGTCTTTTGTGCTGTCAATTGAATTAGCGCGAATTCGTGTGGAGTTGTTGTTTTCTTCTGTGGCCACGCAGCTGACTACAAAGTTTCGGCAACAGCTCCCAGCCGGCCTTTGTAGATTTCCATGTCGGCTATACGTATCTATAAAATGTTTGCGCTACGAAAAAAATCTAGAAACACAATAATAAAATACTCGAGTTGGCGCAATAAAATGCAAAAAGTACGAACCAGAGAGGGAACAGCAGACCTCTAATACGTGTATGTTGTTTGTGAGTTGAGATAAAAGTCGCTCAATGACATCATCTGCGGCTTTTGGGTTTAATTTTGTGCTGTGTGTGTGTCTGCGTATTTCTGAAGTTTAAGGGATTGCTTTAATAATTTTTGATTACTTTTGATTTTATTTTTGAGTTCTGTGAGAAAAACTTTTATAAAGTTTTACTCAATTTGTCACAGTCAATTGATTGTTATTGATGACGCCATCATAAAGAGGAAGGGTGTCGGGAGATGAGTCAATACACAAAAAATTCAAATTTTTCATATAATTGAGTCTTCTTCATGATCCAGCTGACCTAATTTCATTTTTTTTATGCCTTGTTAATTGTATTTTTAAACGAAATAAGCATACATTAGTTTAACCATAACAATGTGTTCAATTTGAACAGCATGTACAGATGTTTGCTTGGAAGGCACTTTAAAGTTTTTGTCAAAATACAATACATGTAGGTTCAATAAATCCCCAGTCTAGAACAGTAAAATATTGCTTTTCCACACCACCTTTGTGGTGTGCTCCTCAAAATACGCTTTAAGTGCAGCGATTACTTTATCATTCGATCCATATCTTGTTCCTTAAAGCATTTTTCAGTGCAGTAACAGCCATAATCGCTGCGCACTAAATCAATCGAATCAGCCCATTGAAACATATGTTCATCGGCTTTTAATCGACTTTTCTTTTTAAATAAAGATTTTCTCGAAGCTAGTTTTTCTACAGCATATTTCTGGACACCCGAGTGACCCGATCATTGAATGATCGTTTCCTATAGTAAATCTTTTTAAAATGTTAACTTCAAATATATTTGCAATTTTCCCCAAAAATAAAACTTCTAAACAGTTGATGATGTACTATTTTACGACGATGATGACAAATCGTTTAGCCTTTGCATCATTAAGAGTATTTAAATAAATATAGATATTAAAAAAAAAAAATTTATGTTAAAGAAGAATTGGTTTAGAGGGTTGAAATAGTCTACAGTTCTTCGGATAAGTTTGCTACGGTTTTTTTTAACTTGAAACCAAGAATTGGTTTCAAAATATGTCGGGTGTGCTTAATTTAGTTAATAAGTTTGATCCAGGGTTGCAAACTGAATTTGAACCGGTTCGAATCCGAACCGTTTGATCCGTTTGGTTTTGATAATAATAGTTCATCTTGAACCTGTTCCGAATCAGAAAGTTTGATTCGGTTCAACAAAAGTTACAAGTCTTTGTTAAACAGGCTTTTAGTAGAAGAATAAATCAAATTAAATTGCAAATAATTGAAATCTCATTTTAAAGTAAACAAATATAAAGAAATTCGAAATATTTAAATAATTTAATTGCTTTTAGATAGTGAAACTAATAGTCTTAAGGTCATGTATTGTTATGTTTTCATAACTTTATAAACAACAAGTGTACCAACAACACCAAAGTGAGCAGGTTCCTCGTACGGCTGTTTCGGAAATCTCCCGATTTCCTTATCAGCTAGTTTCGCTACCATCTGCTAGGATTCAGTAGTCTCTCCATGCATGTGTTGCAGCTGGTGCTTTTTTATTTAAATTAAGTAATTAATGCCTACCACAAAAACCTTGAACCTCAAATTTCTGAACCTTAACCATTGGTAAATTGTGGTTCAAACCTGCGAACCGGACAATCACAAAGTTATTTAGGTTTGCAGCACTGGTTTGATATAGAATTCCCGTTTTTCGGTTTTTCGAAATTGAAAAATCATATTTTATTTAACTTTAAAAAGTTTGACCTACACTCTGAAAAAAAAAACAAGAATTCCGTACTTAAAATTCAAGTACAATTAGAACTTGGGGGGATTCGTCATAAATTACAAATTATTTAAATTTAATTATTTGGAATTGGATTTTCAGAAATCTATGAAAAATATGGAATAAAAAGTTTTTTTTTATACATATTGAAAAAAGTATCAAAGCTGTAAAAGAAGTAATTTAGTTTATGCTCAAGAGATAACTGAACTGAGAGTACCTAAAATTGGAGCAGGCAAAAAGCGCTTTAAACGCAGAAAAGCAGGGGTTGAGATTAGAAAACAAAAAACAATAGTCGATTTATAAGCAAATCAAATAATTACGATGGGCGGCACCGACTGAAAGCGTGATGGGCAGCACTTTTATACTTAAAATTGATTAGATTTACACAGACTTTGGCAGGTACAGAGTACTTTACAGTCGGACTTGACCAATTTTCTTAATTGTTTTAAATCTGTTTTGTCTTCAAATTGCTCATTTTTAAATTGTTCTGAAACAGACTTTAAAAAATAAAAACGGCGAAACATTGTCTGCATCGAATAAAATTGGGTCTAGCTACAGCTCAGAAACGAGATTCCAAACTTCTTGAATGTTTTTAAATTTCCGTTAAGAACTTTAGAGCCAAATATGTGTTATCGCGTCTTTTGCGAACCGCTGACAGTTTGTACACAATTTTGATAAATTATGTACATAAAAAAGCTTCTCAATAATGACATGGAAGTTGTTTTGCTGCCGTTGCTTAGTTGTGGTTTAGCTTAGCTATTTGCTTAAACCAAACTCACGTAGATGATTCAGAGTGAATCACCTGGGGAGCTATATTGTACATTATCAGCGAATTTCCGTTGAATTTTTGTTGAATTGCTCAGAAATGATGTTTTATGCAGTCAACACGTATTTATTTGCAACAAATTAATATGATGACGCCACCAATTATTGGTCATCGTCATGGTTATGAATTAGTCTGATCCGAATACTTAAAATAGAAATGATGGGAAAAGCAGTTAACATCAACACTTAATGCGCTTGTGATAAGATTAAGTTAGCTCTATTATTACTTTTGCTTCATTCTGCTGGCAGATTGTGTAGGAATCTTCGCCTCAAGTTGTTTGGCATTGTAGTTTATTTATTCAAATTAGCAAGATTGGCACGTTAGGCGGAGAGAGAGAGACAGAGACTCCGGTTCAATTAACCTCGAACAAGTGGAAAATTACAATGTGTTAAACAATGTGGAACAAGAGAATACTTACTTCAAAAATGTACCCAAAACTTTAACTAGACTTACTGCACTTTCTAAGACCATGTCAAAAGTTGGCTAAGCCCTGCCTCTAATTTAATTAGCCACACAACAGTTAGATGTGTGGTTGATTAGCCTTAGACCAAATGGAAAACTCGTTTTTCCGTTGGAAAATCTTAAGCAGACATTGTGCATTTTATCGCCTGTGTCTTTGGTATGCGCGTGCCGCTCAAAGAACGTGTCTGGCGACGGGTGACCCAGACCCCAGCCGGTTGACGGTCTCTGTTTCAGAATCTCGGTTGCCGTCTCAGCAATTTAGCCTGATTTCCGCTTGCTCTCTGCCTCTGTGTTTATCTGTAAATTAAATACTTTTTCTTCTGGTTGCGCTTAACATCATAATTCTTGGAGTCAAGGCAGCTGCCTTGCCAAAGAGTTGGTTGTAATGCGGCATATAAATCATGTCAAGTCATCATTTGGAATGGGTTGGCATTTCAAACTAACTACTTACTCTGCTCGATTGAAGAATTGATACTCTTCTAGCCATTTCGTGAGACTCAGTGCATTAGAAATTTTAATCTTATCATAATCCGGTTTCTCATCCTTTGTTACTTGGTTGATAAGACGAGTTGAGTGACTAATTTATATGATTGAAGTTCCTGACACTTCAAACCTCTATAAAGAATTGCTATGTAATCGAACTGTGTAAACCTTTGTACCAAAAAAACACAATACGTGGAAAGCTTTGTTTTTTTTGTTTTCATTTAAAGAATACTTCCGCTGAAAGATTCTTAGTCAGAATTAACCTGTCAGTTTAGGTTTCGAAGCCTTAAAAGTGGTGAACTTGACAAGGAACTTCCAGGTTCCAGTCAGAGCTAACGATTGACAGAACTGTGAGAAAAAAACTTTGCACCCATTTTTCAAAATAAAACCTAAAATTTTGTAAAAAAAAAAAAAATAAAATATTTTTTTAACGATATTTATGTATTACACTTAGCTTTAGTACAATATAAGAACTATATGACCAAACTCTTATATAAACATAAATATATGCAGCGAAATGGTAGATCATATCTTCTGTTCCATTTCACTTGCCCCTTAAAAAAAAGAAGCTTCACACTTATGCATATGTATGTTTGTATGGTCTCTCCCCTTCTGGTTCTCTTACATACTGTTTGAGTGCCTGGTTAATATGCATTATCTATTCTATCGCAGTTATGGCATCTCTTGTGCCATAGTTCGCTCCATCGCACACACACACATTAGCATATTTCTTTATAATTTACAGCGCATTTTCTTGTTCACATTGTTGTGCCAAAAACAAAAAAAACTTTGGTGGTGGAGTTGACAACCAGTTCCAGTTCCAGTTGGAGATTGGTATGCCGACTGCTGCCTAATTAGCCAAATCCCATTTCTTGCCATTTATTTATTTATCCATCATTTCTTTTTTATTTGTGCCGTTTTAATGGCTGCTTTCTTTTGACTGGGAGTTTGTGGTTTTTTTTAAAATAAATATGTCAAGTGGCACTGAGCGTACAGATTGGCAGTTAATTCATTTGTTATGGCCAAAAGTGTAAAATGGGCATTGAAAATGGTGGAAAATGTCTAAGTGGTCTGTCAATCTGAAGCCGGTTTCAATGTTTTAAGTAAACAACGCCAAAATGGTTAACATGTTAACTAAACAACTAGATAATTTTCACAACTCGTCAGTAGAATATTGAGATTGGTTGATTACCATCACTGACCAAGGGCAAAATGCCAACTTTCTCTCACTGACGATGAAAATGCACCACCACTTGTTGTTGGCATTCCATTCGAGTCACGGTTCAATGCGTGGCCAATGCATGTGAAGGTGCGAAATAATCTGATGATAAGCCATCAGAGCGAACGTAGCCTTTCACTTTGAGTGAGCTTATCATTAAGTCTAGAATGGAAGTTCATTAAACTCCAAACAAAAGTCTATTCAATTTCAATTTGATTAGCATAACAAAAGCTATCGAGTTGCTTAACTTTTATTTTGACAAGTTTAAGGTCGTCCGACATAATGGCCCTGAACTTGGCAAAGTGGCTGTAACAGTTAGCAGACATTTTTGTACATAATTGGCAGCTTGTCCGACGACAACAGGTTCCAGTGTTGCCACTGACAGATCTGTCCGGCTGCAGCAGTTTTGTTGCAAGCAGCTACACAGGCTACAAGTTGTTATGGCAATTAATAGATACATTAAGTATGTATTGTATGACGCTGGTAACGGTCATCTGTTCTTCATCTGCATCGTTGTCTTGTTCTGGTTTGGCAACTATCAAAGTAATACAAAACGATTTACTTTACTTTTTCAGATTCTTCGGATATTGTGGACTGTAAGCTGAAATTGATATTGGGTCTGATATGGACACTCATTCTGCACTATTCAATATCGATGCCCATGTGGGATGGCGATGATGAGAAGCAACTGAATGGCTCGGGTCAAACACCCAAGCAGCGGTAAGTAAAATTAGATAAAGTTAATTAAAAGAATTTTAAAATGTACTTTTAAGAATTTTGTAAATATTTCCTTGTATTTTTTTTTAAATTTATTTATTTGAGGCATTTTATTTAAAAAAAATTAATCGTGATTATTAGGATTGATTTTTAAAATAAAAAAAAAGCACTTATGGGCATTTCCGCCAAGATGTCCACCGAGGCTAAAAAACTAAAAGTTCTTGAAATCTCTCTGTTTATTCATATTATGGTAATGAATCATTCAAATTTAACTAATTAAATTAAAGTGAACATATGGTCATTAACCTCAATGAGTATATCGACAGCAAAGTTGCAAAAGTTCATTTTTTTTTTTTGCCGTTTTAAATTGCATGCTTTATTTGTTATTATCTTCTTTAAGAAAGATCATACATCATAAAGAATATTCTACAAAATGTCTCTTACATCATAATTTATCTAAAAAAAAAGCAAAGGGACCAATGCAATCGCGATTAACTGCAAATTTCCTTTGTTTCCTTTAGTCCATTTTTCAATGTCCCGTTCGATACCGAAAAAGAACATTAGTTATCAGTGTGTCACAAATTGAAGAAGTGAATGCATGGAAAGTTTAGCACAAACAGATTTTTTGATAAGCAATTTAATAAAAAAAAATTCCAATTGCTAAATATTTTTTTGTTATATTTTAATGTCGTTCAAAATTGGTCCCGTTCGCGTCTGTAAGGGTAAAGTTTAGTGGTTAAAAATTAATTCATTCTAATATTTTTTGTGTTTTGTGCAAAAAACATTTTAATGGAATTGTAGATACCCGAGCAACATCGGGAATAGTGCTAGTTATTGATTATAGTTAAAATGCATAAATATATACATAATCATACCCACTTGAATCATATTGGAAAAAATGTCCCGTTCGCAATGTCCCGTTACGAATCAGATTATTATTTATTTAAAAAAAAAAGTACTGAAGATTTTTGAATCAACTAAAAACCATTTCAAAGTACCATTCATGCATAAGATTCTAAAACATTTTGGGTTTTAGAAATGCGTCAGGTTTCGCTAAGTTCTGGCTATATGTAGGTGGCCCCGAAAACAACTTTTGTTTTTGTCCCGTTCAAATCGCTTCTTATTTTGCCATTATTTTGGAATCAGTATTTCACCTGTCACTCGCTTTAGCACTATTTATAGTGCTACTCAATACCTTCATTATAAAGTAATAAACGAATTGAAAATGCCTTTTATTTTGCATTTGTTTTTACTTTATGTCGTACGAACGTCCGCGTTCGACATCATGGAAATGCCCATATGAGTTTTATAATTGATTTTTTAATAAGAATCCAAAATGATTATTTAAAAATAATTTTTTAAATAAAAATTAAAAATAATTTTTTTAAATAAAAATTAAAAATAATTTTTTTAATTGGCTTTTAAAAATATATATAAAAAATAACGGTTCATTAAATATTCCCAAACTCCATAAAAAAAACCATATATATTAATTTATTTTATGTAAGTGTAGGACATGTTTTTTTAGCTTAAAATTTACCCCATAACCGTTATTTGCGATCCGTGCTTGAAATACACAGACAATTTGCTTTGTTGTTGACTATTGAAAAATAATTTTCCTTAACCAAGGCTGCAAGGCGGTCCAGAGCCACTCGTTAGCGACATGGTTCAGGGTTTTCCGGTCCTTTGTACCATGAACCGAACCTTCTTAATTATTGACTTCCCAAACCAGACCTCATCTTTTTGCAGAAAGGTTCTTAAGTCACTTTTATAACGACTTAAATAATTTTCTCTGTGTTATCCAGGGACAAGGCGTTTAAAAAATCAAAATTGCTGTACAAATGTCGTATATTATTTGTACACGAAAGCCAGAGGCTGCCTTCTAATTTCAAAGACTAAGCACTTTTGAAAGTCGGGAATGAGGTTCTTATAAAGGATAACTATTAGAATTGTGTTCATTCGGCAATTGATTAGCATTTTAAATGACTTGGAAAATTTCATTTTACAATTTGTCTTCCTTGAATAAATTTCTGAACTTTAACAAATCACTTGATAAAAAAAAGTATGTATGTAACAAGCTTTCTTCTGTTACATATGGTTATTAAAGCTAACTTTATAATCGGTGTTTAGGCTCGATGATGATTTTTCATACTCAAGAAATCTGGATGTTAAGATTTTTTGTATGATCTTTAAGCAGTGATCTTAAAATCATGTTAGATTCGAACCGCTTTTCAAAAAAAGGAGGTCCGGTTCGAGTTCAAGTTTTAGAGGTAATGATCGAATCGGTCGCGACCAAAATGACACGAACCGTCTTAAATCCTACATTATTGACGATCGAATTTATTAAAATTCAGCAATGATTAGCCTTAAATTTATGGAATAAAATTTTTACTATCAATCATGTTTGATAAAATGGCGATAATTTAAAAAAAATGTAACTTTTCGACCAAAATTTTTCAGAAAAATGATTTTAAAAAATAGAAAGAATATTCGAATATCTTAATCCTTCGATCAATCTCCTTAAAATATGTCGGTTGTGTGAAAATTTTAGATCGATCGGTTCGCCCGTTTTTTAGATACAGTGATCACCGACTTAGAAAACATAGTTTTGAAAAAACGTGTTTAAAAATTAAAAAGATGTTCACACAAAGTTAAAATTTTTTTTGAAGTCAGAAAGTTAAGTGTCGAAGAAGATAATGTGTCTGTAGCCCTAAAGTGTCCTTACAAATATGGGTATATCTTCGAAAATATTTACCGGATTTATTTGAAATTTTCAGAGAATATACTTAAATATATGTGCATTTCGAAAATGCACAAAAAATGTTTTTGATTTTTGAAAATGCTAACTGCGTATAAGCCCTTAAGGCAAGGTAAATAGCATACTTTTTGCTATATTTCAATTCATTAGCTATAAGACTATTGCGAATTTCTAAATTTTCGATTTTAGGTCTTAATTTGTCTGTGTGTAATACTGAAATAATAACTCACCTCTTCTTCTTTTTACTAGACTCCTCAATTGGATACACGCTAAGATACCAGATATGCCCATCAATAACTTCACCAATGACTGGACCACTGGCAAGGCGGTTGGCGCTTTGGTGGATGCCTGTGCACCGGGTTTGTGCCCAGACTGGGAGCTTTGGGATCCCAAAGATGCGGTGCAGAATGCTTCCGAGGCTATGGGCCTGGCCGATGACTGGTTGAATGTGCGCCAGTTGATTAAGCCAGAGGAGCTGGTCAATCCCAATGTGGATGAGCAGTCGATGATGACATATTTGTCACAGTATCCCAACTCGAAGCTAAAGACGGGAGCTCCAGTGCGACCAAAGACGAATCCAAACAGGTGAGTTATGCTTACTTATTGAATTCATATAAACAAATCAAGTTGTGGTATATGTCGATACTCCGTCCTTCTATGGCTAATGCAGTTCTTCGACTTCGAACCTTAAATCTAAACCTAAATTCTCCTCTTTCTTTCTTTCTCTATCTTCTTCTCTGTTTTCCTTTTCTGTATATTTGAGCAACCTTTTAATTTATATGGATATTGTTTTTGTTTTCCTTCTCCCCGCTCATGCATACCTATGCGTGTGTGTGTATAAATATCTTCTACTACCAACCCATTTAAACTTTTTTAACGCCTGAAATGCAAAACTCAGCATTCCTCCGCCGCGGTAAGTTCGGCATGCGTCTCTCTTTACCCCTTCTCGTTTCTGTTCTTGTCTGATTGTCGTTTCTTTCTTTTGGCCTACGTTTTTGTTTTCGCCTCTTTTGGCTACTTTAGGCCATTGTGCGCGCTTTTTTTTTTGTATTGATGATTTAAATGTTCTACCAGCTAAGTTTTTGTATCTGTTTTGGCTGGTAGCCTCGGGCAATGCGTATCTAATGAATAAAACTCAACGCTGCTGCTTTCCTGATAGTTGTTGTTGTTGCTGTTGCTAGAACTAACTTAAACATATATTGCTAAAATTGTTTGATCTTGAGTGGATGCTGCAGTTTGTTCGAAATTCGCTTGCAAAGCATTGCCAAGAAAATGTAGCCTACTTTTAGTTGCCGTTTGACCAAGCTGCTTATGACAAAACTACTGCATACTTCTGGGCTGCCTGCGAAAATTATAATTTTTTAACCCAACAAAATTGTAGCTGGCTCTGACGCTTTATTCTTTTCCATATTTTCGCAGAGTGCGTGCCTATGGTCCTGGCATTGAACCCATTGGCCCAGTGGTTGGTGCCCCCGCCAATTTTACTATCGAAACCTTCTCCGCTGGCAAGGGTAAGTTCTGAATTAGAGATGGGCTCGGGACGAAGATAAACTGCTGGACTCGTAGGGACCGAATCATAAGTGTAAATTGGGCGGGGATGATTTTAAAATCATCGGAATGAAACGGTATGAATTACGGATCCCGAAATTTAAGTCGGGTCCCAAACTTTAATGATGGCTCGTCAGATACAAATTAATTCTGAAAGAAAGGCGCACTCGCCTACTAAGCTATATCTTTTCAAAGTTTCTGTTTCGATATACAAACGGAAAAGACTACCGAAATTTAAAGTGGCACAATGCTTCATATGAATAGAATCACTTTTGAAAAGCTCTGAAAGCTGAATACTTTTGAAGAGCTGTCTTATTTATATGAAGCATAGTGTCGAAATAAATTTTTATGCCATCCGGAATGTGGCCTTTAACTTGAAAATTTTTTATATAATTTTCGGGATGGAAATTCTGGTATACTCGAAATTATATAAAGTCAAGATAGGAGCGTGACGGAATCGGGACATGTTTGTATTGAATATTTGGTTTCGAGATCCGGACGGAATGGACCTAACTTTGAAACGGGCGAGACGAGACCATTTTTTTTTCGCGCGCCCATCTTTATTTTAAATTAGGAAACAAGTTGCATTATTAACTTCTCTTTCGCAGGTGTCGTCGATGTGGATATTGAGGGACCCAACGGAGAGGTCGAGAAAGCCGATGTGCGCTTCAACAATGACAAAAATCTCACATACACTGTTTCATACGTACCCAAGGCCGAGGGTACGCATAAGGTGACCGTTAAATATTCGGGTCGTGACATACCCAAAAGTCCGTTCCCTGTCAAAGTCGAGGGACATGCGGGTGATGCCTCTAAGGTGAAGGTAACTGGTCCCGGCATTCAACCCACTGGTGTTACCATCAAGAAATCTACCTTCTTCGACATTCTCACAAAGGATGCTGGTCGTGGTGTACCAGAGGTGATAATCATTGATCCTTCCAATCACAAAACATCGGTGGCGGCCAAGGTACGTCAGTTGGAGAATGATACTTGGCGCTGCGAATATGTCACCGCGCTGCAGGGTCTACACTCGGTCAATGTGTTCTATGCCGGCACACCCATACCGAACAGTCCGTTCCCGGTTAAGGTGGCGCCGCTGTCGGATGCACGCAAGGTACGCGCCTCCGGTCGCGGTCTCCAGGCCACGGGCGTGCGTGTGGGCGATGATGCTGACTTTAAGATCTATGCCGAGGGTGCCGGCGAGGGTGTGCCCGAGGTACGCGTCATAGGACCCGGTGGCACGAATCAGAATGTCATGCAAACCAAGGTCGATGGTAATACGTACGAGTGCCACTATTATCCGGCCAAGGAGGGACGCTATGTGGTTATGGTTACATTTGCTGGTCAGGAAGTGACCAAATCACCGTTTGAGGTGAAAGTGGGTCCCAAGAAGGAATCCTCCATTGTGGCCTATGGTCCTGGATTGAGTAGTGGAGTCATTGGCTATCCTGCTGCTTTTGTGGTGGAAACCAATGGCGAGACTGGAGCCCTCGGCTTCACCGTGGCCGGCCCCTCACAGGCGGAGATCGAGTGTCAAGATAATGGTGATGGCTCCGCTTTGGTCAAGTATCATCCAACTGCTGTGGGTGAGTACGCTGTCCACATTCTGTGCGACAACGAGGATATACCCAAGTCGCCGTTTATTGCACAAATACTGCCGCGCACCGATTTCCATCCCGAGCTGGTAAAGGCCAGCGGTCCGGGTCTGGAGAAGAATGGTGTTACGATTAACCAGCCCACCAGCTTTGAGGTGGACACCAGCAAGGCGGGTAATGCCCCTCTTGATGTAATCGTGCAGGATGTGTATGGCATTAAATTGCCTGTGCAGCTGAAGAGCAATCCTGATGGCACCAGAAAGGTGACCTATACGCCTACCTCCGGAGTACCACACACCGTAGAAGGTGGGTAACGCCAGGACTTAATCAGTCTTGTTTTTTAATAATTTTATTTTGTTCTTTATCATTATTGCTCAGTCAACTATGGCGGTGTGTCTACCCCCAACTCTCCTCATCGCGTCTATATAGGCGTACCCGTGGATGCGGCCAAGGTTCAGTCCTTTGGTCCTTGGCTTCAACCCGGCGTACGTCCCAATGTGGCTACCCACTTCAATGTTGATGCCCGAGATGCTGGCGAGGCGGAATTGAAGGTGAAAATCGTTCACGAGGAGACCAAAATAGAAGTGCCCTGTCGCATTATCGACAACGAGGACAACACCTACTCGGTTGAAGTCATTCCACCCACTAAGGGAGCCTATACCACCACCATGACGTACGGAGGACAGCGCGTACCTCTGGGACAGAAGGTTGTCGTAGAGCAGACAGTGGATGTGTCCAAGATCAAGGTCGATGGTCTCGAGCCTAGTAAGTATAGCTATAGAAATAAGACCGTCTCCACTCTAGCAACCAAGGCTGCAAACCGGACGTTCGGACCGAACCTTCTTCGGAATTTCAGGGGTTTGCAGCCTTGCTAGCAACATACGAGTTCATCATGATCTCTAAGTCCAAGTCATTTCATTCACCCACAAGCCGCGCCCCTAAACAGTTTGCAGCAATTCCGCATCATCACCCACGGTCTACCCAAAGCGGATCTGGCTGTGACCATTACCAGCCCGTCAGGTAATCAGGTCAAGGCTCATATCATACCCACAGCGGAGGGTTTTCTTGTCAACTTCACGCCCACCCAGCTGGGCGAGTATTTGCTCAGCATATGCTTTGGCGGTACACCCATCACTCCGCGTCCCTTCCGGTTGCAGTGTTTAACAGGCAGTGACTCCAATAAGGTGCATGCTTTTGGGCCGGGCCTGGAGCGTGGCATAGTGGGTCAACCGGCTGAGTTTATAATAGATACCCGTGGAGCGGGGCAAGGTGGGCTAGGCGTTACCGTCGAGGGTCCCTGCGAGGCAGCCATCAATTGTCGCGACAATGGTGATGGTACCTGTAATGTGGCCTATCTTCCCACCGAAGCGGGCGACTATTCGGTCAACATAACGTTCAACGAACGCCATATTAATGGCTCGCCATTCCAACCCTTAATAGTGCCCGTGCCGAATCTGAAGAATACACGAGTGAGCGGTATCGGCATACAGCCGCATGGTAGGCTATACCCAGGAGTGTTCCGAGTGTTCTGCCTACGCTACTCACCATCCAAAACAGCAGAATGCTCTGCCTGCTCTTCTGCCTACTGCTCCTTTCCGTTGATGTTGTTTTTTGTTAACCATTTGATACACTAATCGCATCTTAATCTTGTTAAAGTTGTGCGTTAAACCCTTGCCTTGTTCACGGATTAGCTGACTTATACTCTATTCACCTCCTGCTCCTTCTCTAGGTGTCATCATGAACGCCGCTACCGACTTTATGGTAGACATGAGCAAGGTGGGCAGCAATATTGAATCGGGAAAGCTCTCTTGCGCCATCTTTGACCCCATGGGACATGTACTGCCCAGCAAAATGGTCCAGGGACCTACCGATGATATTTTCCGAATCATGTACACACCGTTCGAGGCGGGACGTCATACTATTGAGCTTATGTACGACAATATACCCGTACCGGGCTCTCCATTTGTGGTGAATGTAAAGAGCGGCTGTGATCCCTCACGTTGCAAGGCCTATGGACCGGGTTTGGAGAAAGGTTTGACCAATCAGAAGAATAAATTCACGGTAGAAACGAAAGGCGCCGGCAATGGCGGTCTTTCCCTAGCCATAGAGGGACCTTCCGAGGCCAAAATGACCTGTACGGATAATCGTGACGGTAGCTGTGATGTGGACTACTTGGCCACGGATCCGGGCGAGTATGATATAACCATACGTTTTGCCGACAAACATATACCCGGCTCGCCGTTCCGTGTTCTTGTCGAGGAAACTGTGGATCCCAGCAAAGTGAAGGTCTACGGACCGGGCATTGAGCATGGTCAGGTGCGCGAGAGTGTACCCACCTATTTCAATGTGGATGTGGGCGAGGCTGGTCCTGGCCGCATTGCCGTTAAGTTGACCAACTCTGAGGGGATACCTGTGGATAATCTGCGCGTAGAGGACAAAGGCGATTGCATTTATGCGGTGCACTATGTGCCGCCTAAGTCGGGCTCGGTGCTGACGTGCCAGGTGAAGTTCGCCGAAGTCGAGGTGCCATGCAGGTAAGTTTCTTTCTCGATCTCCAATTAAATACCATGCTTTATTATTTTTTCTGTTCTGTTAGCCCCTTCGTGATGACCGTTTTCCCCAAGTCTGAGGCCACCAAGGTAAAGGTCAAGGGTGTTAATGAGAAGAAGAAAACGCCAGCCTCGCTGCCCGCCGAGTTTGAAATCGACACCAAACAAGCAGGTCAGGCTGACATTAATGTGGCCATTAAGAACCCCAAAGGCAAACCCATGCAACCGCGCTTAGAAGAAGTGGCCAGCGGCACTTATGTGGTGTCCTTTGTGCCAGATGAGTGTGGAACGTACCAGTGCAGCATCAAGTATGGTGATAAGGAGATCGAGGGTTCACCCTTCAAACTCGAAGCATTCCCCACCGGCGAGGCCAAGAAATGTAAACTGGTGGAGCAGGCACCCAAAATTCAAACCTCTGGTAGTCAGTCGCTTCTAAAGGTGGATGCACGTGAGGCTGGCAATGGTGCGGTGACGTGTAAGATCACCAACAAAGCGGGCAGGTAGGCGAACGATTTATATATATAGAGTATTATATATATATATACGAAAATCTGGGTCGCATATCGGTGCAATGGGCGCATTCATTGTATAATTTTGGGTCATTAAAGTAATACATTTAGAGCAAGTTCTGCAGAAAGTTTGATCTCTGATCAGATATCCAGTGCTTTTCTAGAAGCGAATAGTGCCAACGATGCCACAGATGTTAAAATCAAAATCACTTTAAAGAAGCCTTATTTTTCTTTAAAATGAACTGAACTATCATTATAATAGTGCATGAAAGTAGCTTTTTTTTCCGTCAAGTTAAACAAAAAGATCATTGGAAATTTATACTTGATCAGGCAGTAAATTGTTCTTCTGAACACCGCCATAACTATCAACTGATTCGTCGAATTTTTGAATTTCGATGGCATATGCTCAATATTTCTAGCTATGAACCACGGTTCAAATTTAAACCTTGGGTACAGTGTTTGTAAAGGGGTTGAGCCTTGTTTTAAATCAGTGTCTGGCATGTTCCTATCTGCTGTGTATAGAAAAATACGTAGCGTCACCGACGTCAGCACACCGATAGTATAAGATCGTTGCGCTATCGTTACGTCAGAGCAAAATAAACCTGTTTCTGTTTAGCTGTCAACTTCGTGTCTGTTGCCAAGCGGACATGCTTAAGCTAATATGTGATCGTGCGTTTTGCCGACCACTGTTTTAAATAGTTCCGCCAAATTTGAGAGAAACTTCTTTGAAGCCCATTTTCAGCGCGTTCAGTAAACTTGTTGCTGTGATCTTAAAATAAGAACACAAAGTTTTCAAAAAGTTTTGGGTGCAAATATTCAAAAAGTGCTTGAAAATTCAACTCAACCACCTTACAGAAAAATATAGGTAGCATCTTATACTTTGTTTATACGTCAGTTAATTCCATAATATATTTGCAAATTCTAAACTCACCGTATATACACTAGTTTGTGTGCAACAATAATATCCCATGTGTTGCCTGACTAATAAAATTGTGTATCTGATAACACTGACAACTGTAAAATTCATAAATTTAAATACCCAACGGACTGAAGCCAAAAAAGATATTGAGGAGAAAGTTTTCAAGTCTCGAATTGTAAGGATCACACTCGAAAAGTTCAATTTGCTGAGCCACAATAGTTGCAGCGTTTTTTTCAATTTGCAACATTTTTTTAGTTTAAAGCTCAAAAAAAACTGAATCAAGAGGCAACCCTCGCACTACATACTCATTATTTTATGACTTAGCCTTTTATTTGCATATACAAAATTAACTCGGCTTTTATACACAATAATTTGCCATTAACGAAACTGTTATTTGCAAATAAGACGTGCGGCAACAAGCGAGTGCGATGGTGCACTGCGTTGATTCACAATTTTAATTGTGTTTCTTGTAAGGTCCAATGTCTCAAATAAATTCAGAAATTTTAAGAAAGTTTTAATGTGAATAATTTACCCACTCGGAATTTCTCGCATGGGTACAGGTACTATTTAATATGCAAACAAAAAAGGGCATAGCAGAATAAGCATAGGAAAACTGCCACCGCAGTTATCAGCACCAAATTTAAAAGTTTGATAAAAATCTATAAGAAACTCACTCTCCCAAAATTGTAGTCTCCTAATCGCAATTGGACGGGAGTTATGAGGCTGGAAAGTTAAACAGAAAAACAGTTTTTTCTTAAGAACCGCTTGACCGATTTTGATGGGTTATAAATATATGTTGTAAGTGTTCAAAATACAATTCTAAAAATATTTTTTGCAGATTTTTATTACCAAAACTTTGGTCCAAAAATGATGATTAAATTTTTTCAAATAATTTTTTCGCGGTGATAATCTTTTTCTACACCTCCAGTTTATTTCCTGCAATTAACATTAGGATATCCCTAATAACATATAATATTTGCAATCAGATCGCAATTGGGCCTCATGGTGAAAAACAATTGAACATGTAAAATAGAATTTTACATATGGGATATTCCATATCAACTCAGTCAATTTTTTTTATGTCTCCAAAAATTTTTTAATCATTTTCAAATAGAAGGACTATATATAGATGAGATTACCTTTAAATGGTTTTCCTCCACCGTCGATAGTTCTCAAGATAATGCGAAAAAGACTTGAAATTAAAAAAATCACAACTTTTGAACGGAACATCGTATTAAAACGATCCAAAGACAAATTCTAGTCATTTTCAAGTAAACTTTTTGAAAAAAAATATGGGACAACTCTAAGAGCTATCTAAAGACGGTTTTAACGAAAAAAAATTTTTTTTTTTTTTTTTAGATTTTTTTTTTTTGGGTTTTTCTATTTTACATGTTTAATTGTTTTTCACCATGAGGCCCAATTGCGATCTGATTGCAAATATTATATGTTATTAGGGATATCCTAATGTAAAATACAGGAAATAAACTGGAGGTGTAGAAAAAGATTATCACCGCGAAAAAATTATTTGAAAAATTTAATCATCATTTTTGGACCAAAGTTTTAGTAATAAAAATCTGAGAAAAATATTTTTAGAATTGTATTTTGAACACTTACAACATATATTTATCCCATCAAAATCTGTCAAGTGGTTCCTATGAAAAAACTGTTTTTCTGTTTAACTTTCCAGCCTCATAACACCCGTCCAATTGCGATTAGGAGACTACAATTTTGGGAGAGTGAGTTTCTTATAGATTTTTATCAAACTTTTAAATTTGGTGCTGTTAACTGCGGGGGCAGTTTTCCTATGCTTATTCTGCTATGCCCTTTGATTCTCTACTCAGTAATTAAAATTTTGAATAACATTTGCTTGCGACCCAGAATTTTGCGTGTACCCACCTTAGTGGGCAATTTGGGAGTTTTCTCTACAACTGTTGAAATTTTTCTTCTAGCGAAATTGTGGACATTGATGTGATTGAGAAGGATGGCGTCTTTGACATACTCTATGCTTTGAACGATCCTGGAGATTATGATATTAACGTGAAATTCGGTGGCAAGGATATACCGAATGGTAGCTTCTCCATTAAGGTAGCCTAAAATCATAATAACAAAACAGGCAGAATTCTAGTCACAACTCGGAATTGTTGAAAATTAGCAATTATTATACATACATATACAATACTATACAGATATATATATATATAAATCTAAGAGGAATCTAGTCCAAATCTATTATAGTTTTGTGTGTGTGTTTTGTGCGTATCAACTCAAACTCGTTTGAGATTTGTAAAAAATATCAAATTATAAATTCATTCGGCAAACATGCAAACAATTTATCATATTTTTTGATGGCAACAAAACAAAAAGAATACAATTTAAGTGCAACATTGTAAAACATGACAAGAACAACAACAATCAAAAACAAACAAAATAAAATAGAAAACCAATTTCAGAAAAATCTCTTTTTCAAATGAAAAATCTTAATTTAATTGCACGAAATTATGCTCCGCTATGCTAAATGACAAATTGCGCTTTGTTTTACATTATGCATTTAATGAACAATTTATTCAATTGTTTTACTGCTTCATTTTCTTTATATATATATATGCATAAGTTGTTTGTGTGTGTGTGCGTGTGTGTATTTGTAGTTGATTGATTTACTTTATTTAGTTACAACCACCAACTGAATACCAGAATTGGCTTAAGCACAAACCATAAAAAAATTTAATAATTGCTAATTTTAACAACAATTTTCTTAACCCCGTATACTTTGCACTAATAACCAAATCTCTTACAGCAACCAGAAATTAATGTAAGTAAAATGCCTCGGTTAATGCTGACAGCATGAGAAATTAAGTGTCATAAGTCCAAAGACTTGGCCGTCAACATCCAACAACAATGCTGCACACATCACTCAATGTTTTGAGATTTTCTGATGAAACAACTAAACATTTTTGCGGGCAATATGCCCAATTTGAATACCATTTCTGCAGCTGCGTGTGTGTTCACTGGGCGAACACTTCTTGAACTCAAGATTAATTGAGTTGTCTGTTGTGTTTTTGCTTAACAAATTAATGTTCAACAGATTTGCACAATTAGCTGGCTGCAAAATTAATTTTCATGTCTTACAGTGTAAAGGCAAACTTTGTTTCTGTCCAATTTTGACAAAAGAAACTTCATTAGAATACAGATTGTGGTCTACGTGAGATAGAAAATAATGTTTTACACGCAGAATAATAGAAACTCTCAAGAGAAAAAAATAAAAAAAGCATGTACCCAAAATGTTTATACTCATGACTTATAGAGGTAATATAAACTTATATTAAGTGAGAATCAGACAGAAGGGTGTATGAAGTTCAAGGGCAGTTTAATTAGTTAGTGACTTGTTGAATTTAATGTGTACTATTAATATATTAATTGGACGGTATCCAATTTAGAGCTAGCTGGCTTCTTAAGTTTGTGTGCAACATGTATTGAAAGAAGACAACCTCGTGAATTTAAACGAAATTGGAAAAAGGCAGATTCGTGCAGAGGGATATTTTAAAATTGTTCTGATTTTTGTTAAGCATAAAATTAATAATCTCCGACCTCAAAAAGTATGGTTATTCTTACTCAGCATGATGAGCTGAGATTATATAGCCATATCCGTCTTTCCGTTTCTAATATTAGTGCAAACCGGCTCTGAACCGAACCGTTACTTCTGCTCGTTAACAGAGCCATAAACCAATCCAGTATTTTTTAAAAAATGTTGAACGAAACCGAAAACCAAAACAGAAATTAATGACTGAAAGAGAAAGATATTTGCAAATTTTGAAATCATTTTTACTGAGATGAAAGTGTTTGTCACTTGATCTAACTTAAGTCTATGGAGTACTTTTTAGTTCGATATTTAGCGCTTGTAGAATATTGGTTGGCATTCTTCTCGTTCAACGGATAGCTGGACACTTTTACAATACCCTTGTATCTGGGAATCCAATTGAAATGCACCGTTTGAAATGCACCGTTATTGCATCCAATTCTATTCTATCGGTTCTGATCCGAATTCCGAGTTCCGAAGGTAAGGCTGCGTTCACACTGTTCGACGCATGAGACATGACAATCTAGTAGGCCCTTATGTAGTAATGTTTTCGTATTGAAAAACTTGTCATTTGACATTCCAAACCATACAAAATGAAGGCTAACTAGATTATCATGTCTCATTCGTCGAACAATGTGAACTCAGTCTAACAAGCATATCTACGGTTACTAGATCAAGTTTGAGTCAAAATCGGAATTGCTTAAGCCTAATTAATGCTAAGTGGATTTAATTCGTGAAAAATGGAAGACCAGATCTGGTAACACAGATAAGCTTGTCACCTTCTATATACATTTTTGAAAATATAATTCACAACTCAAACGTTTGCACCAGCGATGGTCAACCCTTTTAGCTCACCGGTACGAACACGAATGATCACGCACCATAAAAAGGGACTTGATTTCTATTCAGAAGTTTCCTTTTTACATATTTCAAGTCAGAATTCTAGAAACGCAAACAAAATTGTTGAACAGTTATCTTCCTTTAATTTTAGTATATCTGTACCAGTAGATTAGATAATTGCCATATAACTCGCCACTTTCTGGAATGAGCTGGTGAGCTTTTGCTTAAAGCGCGAGAGTAAGGCCGCATTTACACGATGAAGCAAACTTCATGAAGTTTCTCAGAAAGCTTTTATTTGTGGGAAAGAAGTGTGGTGGGGTGGCTTGGCCCTCTACGCCTCTTTCCTACAAGCAAGAGCTTTTTCAAAAACATCATGAAGTTTCTCAAAAAGCTTTCTTTTGAGGAAAGAGGTGTGGTGGGGTAGCTTGCCCCTCTACACCTCTTTCCTACAAGCAGGAGCTTTTTAGAAAACTTCATGAAGTTTGCTTCATCGTGTAAATCTCGACTAAGTCCGCATTTACACGATAAAGTTTCCTTCATGAAGTTCTTCAAAAAGTTTTTGTTTGCTTGCTTCATGTTCTACCGTAGCGTACAGCTTTTCGATAATTCTTCTTGGCTTTGTTCCGATTGAACTGATGCAGGGTTTATTTGTGGATTATTTGATTATCGATAACTTGTGTTCTCAGGCGAATTGAAATCGAACTTCATGAAGCAAACTTCTTCATGTAAATACGCATGAACTTTTGAAGATGCTTCAAAACGAAATCGAAGAGAGCTACATGAAGCAAACTTCATCGTGTAAACACGAACTAAGAAAAACACCGTTTGTATTTATGTGTGTGTGGCTAAGCGTCGTTCAAAAAAACACCCCCAATTTTTGCATGGCGAGCAAGCAAGCAATCAATTGCAATGCATAGAGTGACCTTAATTCAATTATGGCCACACTGCGCCCTTTGTATGGAGCAGCAATCAAAAGCAAATCAGTTCCATGATTAATTTTATTAATCAAATTTAAAAGAAACAGAATTTCGTGAATACTGCATGACTTATATTTACCATGTATAACTTCAACACGCACGGATCACGGATGCACACGCACGAAGTTCTGTGTTTCCTTACGATCATGTAGTGACACGTCGTAGTTCGAACTTAATTGAAATGTTTTACAAGCTACAAAAGTAATGTTAAGTACCGAAGCGGTGGTTTAAAATCATTGTGGTTTTTATGCTATCTTCTCCGTCAGTTTTAAAGCTAAAGAAATAGAACTTCAATGGAAATAATCAGAAATGACAAGCCTTAAAAGCTGGAGAATATGGTGTTGAGCGAATTTCTTCGATAAAGTTACTTGTTTTTTGTAAAAAGTAGCGACACAGTTTATGTTTTTTCCGAATTTTGAAAGACCAGTTTTCTAAGAAATTCATCTGGTAAAAAAACAGACATCATAATTTATAATATAATAATTATAAATAATAAACTGCAATTTTGTTACCGGGTCTTACCTTAACGAGAGCGTAAGCTAAAGTCGGCCCTGCCCGACATCGATATTCTGTTACTACGGAAATGTTATTATTAACATTTAATGCTTATGTTAACATTAAAGGTTATTATTAACATTAAGGCTGAACGTACAGTGACACCAAATATAAGAAAAAATGCTTCGACATTCCGAAAAATTTCTGATTATAGATATTATAGATACACAAATAAATAGCTTGATATCTGTAAAATTTTCTGTTGCGTTTCTGTAATACAGTCAGACGGACAAGGCTTGAATCGGCCATTGATGCTGATTGAGAATATTTATACTTAATGCCTCAGACGACCCGATAAAGTCATTCGATTATGATCAAATTTTTAAAAATTATTTGACAGCATATAATATACATAATTGCTGAGTTTAACAACGCAATCGTGGAACCCAAAAAAATATGTGTCACTAGTCCATTTTTCCGACCGATCGGTCCTATGCCTCCTATAAGATATAGTTATCCGAAATTTCAGCTCGATCGCTTTGAAACTAAGAGACTGGTTTACGTAGAAACCGACAGACGTAAGAACGGACAAAGCTTAATCGACTCAGCTCGTCGTCCTGATCAATAATATATCTATGGCAAGTGATATTGAAGTTAATCACTCATTAAAATATGGCGCCACCAGAAAGGGTTACTTAGGGATGTCCTTCTACAACTATTATTTCTAAGCGAAGAACTAAACAAATGACCAAACTATTTAACTAAATAAAATTAAACCTTAATCTTAGTTCAGCATTTCAGTCCAGAGATTAGTTCAATCGATCTAGTTTAGATTTGAACTACACATACTTAATAGGGTGAAAAATGCTGTAAACATTTTGTTAAATTAATACGGATTCTTTTTCTTCTTTTTAGCCAAATAACAGTATTAGCCGCTGCTAATAGTGTTTTTCTCGTTAGTAGATACCAGATCAGATTTGATGTATCCCATTGGGGGTCATCACTGCCCCTCACACTGCATTTATCCTACTCCAGCAAGTCTCCAACATCCACATAGGGAAAGAAAGTTTGCATAGAAGTTTGATATATTAACATATATCAACACGTTTCAAACCAAAATATAAATATTCACACTTTTAGCCCAGTTGCCACCAGCAGCAGCAACAGGAACTTTTAATGTAGAAATTTCGAAATTTTATGAGTGCCGCCTATCAACAAATTTAGAAACTTATAAAACTTTGTATGTATATACTATATGCCTACTGCACATATACATACATAATATGAATAGGCCATGTACATGGTTTTCTGTTGACAACCCACGCAGCTTTAGCCTGTGTTGCAGGTTGCAACCAAAATTAACAGAATCAACAAAATACGCCGCCTGGCACGGCACACTGCATATGAAAATGAACACAAAATTCGCAAGTAATTAAAAATAAGAAAATGAAATTATTATAAAAATGGCGTAGAGTGTGTAGAAGAAGAGCAACTAGTCGCGCTAGCTAGTCGATCTGGTTGCAAACAACTGACCGATACTTAGTCAGAGTTTGTCCTGCATCGTTGTCGTAGTTGGGTAGTTGATTGTGATCGTGATCGTGTGTTGCGTTGAAAGGTGCCCCAATGCATAAGATTTTGATTTAAAATTCTGTGACGTTTGATGCATGTTTTACATATGTACAACCCGTCTGTCGTCCACATAGAACCACAAACTGTCGCCCTGCTGCCTATTGGCAATTTGATTTTATGATTTTTTTGATTTTTCTCCTGGCCTATTGATTGGCCGTGCATTTGTGTACCTCTTATTAATAGCTCAAATATTTTATAGCGATTTGTATCTTTGACTTTTTCCGATTTTGGCCACGGATATGGCACGAAATGGCATTCATTATAAAGTGCTTATGTAACAGCTACAATTGTGGAAATTCTTTTCGCGTCAATCAATCCCACTTCCTCTACCAGCGTGTGTTTGTGTATGTGTGTGTGCTTTATATGGTATTCTCATCTATTGTTTCACACTTTCAAGTTTTGCCCAAATCAATCAACGCGTCCAAAATTTAATAATAAGCAGAAACCGAGAGTAAAGGCCACAAGTGCAAAGTATACGGAACAACTGAAGAACATGTTTGATTCCCAAGAGTGCCGACTGAATGAGCTGGCGGTTGTTGTTTTATGAAATCTACTCAGACATTTTCCAATTTTATTTTCATTGACCTCTCAGGCTGTCGAAAATATCGAAGAATACTCGCATAGTGAATACGTCGAGGAACACACAACCAAGGTGGTGCAGCAAACAACACAGGTAAGCTCAATCCATGAAATTCATGAATAAAATAATAGAATCATTTAAAATTTGTTGATCTCGCTTAACGAAACCAAAATGTGGTATAGCTTTTGAGCTCGCCCACTTAAAAAAAGAAAAGTAAAGTAATAAGTTTGAGAAGCAGACACCCAGATCTTAATGGACTACCAAAGAAGTATAACTTACTTTTTATACTCAATACCAAAGGTACAAAAAGTAAATTGAATTAGTGCCAATTTATGTAACAACCAGAAGGAAGCATCTCTGACCCTATAAAGTATAAATATTCTTCATCAGCATCAACAGCCGAGTCGTCTGTTTCTCTGTCTGTCTGTATAAGCACTCTGATCTCAAAGATAATAAGTGCTAAAGGTTTGAAGTGTTTAGAACATAAACTCCTTATACCTACAGGCAGATCAAGTTTATTTTTAGATTTTTGACACGCCCTTCCACCACCACACCCTTACACTTAAAAGTTAGCAGTTATATACAAACTTTGGCAGGTACAGAGTATATAACAGTCGGGCTTGACCGAGCTTCTTATCTGTTTTGGTTGGCAACGTTGACGTTCAATGGTAAAAACTATATATATTCTTGATCAGGACAACAAGCTGAGTTCAATATCGTCTGTCCGTTCGTCCGTCTGTCTATTTCTACGCGAACTAGTCCCTTAGTTTTAATGCTACGGAGCAGAAATTTTGAACAGCGTGTTCTGCACGCAACTTATATGTCGGAAACGGCCGGATCGGATGACTATATCTTATAGCTTATAGCATAGGAACGATCTGTCGAAAAAGAAGTCTTAGTGAGAAAAACTTTTGTGTTTTCCATCGTCGGAAAATTTGTTTTACTAAAAAGAAGTTTTTTTATAGTAACCTTATCAAATTTTGATTCTCAATGATTTTGAATTTTTAAATATCTGAAATATATTTATATATATTTTACCGGAGTGAACATTTCCAAGTGTTTTAAAAATTCGGCACAATCGAAGTTAGCTTTGCCTTCTCGTTTTAATAAACAATGATAGTGTCCTGAAACTTCTTATAGAGTCAAATTCAAGGAATTCAATCGGTCAAGTGTGTCCTACATTTTTCTGAAAGATTAGCTAAAACGAGCATTTGCTAGGGTATAAAAACTTCTCTGTAGATATTAGATACATTAATTTGCTTAAACATTTCTTGTCCACATATTAATTATATTTGGTTGTTGTTACCAGGGAATCAAACCGAATCTTATTTCGGTTCCGGTTCTGGTACGTACCAAAAACTAATGTTTCGGTAAAAGGTTCTAGTTTTTATTTCGGTATACAGGTACGTACCGGTATGTACCGGTATTATTTAAAAAAACCTTTAAACCGAAGATATAATAGAACGGGTAGCAACCTACACAACAGAAAGTAGTTATAAAGAAGGAAAATTAAACATAATAAACTTTACCCCAGAAATCAAATGTTCTAATTATACTTGTGTAACTGGAAGAGCAAGAAGAACTTTTGATATCGGATGGAATGTTAAATACACTGTTTTCAGATAACGTTACCTATTATTTTTTGGTCTTTTATTAATTTGGTCCAATTAGTAATTCGTTTCCTTTGTAAATGCAAAAATAAAGGATAAATGAATTATATTTCGAAGTTATTGAACCAAAATAGGTGCAAAGAATTAAGATTAAATTGTTATTTTTATTGAACATTTCAGTATATACTAGATGGTCCCTTAACCCAAAATTTGTAAGTTTTTTCTAACGTTTAGCCTGAAGAAATCCCTGATTGAAGCAATAAAACTGATATAACAAAAAAAAATCAGAACCGGATTAAAAAATCAAAGAGAAATATCCGTGATTAGCCAATCGCAAGGTTGTGCATTTCCATTGAGATAACGCTTGACCGCATATATCGTTCGTCACTCGTCAGAAACTATCGGAGCTGAATTGAGAAATGATGGCACGTCCAACATATAGCCCCGACCTTGCACCTTGATATTTCATTCGTTCTGAACTCTTCAAAATTCTTTAAATGGTAAAACATTTGTTTCTAAAAGCTTTCAGTTCAGTTTTTGACAATAAGGACAAAGGGTTCTAAGAGCGTGGAATCCTGCATCTGCACAAAAGATTGTCAAAGGTGGACGAATAAAATGATAAATGTTTATTCTTTTTATAAAAAAATCACCGTCAAATTTATTTTAAAAATCTGACATGAATTTTATGCCAAAACAATATATGAAAGTGGGACTAAGACATTGATAAGCACTTAAGAAAAGCGACAACTGAGAAGTCACATGGAGGACTCGTTCGTTTCTTTCATTAAAGAAGACCCTCAACTATTTGCTTCCAAGAAAGGAAAAATATGTCTCAGCTACGATTTAAGAATGCTAGGGTAGATTTTAGGTTTTAAAATAATATTTTCCCATTTCTTCATATATTTTTGTATGCATTTTCAGAGCGAACTTGTTAACGGAAAATCCGATATCATCTATCGAAGTGTGGCCTTTGAAAAATTGCCACTTCCCACCACAGGAGGCAACGTTACAGGTGCGTAAATGACACATTTTTCAAACATAATTCTTTTAATAATAATAATAATGTCGAAAAACAGAAAATTTAATTAAACCAAATGGCCAACAGTTTTTTTTTGTTTAATCTAGAAAACATTTATGCGCCATTTAAGCACCGTCTTCTCATACTATGTATCTGCAATATTTAGTGCAAGCATCGTCAACAAAAATGTCAGCACAGTGGCCATTGTCACACACTTGGGGGCACAAATATATACAGGCAAGAGTCTCGTTAAATTTGTTGATTATTTAAATACAAAAATATTTTTGAAAATGTGGCTTGTGGGGCGACGCATTTAGATGCGAAATACACTATGGACAAGTGTCAACGGACCCGCGACAAAGATCTGCTCACAGACAGTCAGACAGACAGACAGCTGATGGCTTATCAGGCGGATCGTTGACAGTTGGACAAGTTTATTAGACAATGGCGCAAATGACATTTTGGGAGGTCCACTCATCGTTTTTAGCCTGTTCTTTTGTTTCGCGTTCAATGACTGAGTAAAAGTAATTGGGTATACAATTCGCATATGCACGTTAATTACTGCAATATATGTGTGTGTGTGGGTTGATGAGGTATTTACGAGTTGCAAAATGTTTGCCTACAATTTCATTAAAATTTTCAACATGATTAATGAGATTTTTGGCTCAAAAGAGCACGATGTTTTTTTTTTGAATCAATAAATAAATTTTCACCAAATATTTGTTCGATTTTTCACGCTTCCATGCAATTTTCTAACATTTTCGTCGCATGGCTAGGCCAACTACACACATAACGGGGTCTGGGCTCATCATTAAGATCACACGGCGCGCCACGTTTCATTTGGGGGCGCTTTTTTTCTTGATTCTTCGCATCAATACATGGCGCGAGCTCCCTTTCTTTTTCTTTTCTCTTTCTCTCTCTGTCTCTCTGTTAAGTGTCGTCTAGTTGTGGGTTCGTTCGGTTTTTATGGCGCGCTCCATTTCTTTTGAAGATGGTTTATTGTAAATGAATCGTTTTGGGCAAATGACATTTGGTTGTTGCGCATTTGTTGCATTGATTTTTCATTGCTAGACGGTCTTTATTGATACTTGAATAGACTACGATGGATGCACTGTTCTGCTAACGATTTTACATTTGAACCAGCTACAGTTAATAACCGCAGTAATTAAGGAAAACGATGTTAAATATGTATGTACGCTCATTTTTAAAAGTTTTTTTTTTATCAAAGTATACATAGATTCTATACATTAGGGTGGATCAATGTTTTTGGATACAAAACATCAGACAAAGCGTATAGCGAAATCATAAAAGATTTGTGCAAGATTCGCGATTTGGGCGTTCGCGATTTTTAACGTGAAAATTTGTGATATATGAATATACTTTTTAAAAAATGCAATAAGAAGACCTGAAAGTTCAAATATATTTAATCGACATATTATCTACACAGAAAAAAAAAGGATATTTTTTGATGATCCATTGGATGATTTTCCACATCCATTTGGACTGGATATGGCCATATCCTTTTTTTTGATCTTAAAATATCCATTTGATCTTTTCGAAGTCGATTTTAAATTCGAAAAAAGGATATGAAATATCAAAAGGATATTTATAAAATATCCTTTTGATCTGTTAACCAATATCCTTTTTTACATATTTTTAAAATATCCATTTGATCTTTATGACAGTTCCAAATGATCTGTTATCAAGATCATTTTGATCTTAATTTCATATCCAATTGATCTGTTATTAATATACTTTTGATCTTAGTTTTATATCCCAATGATCTTTTAAGATCCATTTGATCTTAAAACCATATCCAAATAATCTGTTTTTAATATCTGTTAATATCCTTTTGATCTTAATTTGATCCATTTAATATCCTTTTGATCTTAATTTCATATCCCAATGATCTTTTATTCAGATCCATTTGATCATAATTTCATATCCCCATGATCTGTTTCAAATAAAAGGCAGCACAATTTCGAGGAATTTGTTTATGATTTTATTCAATATACAATTCAATAAACATTACCTTTTCTGAAAAAAAGACGAAGATTCTGGAGAATTATTCAAAGTTTGAGAAAACAAAGCGGGTGAGCCAAAACTATTCTCACGATGAAAGTTTTTAACGCCACTCTGAAATAATATATTGTTTTAATATCTTTTTTTGGTTAACATCTGTCACTGTAAATACTTACTTTCATGCGTTTCCATTCAAAAATGTTTTCCCTGAATTCAGCTAGTAGACCACGTTGCTCTCTGTTCGGACAAATTTTTTCCAAATCCTCCAGATTTATGAATTTTAAAAGAATATCCACACTCTAAAGAAATATTAAAATTAATTAATAAAAAGAAATAACGATATTTTTTCTTGCTGTTATTGGAGGTAGTAATCACCTCGAAATAACGATATTTTTTCTTGCTGTTGTTGAAGGTAGTAATCACCTAACATTGCATGTCAATTTCGTGATCTGCCAAAAAATTTCTTAAGTCTTGGTCTTCCATTTTTCTAAAAAATGTTGAAAGTTTATATTAAATTTGGCAGAGTTATTTGGAGTAGCATATGGCTATAGATCATGTATATGAATGATGTGACAAAACGGATAAAAACATCAGACAATTCGCATAACATTTATATACAGTAAGTCAAGAAAGTTTTTTGAAAAAAAAAAATTCACATTTTTATCTTATTCTTATCATATTTTGAAAAAAGTGATGTCCTTCATGATTTAAATTTTTTTAAACTAAATCTTTTAGAAATATGGAAGTTTAAAACCAGTCACAACTAAAAACCAAACATTTTATTTTACGCCAGTTTGCAATTAACTATCCAGCACTGTATATGCTAGCATGCTGAGATATGTATGTATGTGTAAATGTGTGTAAAAAAAGACGGCGTGCCCACATACATAGAAACAACGCTTTTTAACTTTTCAACAAATACAACACACACACAGATAAACTCGCACTATGTTAATACAAATCACTTACCAGATTATAAATTAGACTATAATATCTTTTATCTTTTCACTTTTATCGTTTTCTTCAACTGACACATGCGCTCTCTTTAAGTCTTTTGAGTCGAGTGAAGCGCGCCTCTGACAGCGATATCGAAATTCGCAGTTGCAATGATTCTTTCTCTTTCGCACCAACAGTCATACTTAACATGCTCTCTATAGGCTTTTCGATTTTCGATTACCAAATTAGACATTCGGACAAAAGCAAGATCAATTGGATATTAGTTTGCATACCCGTGGATCATTTAAATGTCAAAAGGATATATTTAAAAAAAAGGATATGTAATTGATCTTAATTCTTCATCAAATGGATATGAAAAGGTCTAAAGGATATGGAAAAAATTGATCTTAAAAAGGATATTTTACATATCCTTTATACGGGGATCTTTTTTTTTCTGTGTATTTATAATTGTTGCATCCTACTACACATATGTATGAAAGTTTATAAGTATATTACGACTGAACTTTTAATAATTTTTTCATAGTATGTTCATTTCGAACAGAAAAGGATCATAGGCTATGTCCCAAGTCTATAAAACGGTTCAAAAGCGATTTAAAATCGGTTTAAAAGTGGTTCAGAGCCATATCTCAGAAATTTTTAATCTATAAATTGAAATTTAAGTGAATTTAAATTGAAATGAATTTTAAGCTTGAAAAGATAAAGTTCGGAACCAGATTGAACCGGTCCAAATGTGGCTGCGAGCCATATCTCAGAAATTAAAAGGATAATTTTCGTACGCCACTCACGAATTCGTTTAAGAAAAAACTTTATTACATCAGTTTTTTTTTGTCATTTGAGCTTAAAGCTTAGTACTCAGACCAGCAAAATAACGCTAAGTTAAAAAAATTTCCAGTGCGACCCTATAACACAAAAATACCACCGTTCAGCAACAAAATACCTCCACATCGCAAACGGTTACACTCCTATGCGAGCCCTTTGTTGGCCTTTCAATTTAGTTATAAATGTTTTTTATTTATATCTTTCGATATTAGTCCCGATTTGAACCCGTTTCCGAACCAGTTCGAATTAGTTCAAATGTAAAATGTATTTAGGATGGGCGGTACGGGATCGATTCCCGCGTCCGTCTCTAGTTTCTAAGCAAGTGTCTTAGTTTTAAAGCTATCATACTAAAATTTTGCACAGAATCTTCTTTTTACTGCACGCTGCTTATAAGCATGTCGGAACCACCCGAATATGATGATAATCCCAAGGCAGATATAATATGCCATGGGATGATGGGTTTTAGTGAGCAAAACTTTTTTGTTTTTAATGGAATTTTAGATGCTACGGTATAGGAACAATCGGTCTGAAAATGGTTTTAATGACAGCGTGTGGAATTTATGCAGTAAACAATCGAATTGTTAAAATTTCTGAGTTTAAGGGAGGGGTAAGGGTTTCAGCGTAAAAAAAAAACACTTTTTTTGTGATTTTTTATCTCAAATATTGATTGAGCAATTGTATTCAAACCTTCTATACATTATTGAGCATAGTTTTGACTATGTTCTGTAAATTTTTCATGCAAAAATATTAAATCATTAGCCCGTGACAGAGCGTCTTGAAAAAAAACAATTTGCGGTGTTCACTGTAACTTGGCCGGAAATGATCTGAAAATGAAAATCCATAAAAATTTAGGTAAATTATAAACAAATCTTCCCCCCAACGTTCTCTGATTATTTTTTTTTTAATTTAAAAATTTTTGGCGGCCATCTAAACTGTGAACCGTTATTTTCGACTAAAATTTCCGCCATTTTGTGGGTGGGAAACACCCTTAATGTTAAAAAAAAAATGTTTACTAAACGTAGGGGGGAGGTATTTTATATGAAGAAAATGTGTACAAAGTTTGAAATGAATCGGTCCAGTAGTTTTCAAATGGCAGTGAACACGGACTTCGAAAAAGTAGTCCTGGGGGAAGCTCTGTCACGGGCTAATGGTTTAATATTTTTGCATGAAAAATTTACAGAACATAGTCAAAACTATGCTCAATAATGTATAGAAGGTTTGAATAAAATTGCTCAATCGATATTTGAGATAAAAAATCACAAAAAAAGTGTTTTTTTTTTACGCTGAAACCCTTACCCCTCCCTTAAAAAAATCTGATATCTGTATTCTATATATATATATCCAATCGGATGATCAGTTAAAACGAGCATTTTCGAATGCATTAAAGCATTGTCACAGTAAAAGGTAACTTTGACTTCTTGTGTTTTAAATGTATCTATGTATTTATTTTTAATTAATCAACTGAATTATTTTGAATTTATATCGACTATAAAATATGGATTAAACGAACAAAGTGAATTTTCTTAACCAGAGAGCTAGTCGGTTCGCTACTATAACTTTGAAACTCGAAGTTTAACTTTCTTATATGTTTTCTCTTTTCTTTTACCATACTTCTTTTCTATGCTGCACCTTAATAATATTTTGTCTTCACATGCTTTGAAAAATCTTTAGATATAATAAAAAAAACAAAAAAGTATGAAGAGTTGTGCAAAAAGGATATTCTGTAGAAAAATAAAAGAAGCCGTTAGGTAGTCGAAGGCAGCTTCGTTACCTAGTGTTTATTTCGTTATACATATCCACACGCTTGGTTAAATTTTATATTTTAGTGTTGTTCAAAGATTTGATGGATTTTGGCCAATTGCTTACAGTTATGTCCCATTTATTGAGCACACTAAACCAAATATTTTCAGTGTCGAGCGAAAATTGATTGCCAATTGACAAAATTGATTACATAAGCAACGTATCCCCAACTTATTATTAATTTCTCATAATATGGATACACATGTATGTATCTAAAGCAAAATGATTAACGCATTTTTGGCATTCCAAAAGATGATATTATAACGAATTTTTATAGTTAAAAACATTTGTGAATGTCTGCATATACTCGTACATATGTATGTATAATGCTTGGTTTTATTTTTAACATTTGCCGCCTGTTTAATGGTCAAATATTAATAAATTTCATGTCGTTATGGCTGCAATAAGTCATAAATTTTGATTTCTCTGGATGTATGCAGTTGACCCAAAGTACCAAGCAGACGAAATCATTTTCGAGTTCGAAACTGTTAAGGAGGGAGCAGCCATTAAACATTAATATATATGAAGAAACGATCTCGCACCGACACATCTGTATGTCTTCGCTTGGGAAATATTCCCAATTTTCTATCTATTTTATCATCTTTTATAATTTTGTGCTATAGCAAAGGCAAGGCGCCTCACCCCCTTGCGCTGCCCCTCCTCCAAAAGCATTGGTCATATTTTCGAAAATCCGCAACACTGCTGCGACTGTGTGTGAGAGGTGGTCGATCAATGCTGCTGGCATCGCTGCTGCTGCGCTGTCGGACGCATCTTTGTGGTAGGAACTGGCATGTTTTTATATTTTAGCCTTAATTTCGATTTGGAACTGTCTATGTTCACTTGAAATCGGGACGTGGAAACGCGTAGACCTACGAAACGTCGCTGGCAATTAAAAGCGTTCGCCCACCAAATAAAAGAAACAAATGACACATAAATTAAGCAACTAATTCAAGTGCACAGCAATCAATTAATCAATTTTTTTAGCGTGTGTTCAAAGGACTCTAGCGCAGGACGTAGCCAAAAGACATTTACATATTTACACTAGAAAATTTTCCATAATTATTATAATTATATAAATTTGTGAGTGTCGTTCTCTGTCGTTAACTTGTTATCCTTGTCCGTTAGCCAGGATATGCGTTGAGTTCAAAACAGCCGCCTAACAGCAGTGTGACTAATATTATTGACCACCACTGTTTCCACTATTCACATCCATTTCGAACGCATATCCTTGCTCTCAGAATTTCTATAACAAACAAAAAATTTGTCGTTGTTAAATTAAATTGTTCTAAATTTTAAGTGTCTTTATTTCAAAATATTTAAAAACGCCCAAATTGAAAACTATCAAACGGAAAAATGCACTTCAGCTGGTTATCGGAAAAACCACCAACGCCGGCAGCCACCTGGGCAGATCATTCATATTATTTTCGACCGCAGTACTATAAAGTGACCGTCTCCGAACGCGATCACCCTGAACGCACAAACGTTTACTTCAATGAGACCATCATACCGGAGAATCAAGGACTAAATGGTTCAGATTTTATGCCATTGAATTTCAAATCATCGTTTTCAATTGTAACACATCAAGGTAATAGCACACCAATTTCTCTGATCAACCATTTTCCAAATTAACTGAGCTCAATCAGAATAGGGGCGGCAGAGAAATGCTTTTGATTCTTGATAACTTGCCAAATGAAATGACGTCCATGCTGCTGTTGCTGAACTGACTAAACCCCCAAGAATGTTTCATTTGTGTTAATGACAAAAGTGACACCAAATTTTCATTTCAAGCAAAAGTTGACCATAGGTCCCGGCGCTTGGGACAGTGCTTGGATAGTGCAATTTTGAATTATTACCAAAAGTCTCTTAAATGTGTCTTGTTTTATGGCCTCCCAAGGCAGGCAGTGGCAAATTATACTCAATGATTTATTATCAAATGTTGCAACAAAGCGTAAAATTCGTTTGGCTTCTGCTCTATAAATGCGAAGAAATTTTTCTTCAATGGTTGTGCGTTTTATGCAGCATGGATGATGGATTACACTGTCCAGTATGCGAAATGCAGAGAATCATAGACGAAAACTCAAACCCTTCGTACTAATGGGACTCTGAATTAGAACAGGATTTGGAAGTTTATTTTGGTTTGAAAAGGGTATAAATTCAATCACGGACATACTTAAATTTAGAATGACATTTTTTCTGGGTGTAGTGATACCGGATTTATACGATTAGAAATTTCTAAAATTCAATAACGAGAACGTTCCTGACTAAATTTTCAACGTGAACCTCTGAACCGAAATAAAATCGTGGCTTGGTTAACTTAAAAAACCATGTCATGAACCGAACCGGTGGTTTAAGTTGGCTGTGAGTGAACCACTGAACCAAACCAGTTCGTTTTAAGTATTTTTTTTATATTCTTCAAACTCGCAGTATCAATTTGATAATTTTTTTGCTTACAAATTGATTCCTTTTCGTATCAAATTAATAGGGTGGGGATCAACCTAATCATCATTGAATTAAGATTAATTTAATCAGAAATTTCAGTGTGTTACGCGCTAGAATTATGTTAATACTGAAAAACGATACTGGTTTCAATCTTAATTTGAGAATCGATATTATTAAGTGGGTCCATTCAGCAGATAACTTTGACTAACGATTGCCGATTTTACCTGCTGAATGCTGTGATTGAAGATTGCAGAAAAGAAATCGAACAAAAATAATGAGTGGTGAGAGCAATTTTGAATTCAGTTCACCTCTGCTGCAAGCATTTATATTAAAATTTTTAGTGTGACCGACTTATAATAAATAAGTAAATATTGAGTTATATTTAAGTAAGTGTAGTTTTTGACAAAAAGTACTAAAGCCCCAGATTTTATTCAATTCTGCAATTAATGCCGTAGCAATCGCAAATCAAAAATCAGTAATCGACAATCAAAATATGGGTCTACATAATTTTTTCAAATAAATTATTTGAAATCAATTATCCTTCGCCTGTATCATTAAAAACTTGCTAACTTTTAGTGTGAGCAGGTGAGATATGGCATTTTTACCTCAAGTGTCGATTAATACACTTACTTCTTCTTTTGATCACTATAAAGTACCACAACATCAATCGCGCACGTCCTTGGATCCTGATCGAATTTCCTGCAAGTCCTCAAAAAGTCCTCACTAGACACGGTTATTAATTCCACAAACATAAATTCAATATAACATGAGTAAAACATTTGTTCACTCAAAACAAGGCTCGAGTGGATTGGTGCTAGGAAATTATGAAAAAATACAACTATGTATTAAATGCTATTTTTTATAATTACCTAGGTGGGCCTAGGAATAGAGTCATTTAAATCCGAAAAAACAGCAATCAACAAAATTTCTTTGCGAAAAAAAAGATCTTTCAAATAATGTTTTCCCGTTTTTTGTTTGTTTTTTTTTTAAACAAAATTGTTATGTTACACTCATATGGAACATACTTTGTAATCTATTTATTTTTCTGTCGTATGTGTTTTGAATTGTTTGATAAGTTCTTAGATCATCGTTCAAAAGTTTATTGTTAAATAGTTTATCAGTTGTTTATATTCCCCAGTCGTTAATGTTATGTGCGCCACAAAACGCTTTTCAGGGACACGTCCATTTCTGCAATCTTCATCCTAATTACCCAATATATAACCCGCTACAATGACTGCGTTCTCGCGTAGTTTACCAGCTTTCTTAAGAAATTGCATACAAGATAATGGGACAAGGCCAGCTCTAAAAAGACGTCACCTATGTTTGCAATGAATAGAAATCATCATTTCCGACTAGGAGTGTTATATATTTGAAAACTATCTATGTATATCGAAATTTTTCGATATTGAAAAAGCATAATTTAGATATTGATATTTTGGTGACAAAATCATCGATATTATCGATATTTTCGATATTTTGAACAAAAAAAGCTTAATCTTAAGAATAAACAGATCTTTTGGGGTAATTGAGGTGTCATTTGAAGCGTATTAAAAACTGCGATCAAAATTTACAGATCAGAGCTCCCAAATATATTTTTAAAAGTTTGACACAAATGTGTATTTCATTTAACATAAGATCTTGTGGAAACTTATTCAAGAATTCATATGTATCATTTCATTCATGAATCAAAAACAAAGAAAACATAAAAAGTAACATGAGCAGTAAAATCCAAGAAAATGAAGAACTTTTTTTTACGCACAACCGTTAGACAGAGAATTTAGAAAGAAGCGTTCAGTTATGTGCTCATCGGTTATTCGGCTCCGAAGACAAACTTTGAAAAGTCGAAGCCAAGCGCTCCGATGGCACCGAGCTTCCTGGTGAAATAACATATGTCAATGCCAAGTCGAAAAGCGCTGACTATTCGTCTTTCTCTTCCATCTAGAACTTAAAAAAAACGCCGGAAAAATCCCAAAAAAAATATTCTATATACGATATATCGCGTTAGTAAAATATCTGATACTGATATATCGTTTTTCGACAAAAAAAAATCTATATTCAATATATGGATATAATTTCCGGCATCCCTATATCAGGACAACGAGCTGAGTCGATTAAGCTCTATCCGTCCGTCTGTCTTTTTAATATTCGAAGTAAAAAATTCCTCTAACCGAATAGCAACTTTTAAGAAAAACAAAAAGTGGTTTTTAATTTTATTTACAAATTTTCCCTTTACATACTTAATCGAAAGCTCAGATTTCACCAATAAAATAAATAAAAAAATCTTTGAATTGAATGTTCTTTTTTTTTAAATTGTATTGAAATATTTCTCTGGTCAACTAGTGTTCATTTTATTCGCTATGCGCAAATGGCAAACTTTCGCTGATATATCGAGAACATCTATCCCATCGTCGGGCCTGCCTATAACAGTCTGATAGTCATTAAATCTTTCATTTGTATTGCCAGCGTCCATTAGATGCCAAAGATGCCAGCGTCGCAGCCATTTCCCATGCTTCAATGGCCAGATCTGGCAGGTAATCTTGGCCAGGGGTTGGCGGACAAAACGACAGACAGCAGCAAATGTTCAAACATAAATAATCTTTCATTTCAATTTCTTAAAGATTTTTTTATGAAAAGTTTTCTTTGCCATTTATTTGTGTTGCTGTTTTCTATCAAAATCGAAAGCACTCGACACAAAATGTATCGTTAATTTTGAAATATTTTGGGTTTACATGTCATTTTTTGTGAGAACATTGAACAGCTGAGAAGCGGCTGTTGAAAATGTTATAATATTCATATTTATGGGAATTTGATTGTTTCGATTTGTGTTATTCACGTATTATGCACTAGATGAGAGTGCGCGCGCATGCATAATCTTCTTTTAATTGCTTTTTGTCCGGCCCGCCCATAAATTAGGACATAAATCTTGCAATTTTTCAAAAAGAATCTCCTCTGGGGCTAAAATTCTTTTTATGTATGTGGAAAATAGTCTAAACATTGGGACAGGCACGCGACACGCTTTTCTGATTTATCTGTGTTTACCCCCATTGTTTTGTTCTAAATTCCGCTCTTTGTCTATTTTGTATTTTTTTAAAGCAATTTGATGGATCAAAAAGTCTAGAAGAATAAGACTTTTTAATACAATTTAAAGGCTTAAAATAGACTAAAATTTATGATCTATTCGACATGGAATTTTATGTGCAAACATTTTCAAAAACTAAATGTTCATTTAATAAAATTAAAATTTATGATAATGACTGTATAGCGTGTCTGGGCTGGCTATAATTAACTGGCATAAATAATATGATAAACAAATTATGTCAGATGAGTCATCAAATTTAAGGTGACATGATATAACGTCCGTATGTCGGAACCATTCGGATCAGATGACTTTATCTTATATCTGCATTGGACGGATCGATCGGATAAAGGGGTTTTAGCAATGACATTCAAAACTAACAAGATGCGTAACGGGCATAAAGTTGAATGTCAGGGGAAATTTTCTTTGTGGACCCACGAATCAACAAGTGCGTGCTGTCTGTGTGTGTGTTAATTTGTTTCCCGTAAATGAACATACACATCTTGATATTTCAGAACCAGAACCGGGTCTCTTGAACCGGACCATGAACTGAGTTTTATAAATTAATTACTTCCCAAACCTGGACAGGTTCGATTCAAAAAATAAAATTTAATCATCAATTAGATTGTTAAAATTTTACTCTAAAATTTCACCGTTTAAATATTTTTGAGATATTAAATTGGTGCATCATTTAGTGAAAAAAATCGAAAATGGTATTTAAAATTTCCAAATATTGTATATCGACATTGAGAAGCGATAAAATGCAGCAACAAAAGCCGAGTTGTATAATAACGACATACGCCTCGTAGGTTTAGATCAGTGGTGGGCAATCAATACTATCACATTTTAGTTTATGTATGCGGACAAACGCCACACATACATACATTTCAAAGGAATGCGATTTTGCATACTTCTTTTCACAAGGGAAAAAATGAGTAAAATGATGCACGTTGCTTTTTGCAGTAGGTTAGAAGCGACAAAGTCTGCACGTCCCTTCTAATGTCATGCATGTAGCACGTTGAAAGAGAATCCCGAGAGTTTTTACAAAGTTGAACCTACGACAACAACCCATCCAAACGTCCCTTCTATCAAAAGAGATCCTGCTGCGTTTCGCCCCTTTACAAAAACGAATGGAAGATTGCATGTTTTGAACTACATATCAGTAGAAAAAAATCCTTTGCGAGATGTGCTTCTATCATACAGTCAAGTTCGACTGGGTGATACGAAATTGACAGCTGCACAACGTGCTTATAATGTCGGTCTGCGACGTCGCAGTCGCTCCGGCTTGGAGTTACGCTGGTTTAGATATATGGAAAGGGTTGACTATTACTTTTCGACGACCAGGCACGTAATTTAATTTCGAACAGACTTAAAAGTTAGCTATTCGTCAAATAATTGTCATATCAAAAAGCTTGGATGATTGGATTATAGCAGCAAAAATGTTTTAAAAATCTAAAGAGTCAATAACCAAGTTTCGAAATATTAAATATCGGGGTTGAAACGGAAATCTCTAGAAATTTTCGTATAAACGCTTGCAACCAAATGTAAATTGTTTAATTTTATATGTATAGTGACAAGAATATGTTCGGTTACTAGATTATCCAGGGCTGCATAACGGTTTTGAACCGAACCGGTTCCAACCCGGAACTCCGACTTTTCTTTTACTGTGAACCAAACTTTGATCCAAACCTCTTGTGAAAAAAATGGTTGATCATGAACCTGTTCCGAACCATAGCTTTTGGTTCGGTTCAAAAAATGTTACAAGTCTATGTTAAGTGGGCATTTAATTAATAAAAGAAATAGCATAGATCGACAATTGCTTGAAGAAAAAGAAATAATACTTATAAATTTAAATTGAAAATTATTGAATTCGTATGTTTAAGTCAACAAAAATCCAGAAAATCTTAAGTTTTTTTTTATATTTTTAACAAATTAATTAATCTTCTGTACAAAATTTGGAAAAACCTGGGACGAATTAAGGCTCGCACCAAAGCCTTGATCCTTAAATTTGTGAACCTTAACCATTGGTAAATTTTGGTTCGAACCCGCGATCCGGACCTCCGAAAAAATGATTTGGGTTTGCAGCCCTGGTTGAATCTACCTGGCTTAGACTAGTAGATTTTAATTCGTTAAGCGAATCTGATCTAGCAACCGAAGATATAATTGTCACTTTCCATATAAAGTTATACAATTTTGATTTAAAATGCAAGCGATTATAAAAAAATCTCTAGCAATTTCCGTATCACCCCCGAATATCTTGAAATATTAAATTTGAACGATAAGTTTACACAAGCACTGCGATTGTTTCATCCTAGTTTAGTGCAATTTTAGTATTTATGCTTTAAATCAAAGGTCGCAAAAATCACTCATTACTTGGGGGTGTCCGCAATAAGAAAGTTTTTGCGCAAAGAATTAAATAAAGAGAAACAAAATCACATCAGTTTTATTACAAGAGATAACTGAGCTGAGACCTGGTTTTTTTCGGTTTGTGTTTGTTGTCGATCACTTTTTTGAGATCTCTGCACGCTAAACTAGAATCAAAAAACACTTATATTTAGTAAGACAGATTAGTGCGGTTTGCAATGACAATGGCATGAAGGTTCTGCGTAATTTTTTTTTTGTCTTTGATGTGTGCATGGAAAATATGTTGTTATATTTTATAGCTGAATAGCGACTAGTTTTTGCAATTTCTGAAAAGGTAAAATATAATAGGGTATAATTTATCCGGAGAACATAGAAATAGCTATACAGAGAACCTAATCCAGCCAATTCTGATTGGCAAAACCGTTCAGTCATATTTTTAAAAGAAGCGACTAAGGGACAAATTTTCATAGCTCTTTCTTTTATATAAACTTCGAAATTACAGAGTAATTTTAATGTTTATCTGACACAAATCAGCTATATTTTTATGAGAAAATTTGTTGGAAATATATGTTTGGAATTTCCGTTTCCGAGGTAATTTATTTAATATTTCAATTTACAAACTCAGATTTGTTTTAAACTACACGATCAAGGCAAATCTAAGTAAAATCTCAAAATGCGCGAACAACTTATTGTTCGGGGTTTGCTACTGGCAACGCCCATTTAATCCAAGTCCGATAAATTTTCCCGTCAACACAACATTTGACTTTCCATCTGTCTCGTTCAAAAAAACGAAAATAAATAAACCTCATGATGTAGAAAGTGAAACATTTTTGGAAATCATTTACTTATATTTCTTCGCTTCTATTAATACGTTTTCCGAATATAAAAAATATCTAAATATAAACATTAATTTTTAGGCACGTGCTAAACATTTTGTCCACAATTTTGACTCCAGCATCTGATCAGAGATATCGCCTAAATACGCTTGCATTTTGCGTATATATGTAGAATTGGGGGTGAATATGTATACATATTCATATACAAAACTAACACATAAGTGGGGGGTGGGCATAAAAAAAACATTAAAAGTGTGTCCTATATTTGACCTCAACGATATTCGGGAATGATGTTTTTTATTTTTATTTTTCCTAAAGCCGCGGGAAAGTATAAAAGCAATTGTAGGCGTTGTGGGAAATTTCTTTGAAACTTTGAAAGATTACTAGCCACTCAGTTGATGCAAAGCATTCGTCGTGCTAAGAAGTGAATTTTGTTGGACTCCTACTTCCAAATATCCAAGGAGCACTATTAAGTAAAAGTATGAAGAACTTTGTATGAACAAATTATTTTTAAAATAAACAATTTGAAAGGCTACGCGTGTGATAATTAGTTTAAGAATTTTCAAGAATTTCCATTAAGTTCTCAAACAGTTCCGAGTGCAAAAACATTTGGTCCAATTAATTAATTTTTTTCTGACATATATACTCGGAAGCGACGATGTGTTTGAAGTATTTCCATACCAAAATAGATGGGTTCATAAAAAAATGGCATGCGAAATTTGGAACATAAAAATTAAATTATGATTTTTGAAATAAACATCAACTAATAATGTTTCACCCATGCGATGTGTGTGTGTGTGAGTGTTGGATGACATAATTTTTTAATGTATGATCATAGCCACGCCCCAGTTAATGAGGGACACAGTACATTTCATGAAAGCTAAAAAAATACCAATTTTTTCTATTCATTCGGCCTCGGAATAGATTTGACTAGAGAATACCGAGGTGCCCCAATTTCAACATTCTCACAATTTGTTAACAAGAGTAAACTTAACTTTATTTTAAAGATGATTTTTTTCAAATTAGCATTACCACATTGACCTATATCTTTGTGTGACATCCAAGGGAATACGCATACGATTATCCGAATTATCCGAATCATAAAATCACGTTCTTTTAGTACTGAACTGGGATTATCCGAATTATCCAAATCAAGCGCTTTTAATACTGAACTGGGATTGTCCGAATTATCCGAATCAAAAATTAAGCGCTGAACTGGAATTATCCGAATTATCTGAAATATAAAATCAAGCTCTTTTATTACTGAGCACTTAGAGTTTAAAGCACTAAAACTATTTAAGAAGTAATTAATAATTTAGTTAATGTTCACACCTGGGGTAGCTGATCGTGTCTTTTCGAAACAATATTGTATTGATTTTTGCTCTTAACTTGTTTAACATCATTCGAAAAGTATAGTTTCATCTCTAGATAATGAATAAATTGTTCAATTTGTAACATTTTACCATTTATACGCTATTGCCACGATAAATAATTGAAAATCCTGTTTCTATTTCGTTTTTCTTTTGAAATGAACATATGTAGTCAAGTGAGTTAGGAACTTCTGCTCTTATTCAGACAAAACAACTCAAAATCGTTACCAGTATTTGTAAGGAATTAATATCGAATCGACTTTTCTAAAATACTTGGTCTAAAGTTCAACGCATGATCTTCCCAAAAAAAATCACTTAAAAATTTGGTTTCTGTAAGATCTGGTACGCGAAACAGCCGATTTTAGAGAATTTTTTTCTTTCTATACACCTAGCTTGCACTTTGACCTTGAAAGCATAAAACAATGAGTTAATTGAAAAAAGCCAGAGCTCAAGTGAATTCATGGATGTATTTACATACCTACCGTTTTGTTTTCCTACGAATTTTCTGGTGCGTTTGAAAACGGTACCATTTGTGAACTATCGTTTCTATCTAATTCTCACTCAAGGGTATTAAAACAGTATTTTTTTTATTAAAATCTAATTCCATTGCCCTTTGTCTTTCACTTGCAGCTGAAGTCAGAATGCCCAGCGGTAAGATAGACAAACCCGTTATTCAGGACAATCGGGATGGTACCGTCTCAGTGAAGTACGATCCACGCGAGGAGGGCTCTCATGAGCTGGTGGTCAAATACAATGGCGAACCAGTGCAGGGTAAGTGGGAAATTCCCTTTTTTTTACTTTCCTACTAAACCGCATTATACTCCAGGATCTCCCTTCAAATTCCACGTGGACTCCATTAGCTCTGGCTATGTGACCGCCTATGGACCCGGTTTGACGCACGGCGTCACTGGTGAACCAGCTAACTTTACCATCTCCACCAAGGGAGCCAGTGCCGGCGGCCTGACCATGGCCGTTGAAGGTCCCAGCAAGGCAGACGTAAGTATTCCCCCTGTTTTCGTTTGAACCAGTCTACATTGATCATCTTTTGCAGATTAACTACCATGACAACAAAGACGGCACTGTCTCGGTGCAATATTTGCCCACTGCCCCCGGCGAGTATCAGGTGTCGGTACGCTTTGGTGACAAACACATCAAGGGTTCTCCATACTTTGCCAAAATCACTGGCGAGGGTCGCAAGCGTAATCAGATCTCGGTGGGCTCCTGCTCTGAGGTGACCATGCCCGGTGACATTACGGACGATGATCTGCGCGCCCTAAACGCCTCCATTCAGGCACCCAGTGGCCTGGAGGAGCCCTGCTTCCTTAAGCGCATGCCCACCGGCAATATTGGCATTTCGTTTACTCCCCGCGAGATTGGCGAGCATCTGGTGTCGGTTAAGCGCCTGGGTAAGCACATCAACAACTCACCCTTCAAGGTCACCGTCTGCGAACGTGAGGTCGGTGATGCCAAGAAGGTCAAGGTGTCGGGATCCGGCCTAAAGGAGGGTCAGACGCATGCCGACAATATATTCTCTGTGGATACGCGCAACGCCGGCTTTGGCGGTCTGTCTGTGTCCATTGAGGGTCCTAGCAAGGCGGAGATTCAATGCACGGACAAGGATGATGGCACCCTGAACATCTCGTACAAGCCCACCGAGCCGGGCTATTACATTGTCAACCTCAAGTTCGCCGATCACCATGTGGAAGGCTCCCCCTTCACCGTCAAGGTGGCCGGCGAGGGAAGCAATCGTAAGCGTGAGAAGATTCAGCGTGAACGCGACGCTGTGCCAATCACAGAGATTGGTAGCCAGTGCAAGCTGACCTTTAAAATGCCCGGCATCACTTCCTTCGATCTGGCCGCCTGCGTCACCTCGCCCAGCAATGTCACCGAGGATGCCGAGATCCAGGAGATTGAAGATGGCCTATACTCGGTGCACTTTGTGCCCAAAGAGTTGGGTGTGCACACCGTGTCGGTGCGCTACTCTGAGATGCATATACCCGGCTCACCCTTCCAGTTCACGGTGGGACCGTTGCGCGATTCCGGCAGTCATCTGGTCAAGGCCGGCGGTTCCGGCCTAGAGCGCGGTGTGGTGGGTGAGGCAGCCGAGTTTAATGTGTGGACACGCGAAGCCGGCGGCGGCTCCCTGGCCATCTCCGTAGAGGGCCCCAGCAAGGCTGACATAGAGTTCAAGGATCGCAAGGACGGCAGCTGCGATGTGTCCTACAAGGTCACCGAGCCCGGAGAGTATCGTGTGGGCTTGAAGTTCAATGACCGTCACATACCCGACTCACCCTTCAAGGTGTATATATCGCCAGATGCCGGAGATGCCCATAAACTGGAGGTACAACAATTCCCCCAGGGTAACATACAGGCGGATGCCCCTTACCAATTTATGGTGCGCAAGAATGGAGCCAAGGGTGAGCTGGATGCCAAGATAGTGGCACCCTCGGGCACCGATGACGATTGCTTCATCCAGGTGATCGATGGTGAAATGTACTCGGTGCGTTTCTATCCGCGCGAGAATGGCATCCATGCCATTCACGTCAAGTTCAATGGTGTGCACATACCCGACTCCCCGTTCAGAATTAAGGTTGGCAAAGATGTGGCCGATCCGGCTGCTGTTCATGCCAGCGGCAATGGCCTGGATGATGTCAAGACCGGACACAAGACCGACTTTATCATTAACACCTGCAATGCGGGTGTGGGCACACTGGCAGTCTCTATTGACGGTCCCTCCAAGGTGGCCATGGACTGCACAGAAGTCGAGGAGGGCTACAAGGTGCGCTACACTCCTTTGCTGCCCGGCGAGCACTACATCACGGTCAAGTACAACAATATGCACATTGTGGGCTCACCGTTCAAGGTGAATGCCACTGGCGACAAACTGGCCGATGAGGGTGCCCAGGAGACTTCAAGTGTCATTGTGGAGACCGTGCAGAAGGTGGCCAAGGGTGGCAAGAATACGGGAGTACATTTGCCCACCTTCAAGTCGGATGCCAGCAAGGTGGTGTCCAAGGGTATGGGTCTGAAGAAGGCCTACATTGGCAAGCAGAATCAGTTCAGTATCTGTGCCACCGATGCGGGTAAGTTCCTCCCTCTCACTGATCAGTGGTCGTAGAATGCACAATATTTATTTTCAAGCCATGATAATTATAATCAAAGATATTTTTATTTCATTAGTGTGGGTTTTTACCACTGATTTTAATGAGACATGCCTCTGTATTTATTTTGAATTTAAAACCAAAATTTCTTTAAAAAAAAAAGAGAAGTGTTGTTCCCTCTCAGTCAATCTCTGCTTAATTTATCTATTTTCAATGTGCAGCTGACTCTTAATGCGAAAGGCTGTTTCCACGCTGCTCGTCAGCTTGATTACATATGCATACAAAATTTGTGTACGGCTTCCTCAGTAGGATTGTTCAGAACTTAATTAGTATCTCATCTGAGTACAGGCCTTAAACAAAAAATTTTTTTAAATGTAAAAAATTATCTGGCAAATGTATTACTAAAATAGTGTGTATTATTTTACGAAACCCTGCTGTTAACCTCTTAGCTAATTCATCCCTTTTACTTCAGGTAACAACATCTTGTATGTGGGCATGTATGGACCCAAGGGACCCTGCGAGGAGTTCCATGTCAAGCACGCTGGCCACAACAACTACAATGTGCAGTATCTGGTACGCGATCGTGGCCAGTACGTGCTCCTTATCAAATGGGGCGAAGAGCATATACCCGGCTCCCCATTCCAGATCGATGTCTAGAGGATATAGGCCGTTGGTATACACTAACGTGCATATGTGGTTAATGCTTGTACTATGTGGGCGCTTCATTATTATTTTGTAACCGTATTTTCCAGGGTTAAATTTCGTGTGTGTCTTTTGTTTTTCATAATTCTCTTTAATATTTTTGTTTAATTTGTAAGGTAAGTTTTTTTGTTCTTTGTACATAAAACAAAAAGATGGAAAGGAAATCACATTTGCGCCATTTTCACTTTGAAAACTGATAAATCTATCTCTCACATTTAATTCTTCAACAATAACAAGCAACGAAATGCGAAATGTTCGAAACAACTTAAGCACCTAATGCGATTTAAATCTCTTAAACAATTATTTAATACTTAAGCAAACATTTATGAGGATGAGAATGAGATTGAGGATGATTATGATTATTATTATGTATTATGTTTTTTTATTATCACTATCGACATGTAATTTAATTGAAACGAAATAAATAAATAAAGATAAATTTACAAAAAAAAATCATTTGCAAGTTAATTGAATTTTATTGAACTTGACATAAGGAAGGTCATCAAAATAAGAAACAATATATTTTAAATTATTTATTAAGAAAGGCTTAAATTACTGAAGCCATAAAAAAAATACTCGTTATCTGACTACAATTTTGGGATCAGCTGAACTCCTATACTATCAATTTTATAAATGAAAATTCTTAATTTTAATAAAATTGTAAGGAAAAGCTCAGGCAGATTTTATGTATCGGACTGTTTTAGAGCGTTTTCAGAACTGGTATACCTCTTTAGTAGCGCCCTAGTCCTGGATGTGTTCAAATCTATCCATACCACGAAAGATCTGTATTTTTGCTCTAAGATACAGAAGATTTTATGGCCGATTATTTCGAATAATAACTGAGAAATATTTTTCTAATTTTTAGAACGATTTTATAAAAGCTAAGAAAGATAAGCTTACAATTAACTCTGTTATGTGGAAGATGAGTAATCGGCCCTAAGGCAAGCTTTTCTGGGCGACAGAGGAATATAGAATTGCTAAAATTTAGTTCGTTTTTTCTGAGTGTAGGGGTACTTCTGGAAGAGCGGACATAAGTGTTTAGCGAAATTGTTCGTCGAAAAATAAAAAGGCTGGAAATTGGTATACTTTAAAAAACGTTTTTATACACTTGTAAAGTGTATATTAATTTTGCCCAGAAGTTTGTAACGCATAGAAATATTCATTTCCGACCACATAAACTATATATATTATTGATCAGGACGATGAGCTGAGTTCAAATCCGTCTGTCCGTCCGTCCGTCTGTCCGTCCGTCCGTCTGTCCGTCCGTCCGTCTGCCCGTCTGTCTGTTTCTACGCGAACTAGTCCCTCAGTTTTAAAGCTATCGATCTGAAATTTTGCACAGAATCTTCCTTTTACTGCACGCAACTAATATGTCGGAACCGGCCGGATCGGATGACTATATCATAAAGCCGCCATTGCAACGATCGGTCTAAGAACTAGTTTTAGTTAGAAAAACTTTTTTGTTTTCCACCGTAGCGTCACTAATCTTGGTATATGGGCATTTCTTTTCTGACGTGACGTGACATTCGTACGATAAAATATACAAAAAAAATATTAAAGAGACAAGTTAAAAAATTTTTTTTTTATATTTTGGTAGTAATTCAATAGCAAAAAAAAAAAATTACAAAAATCGACCCAGAGGATTCATAGAAATCAGTAAAAATATTCCCATGACATGACGTTACTTAAAACGGAAGTGTGTTTTGACTCGGACTACAAAATTGCTAAACTCTGCGAATTGAGAAACTCTTTTTGTATGAAACTTTTTTCAGTAGTTTTTAGAATAATATAAGTTTATTTTCCAATTTACCAAATATAAATCTCATTTCTCGTTCTTTTTTTATTAGCTTTTTTATATCTGACGTGACGTTACTGTCGTGACGTTACTTAAATTTCATTTGGCAATTTTTAAGTGAAGAAAATTTTTCTTAAATTATTCAACCCAACAAAAAAATCATTTTTAATTGTAGCTAAAATTTTGCGAAAAGAGTGGAATTGCTTAATGACTCTGAGAGCTGTAAATCGAAAAGAGAAAATGCACTGAAAAACTGGCCAAAACGTAAATTTGTACTTTCTAGCCCGATATATCGCTATCGCTTTAAACTCATTAATTAAAAATAATTTGCATATTTACTTTTTCTAAATCAAGTAAGAAACAACTTTTAATGAACTTTTAATTTTTCGGTCTTGGTAGACTTTTCTGCGGACATAATATAGGAAAATTTTATCAAAATCGGATGACTATAGCATATAGCTGCCATATAAACGGTCGATCAAAAAACTACTTCTAGTGAGAAAAACTTTTTTGTTTTCCATTGAAGCGTCACTAATCTTGGTATATGTTAGTTATAAATGCTTCCATATAATTTCGAAAAAATTTATTAAAATCGGATCACTATAACATATAGCTGCCATATAAACGGTCGGTCAAAAAACTAGTTCTAGTGTGAAAAACTTTTTTGTTTTCCATCGTAGCGTCACTAATCTTGGTATATGTTTGTTTTATATGCTTTCACATCATTTCAAAAAAAATTTATCAAAATCGGATGACTATAGCATATAGTTGCCATAGGACCGATCTTTAGGAAAATGTGTTTTACTAAGAAAAGTTTTTTTTATGGTATCAAATTTTTATTATCAATGATTTAAAAATTTTAAATATCTGATATCTATATCCTATATATATTTTACAGGTTAGTCGAAGTTAGCTTTTCCTTCTCGTTTTGTATTCTATCATCTATTATTTTTTTGAATATCTTGAATTTTTTTATATTAATAAAATATACTTGTACCGGTAGGAACCGGTATACCGAAATATAAACCTAGGTACCGTATCGGAACTGAAAACCGAAATAAACTGAAACCCGAAATAAACCTTTTAACCGAAATTCTCATTTCGGTATGGAACTGATATTCGTTTCGGGATAAATCTCTGCTTGCAACAATTTTTTTCAGCCAAAATATTAAGAAAGGTAAATCGGATCTTAAAAAGGGGACTAAAGTAATTTTCTGAACGGAATCTATCTACCAAACAGAGAGTCTAGAAAGACTGGTTTGCTGCCTTGATGGAAACGATCTGAAAGGTTACTAATTTTAACAAGACGGTACGCTAAGAAACGAAAATTCCCTGAACGTGAGATGTCAAATCTCCACTTCCGACATCTTTTTGTGCGGTTAAGTAAGGCTTGAGGAAAACATTCGTGCCGAAATCATCGCTTTACTACGCGAGATTGATGTTTTATTTAAAAACTAGTCCAAAAAATAAATTAAAATATCAAATAATTGCAAATTGGTTATTTTTGTTTAAAGTTAACTGGCGCAATCTGTATGTTTTGGAATTTCGCACATGTCGTAGACCTTTAGGTCCAGTTTTCAGATCGTTTTTTAGAACCATTAAGGTTAAATGAAATATCAGCAAAAAAAAACCTTTCCAATCGTTTGGATACGATGATCGATGGTCAAGTTGCCTCGAACCTTTTTCCAAAAAGAAGTTTGGAAGAAATAATTGAAGGTTCGAGAGGTCAATACATACTTAAAAAGGTTCCATTTATGGTACAGATCGGTCATGGGCTTTATACAAAAAATGCTGATACTATACATACTCAGGCCCGATCTCAATTTCGATTTCGATCAAATTTTTCGAAATCGGAATTTGGTAAATGTTTCCTTTTCCAAAAACTTATTGTGTTATTAGGCTTTTAGCTTCCATTAATCTTTATTCAACTGCCTTGATGGCTATTAGTTTCATCGAATTATCTTATACTTTTTTGAAAATTAAAACTCTTGTCGATTCCGATCAATCGGATTCGGAAACGAGAACAGGCCTGACTAGGTAGAGTTAATTTTAAATAGCCTCTTAGTATTTTTTTGTTTTTATATCTTGACCAATATATAAAATATTAAGAATCTCAAGTACAAGTTGTACAAGATCAGAAAATGCAAGAACTCCTTCTATCCGTTCTGTTTGTGCGAAACGGAGCGTAGCAAATAAAGTTTTAAAATCTACAATTAAGAAAATATATGCAAGCTATCTTTTGGAATGCACATATAAATATTTAAAATATAGCTGGAGTACTATGTGGCTAAAGTCTTGGTTTTGACCTTTTGATACATTGAGCAAATATGTATCGGTAAAGTAACGAGCATCTCAAAGTTATCGATACATTGTGGTCGTCTATCACTATCGTTTAGTTCAGGCGCCAATTTCGAACATTAAAATTTCCTTTGATTGTTTTTATTTCCAAGTTAAATATGTTTTACATTAGATTAATATTGCAGATAAACAAACGAATACATTTATATATATATATGTATATATATATTGTATGCTTACATAACTGTTCAATTGAAATACATATACATATCTCTCAACTGCTGCTGCTGCTGCTCCCCAATTGGCCACTAAATGTCGGAATATGTTTGCTGTTGGTTTCGTTTAAGTTTCTTCGTTTCAGTTGTGGAATTTTTCGCCCCTGCCCGGGTTGGTCTACTTCCGATGGCGTATGGTGCGATCCATGATATTGTTGATACGCGTCTCCGAGTAGCCCGGCACAAGCATGTGGATGAGCTCCTTCATGAACAGATCGCTGACACCAGGACTGGAGCGTTCGGCCAGCTCAAAGACGGATTTAAGGTCACCAATGTCGCTGCCCATGCCCATGTTCTTGTGGCTACCAAGGCCGCCGCCACCGCTGCCGCTGCCAGAGTATTTCCTTTGGATATCGCTCAGGACGGGAAAGAGGAAGTTATTGAGGCAAGCGCTATTTGTCTGGATATGACGCTGGCCAGAAGGAGTTTGCTTAACAGCTTGATGATGGGAAGTGGACTCCTCGGCATGGAATGATTCACGTTGGCTGCTGCGACGCTGCTGCTGTTGCTGCAGCTGTTGCTCGGAAGGATTCAGAGTCAAGCCCAGGGAGGCGCGTCGCTCCTCCACCTGTTCCAGGGTGACAGCAGAACGACTCTGACGCAGCTCCGGCTTGGAGCTGGAACGCTTTTGCATAAGTTCGCTGGCCGACGCCGAGGTGCTGACACCCACAGCCGAGGCCGAAACTCCAACCGAGGAGGAGGACGACGACGACGAGGAGGAGGCAGCAGCAGCAGCAGGATTAGGGGCCGGAATAGGAGCAGAAGAGGCATTCAACATTGTGGTAGTGGTGGTATTGGCATGTTTGTTGCTCAAATTGTTGTTAGTGTTGTGATTATTGTTGTTGTGGTGATGATGATGGGCAACGGCCAACTCATTGGAATTAATGGCCGTGGCTGTGGTGACCGAAACAGAGGCACTGCCCCCGACGCCGCCTCCTCCTCCTCCACCCGGGGAGTGTGTGGTTTGCATAAGCTTCTGCATGGTCAGCTCGTGCTCTTGCAACTGGAAGCTATTAACACCCGCTCTGGGAGCACTATTGATATGCAATCCCTTGACGGTCATTATCCAGGGCTCATCCTGGCTGCTGCCCCCCTGCTTGGCATCCGAATCAGAGTCCGAGTTCTCTGATTCCGTCTCGCTCTCATCACCCTTGGACAGTTTCCATTTCTTGAAGCGATCAATCAAATCAATTAGATACGCATTCTTTTTGGCCTTCTTGATGAAGGGATATTTCAACAGCTCCTTGGCTGTGGGACGATTCTCCGGGTCCTTGTTCAGGCAAGCCTCCACAAAGTCCTTAAACGACTTGGTATAATTACCAGTCAGCTGGGGCGGATTGTTCTTGGGTATGAGGAACAGCACACGCATGGGATGCAGTTCCGAATTGGGCGGTTCGCCCTTGGCCAGCTCAATGGCCGTGATGCCCAGCGACCAAATGTCCGCCTTGGAGTCATATTGCGACTGCTTGATCACCTCCGGTGCCATCCAGAAGGGTGTGCCCACAAAGGTGTTGCGTTTCGATGTGGTATTGGTCAATTGGCCAGCGACACCAAAGTCCGCCAGCTTCACATCGCCCAGCTCGCTGAGCAGCACATTCGCCGCCTTGATGTCACGATGCAGCTTGCGCTCCGAGTGCAAATAGTCCAAGCCCTTGAGCACCTCACGCAAAATGATGCCAATGTGCATTTCTTCAAACGAACCAGCCTTCATCAGATCCAAAGCGGAGCCACCGCCCAGGTACTCCATAATGATCCACAATTTCGTGCCCTTTAAGAACGAGCCATAATACTTGGTTACATACGGTGAATCGCATTGCGACAGGACCATAATCTCCTGCTGAATGTCATCGATTTCATCCTCGGCCTCCTCTAGATCTATAATCTTAATGGCCACCACCTGCTGGGTGCGATTGTCGATGCCTTTGAAAACTTCACCGAACGAGCCCTTGCCAATGCGCTCCTGCTTGGTGAAGATCAACTCCGGATCCACTTTCTCCGTCCAGGACATGGTTAGTTGCAGCTGCCTTTACTTCTGGACTGAAAAAAACAATTTTTGCTTTTCTGGGGGGGTCTTGACTAATAATTTTCTCGTTTTTTTCTGTTTTTGGGGCTTTGACTTGGCAGCTAATTTTAGTGTGGCTGCAGCTCCGTCAGTGTGGCTGCAGTTTCTGCCAGTGTGGCTGTTCAATTAGGGCGACCACTCTCGATTTAAACAAATTAGGGCGACCATACTCCATTTTTTGAACATATTAGGGTCTGCCGCCAATTTAAACTAGTGCGGCCACAATTGGCTTAAGCCAAAAATGCCAAAAACCGAAAATTACACAATTTTTTACTAATCCCACATTTAAAACAAAAAATAGTCGAATTAGGCCACACTAATACCAAAAATAATCGATTCAAAAGTAGCTAAATGAGCATCTCGGCTGGCTAACAACAGCTGATTGTTTAACATAAATGTTAATTAACATTTACTGTTGTCAAATTACAAGAGAGACGGCAACAGCAATAAACAACAGGCAACAGGCCGAGCAAAAAGCAAGTAAATTTAAACCTGAGAAACGAGGAGACGGAGCATTGTTGTACGACATATTCCCAACCCATGAATGAAAGTGGGCCCCGTGCGTACCGAGCCACACCAGTGAAAGATGCCCCTCATCCACACTCGCGTATAAGGAGCAACTAAAGTCCAAGCCACACGATGATGCTGTACCTGCGCCGCCTGTTTAGCCAGGAACTGAGTCCGGCCGCGCAAGGCGATTTTATAGGCTGCCTGGCCCAGCAGGCGCCGCAACTGTTATCCTCGGCCGGATTTGGCGCCACTCCGGCCCTGGAGAGTCTCACGTGGTTACACAATCTGGCGCCGTGCTTTCCGCTGCGTGGCGAACAGATTCAGGTGATCCATGAGCCGCAACACTTTTACGAGACGCTGGTGCAGCGAATAGCCAAGGCCAAGAAGCGCATAGTGCTGGCCAGCCTCTATCTGGGCACGGGACAGCTGGAGAGCGCATTTGTCCAGACGTTGCGTCACAGTCTGCAGACCGAGTCCAAACTGCGGCTTAACGTGTTGTTGGACTTTAATCGCGGCACACGTGGCGCCCAGAATTCCAAGACCATGCTGTTACCTTTGGTGCGAGATTTCCAGGAGCAGGTGCAATTCTCGCTGTATCACACGCCCGATCTAAGGGGCATGACCAAACGCCTGGCCCCACCACGTTGGAACGAGCTGCTGGGACTGCAGCATATGAAAGTGTACCTGATGGACGATGCGGTCATCATTTCGGGTGCCAATTTGTCGCAGGATTATTTTACCAATCGCCAGGATCGTTACATACTCATCGAGGACAAGCCGCTGGCTGATTTTTATGCTCAATTTATAGAGCGAGTGCAGGAGTTTAGCCTGGCGGTGAGACCAGATGCCACTGAGGGATTGCATCGCAATTGGAGTATACTGCCATACGAGGGCACCAAGGAGCAGTTCATACAGCTGGCCAGAAAGCGTATAGCGGACTTTATTCAGGAAACCTACCAACGGCAGGCAGAGCTTAAGCACACGCAGTCGGACACTTGGGTGTTTCCGCTGTTGGAGATGGGACAGATAGGCATACATCATGATAGTGTGATCACCAAGCGTCTGCTATCGAATTGTATAGCCGGCTCAAGGCTTAAGCTGGCCACGGGTTACTTCAATCTGACGCAGGAGTACATGGACACCATCACGCACAAGTGCCTGGCCCAGTGCAGCATACTCATGGCTCATCCCAATGTGAGTGGCGGCTGCTTTATCTTAATCTCATCCTAACTGTCTGTTTACTTTCCAAGGCCAATGGTTTCCAGGGTGCCAAAGGACCTGCCGGTGGCATACCCGCCGCCTACTCCCTTATAGCCAGAAGTTTCTACGAGAGTCTGGTGCGTGGCAAGCAGGAACATCGCGTCAACTTCTTTGAGTACGAAAAACATGGCTGGACATATCATGCCAAGGGCTTGTGGTACTATCTACCCAATGCCAGATGGCCAAATCTGACTTTAATTGGCTCCTCGAACTTTGGCGAGCGTTCAGTGAATCGTGATCTGGAGACCCAAGTGTGTCTGGTGACGACCAACGAGGATTTGAGTCAGCGACTGCAGGCGGAGGCGGATCGATTGTATGACAAGTCCCAGACGGCCGAACGTGAGATAGTGCAGAGGCCCGTGCCGCGTTGGGTGCAGGCCGTGGTACGCATATTCAGGAATTTTTTTTAAAAACAAAAAAATTATAGTTCAATTTGTTTGTTGTTAAGCATCCCGAATAGTGTTAAGGTTGTCTGTGAGTGTGTAATTTTAAATAAAACAGATTTTTCAAATTACGCGCCAGTTATCGATAAACAGGTGTCGATCATTATTCACGTTTCGATTGCAGGGGATTTTTGTTAAATGCGTTAGGGCATTTCTGGTAAAGGTGCGCGCGTTATGTGAATTTAAACGAGTCACGACGACATCTTGAGAAAACAATATGTTTCGTGCGTGAAGTAAAATCGTTATATTGTCAGTTTCTTGAATAATAAAATACCTTAAAGAATTTCTCATAAGCAAAAAAGGTTAGTTTCTTTCTATTAAGAAGCAGATCTATATATTGTTTAAGGTAAACGAAATTATTTGTAATCGTAGCATCAACAGTTTAATTTAAAACTCTCCTAGGAGCAGTTTTTCTGAGTTTTAAAAATCATCCTACAAAATCTGATAAAGATTATAAAGATAGTGATCAAAATATGTTCTTTTGGAAAAATATTTTGAGTTATCTATATTTAAGAATGCTTTCCGTGTAGGTACTTAACATCTCACCAAGCTCATCAAGTGAGCGCGATTTTGTGCACAGACTAGGGAAATATAGACTGAACAATTTCGCTGCTCTTTTGGTTGCGACGCTGACGTTCGATTGTTTGAGAAAGAAAAACGCTGACGTTCGATGGTTTGAAAGAAAAAAACGCTGACGTTCGACAGTTTGTGAGAGATAATTGCGTGTAACTAAGGTTACGAGCAGCTGTTGCTAAGATTTTCAGTACATATTAGTAGGCCACATCATACACGTATCGATCATGTCGAACTCGTACCGATTAAAACGCTGCCTTTGCTGGCAGAGAAGGTGGACTCAGCAAACGGGCATTCTTGGTTAGTTCGTTTATGTTTTGTTTTTCTAGTAGATTGTTAAAAGAAAGGCAAATACGGCTACAAAGCGATAATATGGATAAGCTTGTGATCATTCGTAGAGCATTCTTAAATCATGCGCGATGCGAAACGCTCCAAAACGAGAGACGGAAATAACTCACGCGCGCATCTCTTATTTCTTGTTTTACAAAATGTTTGCTCAATCTCTCTCTCTCGCTCGATCGCTCGCTCATTCGTTTGTTAATTTTCAGATCGTACGGTTGTCTGACGCGGACGTTCGTTTGGTTGTTAACAACTATTATAATATTAAAATTTTCGCTAACGGCTTAAAGTTTAAACTAATCAAAATCGAGTGTTGGCTATTTAAAACAATCGTTTGCTGTGTGCAACTTCTAATGTGGCATTTACCGTTGTCTAAAAAACATAAACTCTGCGTGGGAGTTTGAAAATATAAATCAAGTGCCTTAAAGTTTTAACTCAACAAAAACAAGTGCTCAAAACACACATCAAAAGGTGCGGATAACCAATTTTTAAAACCAATTACAGCAAAAGGCAAAGACGGCCCCAAACAATAACAAATAAAAACTTTGCACTTGCTTCAATTTGGTTCGACCGGATATTAAAAATTTGCTTTACTGTTTGTTTGTTTGTTTTGCTGATGCAAAAATATTTGGTTAAAACTCGTTTTTGGATTTATTTGCTATTGTTGTATCTTCTGAGTAGAGGAGAGGACTGTTGGCATTTCCCCTAATAAGAGAATCTGCACATGTGTTTGACAAAAACAACAACAACACTAATACACTTGCATTGACATTTATGAGCGGCGCTAACGGCGCATCATTCAGTTCTGTTAAGGCTCGTTCGTGGGCGGGGGTGGGTTTTTTGTTTGGTTTCCCTTTATATATTAATTGTGGAAATTTGTGATCCTAGCGCATGCGCAGCATGCATGGGGTTTTTGTAGTGGAAATTAGCGGACATATTTTAATTGATATTTCTAAGTCTCGTCATGTAAAAGTAACAGCTGCTGGCAATGTGTGTGTGTGTATTGTAGAATTTCCGTTATATGTAAATACATTTGAGGAGTGTTACTAAAAAAGGGGGAGAAGAAATATGTACATATAGAGTATGTAGGCAGGGAAAAAAATGTAATTTAAAAAGTAACTGACTTATCAAAGTGACCCGTGCATTGAGAAGAGATAAGTTAAGAAGTTTCTTTTAAGTTAATAGAACTTGGTTTAAAAATAGATTTCATACAAAATCAATACGATTTCTTACATTTGTGAGAAAAGTTCGCATTTGTTTAAAATATTTTGCAAAGTCATCGTTATATATTTTCATACCCTTGCAGAGGGTATATTAAAATTGTGCTGATGTTTGTAACGCATAGAAGGAAACATTTCCGGCCACATAAAGTTTATAATATATTCTTGATCAGCAAGACGAGCTGAATCGATATAGCCATGTCCGTCCGTCTGTTTCTATGCTATATCCTCCCACTGTTTTAAAACTATCTTGATCCAACTTTGCATCGGATGCCGGATCGAATGACTATATCATTTAGCTGCCATAGGAACGATAGGTCCAAAAACTAGCTCTAGTGAGAAAAACTTTTTATACACTTGAAAAGTGTATATTAATTTTGCCCAGAAGTTTGTAACGCATAGAAATATTCATTTCCGACCCCATAAACTATATATATTCTTGATCAGGACGACGAGCCGGTTCATTTCCGCTTTCCGTCCGTCCGTTGTCCGTCTGTCTGTCTGTCCGTCTGTCTGTCTGTCTGTTTCTACGCGAACTAGTCTCTCGTTTTAAAGCTATCGAGCTGAAATTTTGCACAGAGTCTTCTTTTTACTGCACGCAACTAATATGTCGGAACCGGCCGGATCGGATGACTATATCATATAGCTGCCATAGGAACGATCGGTCTCAGAACTAGTTCTAGTTAGAAAAACTTTTTTGTTTTCCATCGTAGCGTCACTAATCTTGGTATATGTTAGTTTTATATGTTTCCACACAATTCTGAAAAAAATTATTAAAATCGGATGACTATAGCATATAGCTGCCATATAAACGGTCGGTGCAAAAACTAGTTCTAGTAAGAAAAACTTTTTTGTTTTCCATCGTAGCATCACCAAACGTGGTATATATTAGTTTTATATGATTCCACACAATTCAGGAAAAATTTATCGAAATCGGATGACTATAGCATATAGCTGCGATAGAAACGGTCGGTCAAAAAACAAGTTCTAGTGAGGAAAACTTTTTTGTTTTTTATCGTAGCTTCTCCAATATTGGTATATATTAGTTTTATATGCTTTCACATAATTTTGAGAAAAATTATCAAAATCGGATGACTATAGCATATAGCTGCCATAGGACCGATCGGTCGGAAAATGTGTTTTACTAAGAAAAGTTTTTTTTTATGGTATCAAATTTTTATTATGATTTAATGATATTTGAATTTTTAATTACATTTAATGATTTAAAAATTTTAAATGTTTGATATCTATATCCTATATATATTTTTCCAGTTGGAGTAAAGTTTTTCAAGTGTATTCAAACTTCGGCCGGTCGAAGTTAGCTTTGCCTTCTCGTTTGTTATTAAATGGGGAAAATTACATATTTTTGACTAATATATCCTTAGCTTCCATATCCATGTCAAAAGAATATGATTTACACATATAGGCATTCGTATAATAAAATATAAAAATTGACTTTTTAAAAAGTATTTATACTCGTTACTCGAAGAGTAAAAAGGGTATACTAAGTTCGTGCAAATGTATGTAACAGGCAGAAGGAAGAATTTCCGACCCCATAATATATTTCCGATCAAGTATATATATTCTTGATCAGCATCAATAGCCGAGTCGATATAGACATGTCCGTCTGTCCGAATGAACACCTAGATCTCAGAGACTATAAGAGCTAGAGCTACATTTTTTTCAGTGTAAACTTGTATTGTCTACACGCAGATCAAGTTTGTTTCAAATTTTTGCCACGCCCACTCCCGCCCCCGCAATATGAAAAAAACCTCATATCTCCCACAATTTTGAAAATAGATTGTTCCGACCTTCTAGACATATATTTTAATCATCATTACCTATTGATCCGCTATACATCATATTCCGATCAGACGAACGATAGTAGAGTTGCCGCCCCCGCAATTTGAAAAATACCTAACCACGCCATTTTGAAACTTCATTTTGAAAGACGCACCGATAAATCCACTGAAAACACCGTATAATAACTAATCATCTTGATAATCAGAAGGAAAAAAACAAAACCACGATGAAATAACAATTTTCCACTAATTTTTGAAATTTAAGAGATAGCTAGTCATCCGATTGATCATTCCGATTGGGATCAATAAAAAATAACGTGACGACATGGACAAATCCCACTGAGACACCAGCTAAGTCACCTGATAAATGAACGAAATTCACTATCCCCCCAACTTAACATATCTCCCAAATTTTTGAAACATTCAATTTTAAGATAGATTATTCAGATAAACCCTCTATTTGAAAATCAATTTTGAGATAATTATCGATAATTTTAATCGTTACATCCCAGCTACAAAGGCATTCGCGAAAACAAAATGTCGCAAAAGTAAGCGTCATTCTTTTCTCTGAACGAGAAGAACGCTTACTTATCTCTTTATAAACTTTAAATAGAAAACTTGAAAGTACTACAAAGGCTACATTTTTTAAACAATTTTTTTAAATTCTCTTGTATAATATTGTAGTCTTAACATCATTGAACTCATTGATAATCCGAACCGAACCATTTTTATAGGCGGTTTTCGGTTCGGTTCAGCATTTTCGAAAGATCAGCGGTTCGGTTCTGGGTTCAGTTTACAAGCACAAATAAGCGGTTTTGTACGGTTCGGTTTAGAACCGGTTTGCATTCCTGTTATATGAATTTCTAAAGTCAAAAACCTAAGGACCTTGAAGAGGTTTTTCTTCCTTTTTTCTAACTTTAAAGCAGAGTTTGTCCCCCATACCGCCTGACGTACGAATACATTCGGCAATTCACACAGACACGAGCCGAACGCATGTCGAGCCCTTCGCCAAAAGAGTAAACAAATCCGCAAAACCAATAAGTCGCTGGCTAGCGTTCAATGAAGGAGGTCAAAGCCGCTTTGCTTCGGATTATATTCGCACACCAATACACTGACAAACGCTGTTTTGACAAACGCTGTTTTGAACATTTTTGTTGTTATTAGGGTGGACTCATCATTACTTTAGAACAGTGTAGGGCACGTTCGTATAGCGTGTGCATATGAAAGGCCGCAGTCGCTGCGACGTCACACACACACAGCATACGCACGATTCGCTGCCGTCGATTTCGTATCGGTTGCCACGCACACATGCATAGCTAAAGTATGATTGTATTGTTTGCCCTACACTGCTTTAGAACAAAACAAGGCCATAAACTTACTAAGGTTACAAGATTTCTTTGGTACTAATCTTCCTTTTTTTTTTTGTTTTTACAGTGCTCCAATCTTCTGACATAGTGAAGTAACTTGTTCTAGTTGTGAACAGATGTGGCGGCGTTTCGACTAATTGCTGACATACATAATATCCATAACTGGCAAAAATAAAAAAAAGTAACCACCTAATTGAATTTACGGGGCCTCATCAAGTCAAGTTGCTGTCGGGCTGCTCGACTTTAACTAATTTAATGATCAAAAGTTTAATTTTTTGCGCACGGCGGCTGTTGTGGTGGCTGTGGTGTTAATTGAATGTGTCACGCGTCGTCTAAATTATAATACCGACCGACTTGGCTGTTTTTGTTGTGTGTGTGTGTGTTTGTGTATAAATGTACCATAATGTGGCCAAAAGAAAAAGCGGCTCAAAGTGAATTGTGCAAAATGAATCTGATGGTACTTATGCTTTTGGGGGCGGCTCAGGGTGCCGCGCCCTTTGCTAAAGAGTACCGCAGCGCGGGTCTCTATAAGGGCAATACTTTAATGGATTTGGACGCATCGACCACATTGGATATGGCAGTGGAGAAGCCAACCAGTAGCAGCAGCAGCAGCAGTGGAGTTCGCCATGATGCTGTGGGATTCAAGGCGGAGTCGTCGGTGGTTTTGCCAGGTGTGCAATTAAACGCAGGTAATTTCAGTAATTTAATAGAAATTAAGAAATGAATAAGGACATTTGACAGTGTTCACACTTCTAAATTTGGGTCAAAACCGGATTTGAAACAGTTTTGCAAAAGGCTGATTTTAAGTTTGTGTTACTATCGAACCAACCTACCTCCAGTGTCCATCCAATAAGGTGTTATTGGGGTAAGAGAAGAAGCTTCTCCACTTAATCTTACGTAATAAACCGATTCGCGACCTCTGTTACAATTACATTAAACTCTTCTGAGTAATAAGCATGCAATTTTATCTAACGTATTTATCACGTATCTGTTGTGCGGGAGATGGGCTGCTATTTTGCCTACGGTTCGCGCGCAACAAGCTTCGGCTTGGTGGCGATTGGACTCCTTAATCGTACTGCGCATTATAAGCAGTGATGCGATTGATTAACAATCCAGTTATGAAAGTGCAGTCCAAAATGTTAACCAAGCACCAGCCTCAAATCGTGGAATTTCTGATAACGTAACAGGATAAGAGAAAGGTTCCCAATTAATAGAGTAAAATATTAAGGATCATGGGGACTATCCTGTACTATACCTGAAGTAAGAAAGACTGGTTGTGAAATACATATATGCTCAATACCTATAATCTGTGAATATTTCAAAAAGATAGACACATATATATACAGGAGATATAAAAAATCACCTTTTTTATATATGTGTGGTCTTCTTTATGTTGATGTTTACATTTAATGTTTATATTAACATTTTATGTTAATTCCAACTTTTTTTGCTTGATTTCGAAGACATCTTTAACAAAAGTCTCCTCAAAGTGGACTCAAATCTGTTGATAGATTCATCTGAAATCTATAACCCAAATGTTATCTGTTCGTCCGTATTTACACGATTAAGTTTGCGTCATAAAGATATCTTCGATTACGTTTTGAAGAATAGCTCCCCAGCAGACGCATACGATAGAAATGCGAGACTTTACCGAACAAAACTCCCGCAACTCAGTTTGTGGCACTAAAAGTTTCATAAACGATAGTCTCAAGATACAAAGTTTCCCACTCGTTCATTGCTCACATGCGTGTTCGTTAGCGAGGGTCTGGTGGTGGTCCGCTGGACCGTGATTAAACAAAAATGTTGATTTTAGGCATACAAAATACCACTAATTGCCTTGTAAAATTTGTCAACGAATATACACAGTATGAGCTCAATCACAAGCTAATTCGATCTAGAAAAAGTGTTGAAAATTTTTAGTAAGATCGGTTCACTAGTTTTTGAGAAATCGTATCCACCGTCTTAAAAATCCATGTTTCGGGAAAAACGCGTCCGACCGGTCTAGCCCCTGATGGTTAGAATTTAAAAATTAACTTGAAAATTTAGGAAAATATACTAAGAATATTGATCCATTAAGAAAAAGCCACTGATTTTTTAACTTTTTAAATCCCATGTAATCCCTTAACCCATTTCTTAGTTCTTCAGTGTTGGAAATATTTCACCGAATTTTTAAAGTATTTTTATTTTTTTTTTTAAAACTAAAAGTTTGTATTTTTTTCTCCGCTTGACGTAAACTTAACACTGTTTTAAATATATTTAACAAAAGCACCAAGGATCTTGATTCAAGAACAAAATTTGTATTTCCAACTTCAGCACTTCTAAAGATCATTTCCTTACTTCAGTTTCCAATTACAAACAAAAAAACGATAAAGCCTTAAGACGGTTCTTTCCCCCAAAATCTAAATCCACTTTCATTCATACTTCCCCCAACACTCCACGAAGGTGAGAAGAAGGAAATATTCCGTTTATTGAGTTTTTTTACCCAGGTATTTGCTGTCGCTTATCTAACCTTATCTTACAACACTTTTCCTTGGTCTGTTCGCTTCTTTGCTTTATTTATGACCTGAGCGCCTGGCGGCATCATATTTCAAAAATTGCCCGAACAAGTGCATTTTGTTGTCTGTTTTGGTTTCTCCCTTTTGTATTTCTCTCTCTCTCTCTCTCCTCTGTGTTTCTTTTGTATGGTAATTCAATCGCTGGGGTCTGCTCTTGAGAGTTGAGATGAATGGGGCCCAGCTGGCATCCAGGATGTCAACCACAGCTTAGCGTATTCGAATTCGGGCACGCTCAACACATCCGCTGAAGTAATTTTCTTGCCTCATTATAACGAGATTAAAGTGTAATCACAGACGAACGTGGTCTGCACTCCTGGGGATTTCTCTCCTTCTTTTTGTTTTTGGTTTATTTTTTGGGTGGGGGTTCTTCGATGCGCCAAAGTGCGAACTTCCTGTGCCGCTGCTGCTGTCTGCCTCTTGGCATCGTCCGCTCCTCACGACAGTGAAAGGGATCTTGAGTCTGGTTATGTTTACCTTTCTATATTTGTTTTTAACCAAATTCTGTCCCTCCTTGCTTCGCTTATTTATTTAAATGTCATTTAAGCCGCTTAACTTGTGTCTTTTTTGCTACATTTCTGATTTTTTTATGACAACATTTTCGAGTTTTATGAGCGTGAAAATGAAAGTACTTTCGTCATGTCTCTTGATTTGCTGTCGGTCTTTTCCTTTGGAGTTAAGTTTTGGTGTAGTTCCGTGCTCCAACATATGACTTGGCAGCAATTCAAGACTTACAGACGTAAATTTGGGCTTTCGTAAATGTGTCATAATTAAAGGCAACTCTCTGAGCTTGACATATTTGTGGTGGGCCGCTTGATGAGTAAGCAATATATAAATGAGTTTTTTTATGGAAATATGCTCAAGGTAAGATATTTAAACATGATTGAATGGGTAGAGTTTTTAGTCGTTTGTAGGTAAAAACAAACAGACAAATTTTTGGTAATCAATAACATTTTCCTGCACGGGTTTGCTTTATCAGCTTTTGTTTTCAAGATATGGCGGAAAATGGATTTTAAAGTATTTTTGGCTTTTAGAAAATTATGATGGTCACACTGAGTGCAAATTTCTGGATTTAAGAGGCTTATGTGGCAGTACAACGTATCAATAAAGCCTTAAGGGGTTATATGCAGATGCAAGGCCCATCATAATTTTTTATAGAAAATGATTTATAGAACTAATAATCATTTAGATAGTACATTCTTTTAAGATTCTTATGACACATATGAGCTATCTAGAAGATGAGAAATAGGCCCTTAGATTATAGAAAATTATTGATGTTTACTGCTCCTGTAGACAATCTCCCGAAGATCCTCCAAAAAAGTCGATTGGCGGTGATCATGATAATTTTCATGAGAAATATATATGTGAAGGTTGTGTGAGAATTTCAGAACAATCGATTGAGCCGTTTTTGAGATCTGGCGATCACCGACTTTGAAAACACCGTTTTCAAAAAAAGTTTACACATAGTTAAACATTTTTTATACACTTGAAAAGTGTATATTAATTTTGCCCAGAAGATTGTAACGCATAGAAATATTCAATTCCGTCTGTCCGTCCGTCCGTCTGTCTGTCTGTCCGCCTGTCTGTTTCTTCGCGAACTAGTCCCACAGTTTTAAAGCTACCGAGCTGAAATTTTGCACAGAGTCTTATTATTTTCTCACGCAACTAATTTGTTGGAACCGGCCGGATCGGATGACAATATCTTATAGCTGCCATAGGAACGATCGGTCGGAAAATAAGTCTTAGTGAAAAAAACTTTTTTGTTTTCCATCGTATCGTCACCAATCTTGGTATATATTAGTTTCATATCGGATGACTATAGCATATAGCTGCCATAGGACCGATCGGTCGGAAAATGTGTTTTACTAAGAAAAGATTTTTTCTCAATGATTTTGAATTTATAAATATATCTATATCCTATATATAGTCTAACTGTTAAATCAGTTGGAGTAAACTTTTGCAAGTGTATTAAAACTTCGGCACTGTCGAAGTTAGCTTTGCCTTCTCGTTTTATATTAAAATTGGGTAAGACATGGGCCAAAACAAAGTTCAAACCATAACCTGGTTCGAACCTGCCAAACGGAAATCCGAAACAATTTGCTGGGTTTGCAGTAAAGGTGCGCGTTAAGTCAATCTTTCAAATCTGAATCAGACTTGACCTACTTACATTCCAAAGCACATGGCTCTATCTCTTATAGTTTCCGAGATCGACGGACAGACAAACGGTCAGACTGACATGGCTATATCGACTCGGCTATTGATGCCGATCAAGAATATATATACTTTATACTTTGTGGTTATAGACCGCAGATTTTAGAACGGTAATTGCTCGGCGCGACGATGCACGAATTTAATTTAGATTCATCTTTCGAGTAAACCTCTCTCTCCGCTCTGCCTACAATTGCTTCAAACCGGTCAATAACTGGGTCAATATTTGGAAATACGACTAACTTTGTTTTGAAACTGGTTTCAAATCAACTTTCCGGGGAACTGTTTTAAAAACGGTTGTGATTGAAAAGTAGAAAATGTATTCGATCTTTCCTTCTGATTGAGCAATGGTTGCGTTTCGGTAATTGACGCCAAATTATCGTTTTTATATGGAAAGCAGAAATTTCACAAAAGACCGTTAAAATAGTTGCATGATTTCAAATACTTTTCGTCCTTATTCATTTCCCGGATCTCAAAGTGATCAATTTCATCTTTGACTGCGTTCACCCAAAATTAAGCTCCTTTAGTTTGGCTACCTGAGGTCCAAGCTTATATTATTTGAGTGTTTTTGTTGTTTTTTTCTTTTTTGGCAGAATAAAAGCCTTCAGGCAATGACCATAAAATTTCTGCAAAGCACGCAAACTTTGGCCCAGGCGGCGACCAGTTTTTAGTTGTTTTTTTTTTTTTTGGTAGCATTCAAGTTGGAGTCCCAGGTCCAGGTCTTGCAGTACAGTACGCAGACGAAGAAGGAATGAACTTAGCAGGAGGCGGCCGTCTTGGGTCCCTGGCACTTCAACTCTTTAGCATGTATCTGTATCTGTAGATGAGAGTGTGTATTTGCCTCTGGTTCATCCAACAAAGCCAGCCGACAATCGTAAAAACTAAACGACGAGAAAATTTATGAGGCCTCAGTCTCCCAGAGTCTTTCTTGGTATGTGTGTGAGTGTGTGTAGATCAAGTGCCAAAGTCAGACGAGTGCATTCTTTGAGTTAGATAACAGCCAAGGTTCCCTGCACTTGCCTGGCATGCAAATGCAGATAAAAACTGAATGCAGCATTTTTCCTTTGGTTTTTGTAGCAAAAAATAAATCAAGTGGCAGGTAAGAGGGTTAAAAGCAGCAGATGAACTGCCAACTGAAATGTAGCGCAAAGTGCGAAATATCCCACAGTGCGAGAGCAGAGAGAGATACATCTGGTTGAAATATCGCACTATGGGATCAAAGTTAATTTATTGGCATAAACTCTAAATATTTAAATATCATAATAAAACATGGTAAATATAATTCTTGTTGCGGTATATATGTTGGAATGGGTCGAATCGGAACACTATGCCATAGAAAGATACCGCAACCAAATTTTAATTATGCCCATCATATCCTTAACTTATTGGATCCAAATCGGACACTATATCATATAGCAAAGGAACTATCAGTCGAGAATATTGTTTTTTGTATGGAAAACTGCATTGTTTTTAAAGATATCACAACCAAACTCTCCAAATCTCAATTTAACTATTACTAAGTTTTTAAACACAAACTTTATTACAAATAATATCCATTAAACTATGTAAGTCAAAGTCAGTTTTAAGACAAACCAATTTTTCTACTTTTTAAGCTCTTAACAGTGTCCAAGGTTATCCTGTTTCTGACCTTTGTCTTTATAATGTTGACTGAAGACTCTGAACTTCAGCGTATGAATTAAAATAATTCAGCGTTGTTTACCCAGCTTACTAAATGTAATTTTTAAATTTTTTTGGCATTTTAGTAACTTTTCTACAAGGGGTGATGATAGTATTTGTAAAAGTTAGAGATTACAATATAAAGGACTAACCGACAAGTCGACAAGTCGCTGACGAAAGATGTTAAAGTAACAAGTTTTGCGAATATTTTGACTAAAAACGTTAAAAAGCTGGAATTTCCGCTGTCCGCTGTTTTCCAAGTTACAAAAAAAACGAGAAGGCAAAGCTAACTTCGACTGTGCCGAAGTTTTAATACACTTGAATAAGTTTACTCCAACTGATTTAACCGGTAAAATATATATAGGATATAGGTATCAGATATTTAAAATTTTTAAATCATTGATAATAAAAATTGTATACCATTAAAAAAAACTTTTCTTAGTAAAACACATTTTCCGACCGATCGGTCCTATGGCAGCTATATGCTATAGTCATCCGATTTTGATAAATTTTTTCGAAATTATGTGAAAGAATATAAAACTAATATATACCAAGATTGGAGACGCTACGATAGAAAACAAAAAAGTTTTTCTCACTAGAAGTAGTTTTTTGACCGACCGTTCGTATGGCAGCTATATGCTATAGTCACCTGATTTTGATAATTTTTTTTCGAAATTATGTGAAAGCATATAAAACTAATATATACCAAGATTGGAGACGCTACGATGGAAAACAAAAAAGTTTTTCTCACCAAAAGTAGTTTTTTGACCGACCGTTTATATGGCAGCTATATGCTATAGTCATCCGATTTTGATAAATTTTTTCCGAATTGTGTGAAAACATATAAAACTAATATATACAACGATTGGTGACGCTACAATGGAAATCAAAAAAGTTTTTCTCACAAAGACTTATTTTTCGACCGATCGTTCCTATGATAGCTATATGATATAGTCATCTTATCCGGCCGGTTCCGACATATTAGTTGCGTGCAGTAAACAGAAGACAGCAGAAAAGAACGAGAGCGTAAGCTGAAGTCGGCTCTGCTCGATTTTGATATACCCGTTACTCAGGGAATATATTATTAAATCACAAAATGCCCAGCGTTATTATTTGATTTGCTTAGACTCGACTATAGTTCATCTGATCGTGAAACGGTGAATGGTGTATCGATAAGTAATGATAGTTAAAATATTTGTCTAGAAGGTTGGTAAAATCCTTCTTTAAAATTGTGGAAAATATGAAGTTTTTTCCAAATTGAGGAGATGGCAACTCTATTATCTTTGATCAGATCGAGAAATGAATCGATAAGTAACAATGATTAAAATATGTGTCTAAAAAGTTCGAACAATCTATCTTTAAAATTGTGGGAGAAATTAGGTTTTTTCCAAATTGCGGGGGCGGCTACTCTACTGTCCTTCAACGGTTCGAAAAATTATGTATGGTGGATCGATTAAAAATTATGAGTGGAATAATTCTAAAAAGGGTCCGAACAAGCTAACTCCAAAATTGGTAGCTCTAACTCTTATAGTTTCTGAGATCTAGGTGTTCATAAAGTCGGACAGACGGACATTTTGCACGAACTTAGTATACCCTTTTTACTCCACGAGTAACGGGTATAAAAATTTGCCAGTCTAATTTATATCCAAAACATTTCCAATTATTAACCAAAAATGGATTTTTGCCCATAGTGCAGCCGCCGGAGTCGGAGTCCGGCATCGTTAACGCTGGCACGCTAATTTGACGAAAGCCCATTTCATGGCATTTTTCCACATTTCATGGACTCGATTCGGCACGCCTCAGCATCATCCGCATAGACACCTTGTGTTTTGGTACAGGTAGTTTTTAACACATTTTGTGCATCATGCACCACCAGCGCAGTGTGCCCCATGCTGTTTGGCTCATTGTTGTGTTTACACCTTTGCGAAAAGTCAAAGAAAACGGTTTTTCTCTAGTTTTATGACTGAAAGACCTGTGCGATCTGCTGATGACCCCGCCTACGTAGCGAAGTTTCAATTTGTTTTCTGTTTATTTTAGCAATCGTTTGTTGTTGCTATTTATTTGTTTTTAATTTTACATTCGGACGGCCACAAACTGGATATTGTGCAAGGCATTTTTGTATTCTGCTGCTTCTTCTTTGTTTATCGATTTCAATTTGTTATTATGAACTTCGGGGGCAAAGGCAAAAATTTGTTGTTTAATGTCAGCTGTTTACTAACAGAAATTGATGTTGTTTTTGCCAAAGAGTTCACTTCACTGGACTGGACTACGAAAATTTGATTAATATGCAGATTTTCCGCTGTTTTTCAAAGTAATCCTGCTGGGATTTTGTATTGGGCTTGGAGAACAATGAGCGAATTATAGTCACGAGGGAACTCGAGGGTGGATCAATAAGTAAAAATGTTAACTCTACCATCGTGTACTATCATCGATTTAAAAATGATGCGGTTATTATTTATTTATTTAGTTATTAGTAACTTCATCAGTTTGAAAACAGTTACAATTAGGTAACTTAAAAGTTGGCTTAGTTTAAATTGTGGAGATTTAAGTTAATTTGACCAAGTAGATTTGCTGCATCGATATTATCCTCAATAAGCTTGAGCAAAAACATTCGTGGAATTCCTGAAACTGATTTAAATGGCATAGCCGGGCTTACTAGGTGTACTTACATCAACTGTAAGTAATTTATTGACTTTTTTTATACTTCTGGTACCGACCGTGAGTTTTATATAACTATTTTTATCATTTCCAACACAAGCGTTTTTCGGGCCAACTAACCATTCTAAAAATTCCCAAATTTTTATGGCAATAGCTGGCATGTCAACAATCCCCCACAAAAATGTTTCTGATATTTAAAATGCAATCCGTGACTTACAAAATTCAGCGAAATTTGATTTGATTTAGTTTTCGTGAACAGCTGATTGACAATTGGCACAGAATTAGACTAAGGCGCGAAAGCACAAAATGCAGAAAGAAAATGTAAAAAACTATTTTTCTCAGCTTTTTAAATAATAGTTTGTTGGCAGAGCATGTAACTTTCAAATGTTTGCAAATTTACAAAGCAAAGTTAATCAAGCCGAAGAGTACGATCACACTTGAAAGCACAGCTAAATCAAATCGTAATTTTTTTTAGTATGACCTTAATTGCCTTACTTTTTCTGGGCACACTGCACATTTTGTATAGAGCAACTGTGACCAGCTGCTCCACGAATCAAATTTATATCAGAATAGCGATAGCGAATTACTTTCACGAATTTCACTGTAATTCTCAACATTGTGCGTCTAAGCTCTAGTGTTGGTAAATCTATAAGTTTGACCCTAGGGAGTCTCAAATTGGAGCCCAGCGCAGGTTTTAACTGGACTAAGTCAATACGTGGACAAATTGTAATGAATTGAGTGTTCCAAACGCATAAATCAAACTCCATTATTGGACTCACGAGGGAAGTAAAGAAAAGCTTGTTTGTGAAAGGAAAGGAAATCCTATCACGCCCATGGCTTTATTTACAGAGAGTTCGATATGTGCCCTTAAATAAGTCGACGATCAAGCGTAATACCCAGATCTATAAAGGATTTGACTATCTCTAGTTGATGCGAGTTTAATAAATGGGTGTGTAGATGTAGTAGTGTACGATCGAAAAATGACACAATTTAGTCATTAACTTGAAACTTTTAAATTTTTCTTAATACTCCAAGCAACAAGCTGATCTTTTCGAAAATAATACAATTATTTTTTCGAGGATATATCCTATAGCTACCATGGGAAAAATCGGTCGGAAAATAGGTCTCAGTAAGAAAAACTTGTTTGTTTTCCATGATAGCGTTCTTAGACTCAGCAGTTATGAATATAATATGCTGTCACACTGTTCTGCAAAAGTTGATTTAAATCGGATGACTATATCCATTACCTGCGATTGGAACGATAAGTCGGAAAAAGGTTGTAGAGAGAAAAACTTGTTTGTTTTCAACGCTTGCGTTCTTTAACTCAGCTATTATGAGTATTCTATTATTTCAGACAGTTTTACAAAATTTGGTCAATATCGGTTAACTGCCAAATGGCCGATCGGTCAGATAATGTGACCTTATAAGAAAACTTATTTGTTTTTGATGGTAGCGTGCTGAAATTTTGAAGTCAACCCCACATTCTTATTTTTGAATATATAAATATCTGATATCTATATCCTTAATATATTCTATCGGAAAAATCAGGTGGAGGCTGTATTTCTAAGTGAAGTTAACTTTGCCTTTTCTTTTTGTATTAATTATTATCAATGTGATAATAGCTCCATCAATTTGTCAAATTTTTTTCATTATTTTTATACTATCCTTTTTACGTTATATTTTTCTGATCAAAAAGATTTTTTACACAAACTCCTTTTTGCCGATTCTTCTGGACTGCTCGGTTGACCCTTTTATATGGATAATGTGCACAACACCGACTTGAGAATTACAAGTTGAATGAGCATGACGTTTTAAATTTTCAAACTAACATTTGTTGACATTGAAAATAGATACTATTACATATAAATATGGTCAATTTCATTCATTTTGCATTCCAACAAAACATTTCGTTACCACTGTGCCCTTTCCTGGGTGTATTGAAATCAAATTTGACTTTCTATCTAACTAGCCAAATAGGTAAATTTACTGATTTTTATCAAGCAACAAAAAAAAAAAACAAACCATTGTTTCGTTGTTTTAGTCAAAAGACAAGCTATGTATGTACAAGCTAACAAAACAGCAACAACAATTTACATGGTGCAACAATTTGAGGCTACAAATGAACCACCTACGTCGAATGTGCCCCCCAAGGCCTCCGCAACCAAAAGATCAGTTGGTGCAGCCGCCAAAGACAAAACTCTTTAAACAGGTGTCAGGTAATGTTTTCGTGAATTTTGGAAAAGTAACTAACGGTTTTGGCCAACGCACAACTAACTGCCCTCCGCCTCCCACCACCCACATGAAAACAAGCAAAAAACACGCAGCATTAATCGTTAAGACACAAAAAATAAAAAAACTTTCGATTAGAAAGAAAGTGCCAAAGAAAAAGTGAATGTTATTTGAAAACAAAAAATTAGAAAGACCGTAAAATATGCCATAAACTCTAAAATCCTAAAAAATCAATTTTATTATTTCTCTCTGTCTGGAAATGAGTTTGACAAGAATTCCGGCGACTTGTGAATGATGGCGTAGGCGGACACCGATTTCTTGTCATTGTGTCTCTCTCTTAATGCTAATATGATTTCTTGACATGGTTTTTTCATAGTTTTTTTTTGTTGTAATTTGATTTTGCCATAAACATAAATTGAAAAGCAAACACATAAAATTTGAATTTGAACGATGCGGGCAACAGATACAAATGCAGATGCAGATCATGTGTATCAGCTGCATTATAAATTTGAAACAAGATTATTGTGTGTTCATTATGACGCTGCAACTGACATCCCACATATGTACGAGTATGTATGTCTGCCTGTGTGCATTTATCGTTGTCTAATTGAAATAGAAATCACTGAGAATTGAGAATACTGCTGAGTTGCAGCAGCCGCAACCGACACACACAGATGTTTTATTTCATGATTTGAGTTATGTTCAGTTTGTCTTTCTTTCTTTTTTTTTTTTTTTCTCTTTTCCTTTGTGGGGAGGGTAAGAGGCCTGGCTGACATTTGAACTTCAGGCGCGCAACCGCAAAACATAAAAAGTTGGGGGCACGTTGCATAAATAACTTTTGTGTGTGCTTTCTTATTCAATGACCTAGAAATTTGGCTTTCTTTTGGCCAAAGGGGTCTCTTTTGTTATCTTGTATGCACATGCTTCAACAGCAGCATCATAAATTAATGGAATGGAATGAATTTTTGTTTGGTTAGAGCCTACAAACCTTAAGAAACCATAAATATTGAGTAAAAGCGTACGATTCTTGGGAACAGTTTTTTTTTTGTGGGGGCGTTATAAAGTGTAATGAATCGGTGAGAAAATGCTAAGATTTGTATGCTTGCTTATGTTAACATTTGATAGAAGTCAAAAAATATATATTCTTACAAGAAAAAATATTTTATTTAAGTTAAATAAATATAAATTTACACAAATTTGAAAAAACAAACAAACAACAAAAATAAATTAAAATTCGCATAGGGAACATTTGAATTGTCTAGGATAGCTCGTTATCCGGCAAATCTTCCCTAAGGGGACCTGGCTTTTTATATAATTTTAAATAATGATTTTGCGTAAGGAGTTCCTTCTTTTTTTTACACTGTTCCCATTAAAATGGGTAAAAAGGGTACATTAAGTTGTGCAAATGTATGTAACAGATAGAAGTAATCATTTGTGACCAGGGAATAATACCGTAACCGGAACCGTTAACCGAAATAAACCGTTTCAAGTCCCGTACCGGTATCGAAACCGGAACCGATATTTAAATTTTTTTGAGAACCGAAAACTTTTGTTGTATATCCTGTTTCTCAAACTTTCCCTTGTTTTTGTGTTGGCACTGTCATAAGAGTAGTCTCCTTGTCGTGGAAGAGTATATGCCAATTTAAGCATGAACTCCATACATTTGATCCTTGCATGCAATGGAGAAATGCGATTTTCATAATTATACTCGGCAAAGTCCTTTTGCTTCCTCTTGCAGATATCACATGTCAGTGTTGATATGGTATTTGTAATTTCTTTTAAGACTTTTCCATTAATCATAGTCAAGAAGCATTGAAATCCAATCAGGACGAGTTTTCCTCATGTAGTTTAAACTGGGATTGGCCTGCTTTACTCGCAGGTTACTTGGCGTATATCACTGTTGCGTCTGATATGGCAGGTTATTGCACCTGATTTTTATACACTTGAAAAGTGTATATTAATTTTGCCCAGAAGTTTGTAACGCATAGAAATATTAATATCCGACCCCATAAACTATATATATTCTTGATCAGGACGACAAGCCGAGTTCATTTCCGCCTGTCCGTCCGTCCGTCTGTCCGTCTGTCTGTCCGTCTGTCTGTTTCTACGCGAACTAGTCTCTCAGTTTTAAAGCTAACGAGCTGAAAGCTGAGCACAGAGTCTTCTTTTTACTGCACGCAACTAATATGTCGAAACCGGCCGGATCGGATGACTATATCATATAGCTGCCATAGGAACGATCGGTCTAAGAACTAGTTCTAGTTAGAAAAACTTTTTTGTTTTCCATCGTAGCGTCACTAATCTTGATATATGTTAGTTTTATATGCTTCCACATAATTCTGGAAAAATTTATCAAAATCGGATGACTATATCATATAGCTGTCATATAAAGGGTCGGTCAAAAAACTAGTTCTAGGAGAAAAACTTTTTAGTTTTCCATCGTAGCTTCACCAATCATGGTTTGTATTAGTTTTATATGCTTCCGCGTAATTCTGGAAAAATTTATCAAAATCGGAAGACTATAGCATATAGCTGCCATTGAAACGGTCGGTCTAAAAACTAGTTCTAGTGAGGAAAACTTTTTTGTTTTCTATCGTAGCGTCCCTAATCTTGGTATATATTAGTTTTATATGCTTTTACACAATTTGGAAAAAATCAATCAAGAAAATCCAATATTGTTTTTCTAGCCTCTTAAATTTAAAAAAATTATTCTTAATCAGTGTCCAACCAAAACGTGAATTTTAACATTCATCTTTGAAATAATAAAATTGTGTAAATGCATTTACATTGAGAATTGATGCATCTTTTTAAAACAAAAATCAACCAAATTCAAATCAGAATTTTCGTTTGGCTTTTATATGCTCTCAAAGTTGACATTTGAAACCATAAATAATCACAAATTCAAATGGTTAAAAAACGTTCAACTTTAAAATCTAAAGTAATTGACCAAATTCAATAAACCAAAGTTTTTCTGGCTATCTGGAGTTCCATTTATTGAATTCAATTGTGTTTAAAATAATCGAAAATAAAAATTTGATTTTTGCAACGCTAAATCGACCAAACGAGCCACTGTGCGTCGCGGCTGCGGCGTCGTAGGCGAATGTTTATAAAAAGCACGCACAATCAAGAGTACAGGTGCACTTGACTGCAGCGCGCTTACTTGTTCTTTCCTACTCTTTTATTTCATCTTATTCTTTCATCCATCGAGCTTCTTGTCGCAATACGTCTTTATGCCCTCTATTCATTCTCATTCCTTTTATTTGTCAATCATCCTTCTTTGTTTTCGACTATTTAAATAAATTTTTTAATTTTTCTTGTTTCCTTAAATTTTATTTTTCATTTCTCTTTTTCTTTAACCTTTCTTTCCGTCCTTTGTCATTTTCTTATTTTATTCCTCCTTCGTTTCAGTAACCTCTTTCAATATTTTGTTTTACTAGACATAACCTCTTCGGGCACCCACACGGAAATCAAAGTCAAAGCCACAATTACTGGCTATAAAAATTCGTTTTTTTTTAAGTTGAAAGGAAATCTTTCAAAATCGCTTCCGCACTGAGCAATTTGTCACGGCAACACCTTTGGGCGCTCCCCACTCCTCAGTTCCAGGTGGTGCCATATGACAAACTAAGCAGCGGTGCGAATTATTAACTTTCCGGCTGCCTCGATAAATGATCAAAAAGCCAAAGCCGACAGACGACGTTGCCAATAAACAGTCAATTATTGCAGACGGACAGACAAGTGCATAATATTAAATTTTGCTTTTGTTTTTGCATTTGTGCCTGGGCTTGGGGCTCTCCATCCATCAGTCGTCGAGCAGTCAATTCGTCAGTTACGAATTACGCAAATGTTGCCAGAAGCAAACAAAACTAAATTTGCATTGTTGTTATTGTTGGCTATCTCTCACCTTGTTCGTCTAATGCAAGTGGCGGCGTGTCTGTTAATTTATGGCAATTTAATGAAAATTACCTGTTTGCCCGCCTGCTTGCCAGCCTAAGATGACTGCGACTTTTCCCCCACCCAGAAGGTGTTCCCAGGCGTCGTCGTTTTGTTTTCCTCTTATCATCATCGCATCAACATGCAGGCAGGCATTTAGCTACTGGGAATGTTGAACAAAATCATTGGCAACATATTTATACCCTGTAACAAAGGTACCAGCGGTATAATAAGCATGAGTTTCAAACCTATCGTAACAATTAAGATTTTGTTCGCGGATCGGTATTTAAAAAATCTTTGCAGATACAGGGTATATGTTTATTTGGGCTGGACAGACTTTCTTACTTGTTTAGTCTTTCATTGTTGTTGGAGCATCTTCACTAAGCCGCTTACAAGGCAGTGGGAAAAGCTCTTTCCAAATGCCTTTGTCGCAATATTTTGATCGGCATTTAAAATAGCATCAAAACATTATAAATTTCAAAATATTTTGGGCCATTAAACTGGAAGCAGACAACACCAACATGCAAAGTATTTTCTTTCAATTAAAATGGCAGGGGGGCTTATAATATTTTCCACATTTTGTTGACTTGGCGCCAATGAAAATTTCAACATGGCGACTTTAGTTTGCCATTAAACTTAGTGACTTACGAGGCATAATGTTCAGACGAGTGGGGAGGGTGATGAGATAAGCATAAAAAATACAAAATAATTTATTATTAAAAAGTGAAAAATAATCTCCATTAAATGAAAATACAATTTTATTGGTTACGTATTTACATAAGTACCCAAATTAGTCAGCCTTTCTTTTAGATTCTAAACCTGTATCTTTATCTTTTTATTTTATTCCCCCAATCTCTGTCATCAAAGATATGCAAATCAATAAACCTATCACCTTCCACAAATCCCTACTTGAGATTTGATCAGTTTCGAGTGCCAGCAATTTGATTTGGAAAACGAACGCGTGCTGATCTTGGTGGGGGGGTGTTTTGTGTCTTGGTTCTATGTTTTGTCATATTTGTGTATGGTTATTTATGCACATTTTTCCACACTGACCAAAATTGTACCGTTAGTTGCCGAACGGCTTATCATGCGTCTAACGGCACTTGATGGCTGCCCCTTTGTTTGCATACGATTAACACAGCTGTCCGGCAGGTGAACGAACCTTCAGCTTGGATGACTTTTCGAAATTATCAATTTGATTGTTTCTTATGGTGTTATTTTTCTGCTTGATACAAACTTATAATCATATGCCGATACGAGGGTAGTCCAAGACCTATTCAAGATAAAAGCAGCAATTTATATGACAATAACTTTATTAACGAATTTTAAAAGTATTTTTATATGAGACGGGACTTTCGTTCTACTTTTTTCGGTAGGCGAGAACACAAATGATAACATCTGTAAGTCTGCAGAATGTTCGAACTAAGGTGTTTCTATTACAGGTGCGGCGGGCATTAAAAAGCTTTCATTTCATAGCTTAGATATTGTCAGTTTGCTGTTCATACAAACGTCGTCTGTCTCACTCTTTCGCATTTAGCAAAATTCTTCGAGTTTACAAATTTAAATGTTTGCCACACCTGTTATAGATACATCTTGGTTCGAAGCTTTTGAATAAGTTCGAAACAGAGCTTTTAAAAAAGGCAGAAGGTAAACAACCGAATCGGGAACTAAACCACGTTAAAAATAATTACAAGAACCTGAACCCGAACCGAATACTTTTTTTCTAATTTATGGGTTTTGGTTCCAAATGTTAAATTGCAAACATTCTGATGTTAAAAAAACATTTCATAATTATACACTTGAAAAGTGTATATTAATTTTGCCCAGAAGTTTGTAACGCATAGAAATATTCATTTCCGACCCCATAAACTATATATATTCTTGATCAGGACGACGAGCTGAGTTCATTTCCGCTTGTCCGTCCGTCCGTCTGTCCGTCTGTCTGTCCGTCTGTCTGTCTGTCTGTCTGTTTCTACGCGAACTAGTCTCTCAGTCTTATAGCTATCGAGCTGAAATCTTGCACAGAGTCTTCTTTTTACTGCACGCAACTAATATGTAGGAACCGGCCGGATCGGGTGACTATATCTTATAGCTGCCATAGGAACGATCGGTCGAAAAATAAGTCTTTGTGAGAAAAACTTATTTGATTTCCATCGTAGCGTCTCCAATCGTAGTATATATTAGTTATATATGTTTCCACACAATTCTGCAAAAATTGATCAAAATCGGATGACTATAGCATATAGCTGCCATATAAACGGTCGGTCAAAAAACTACTTCTAGTGAGAAAAACTTTTTTGTGTTCTATCGTAGCGTCCCCAATATTGGTATATATTAGTTTTATATGCTTTTACATCATTTTAGAAAAATTTATCAAAATCGGATGACTATAGCATATAGCTGCCATTGGACCGATCGGACGGAAAATGTGTTGTACTAAGAAAAGTTTTTATGGAATCAAATTTTTAATATCAATGACTTAAAAATTTTAAATATCTGATATCTATATCCTATATATATTTTACCGGTTAAATCAGTTGGAGTAAAGTTTTTCAAGTGTATTAAAACTTCGGCACAGTCGAAGTTAGCTTTGCCTTCTCGTTTTAAAGTGAGTTTAATTGGCTCGAGGTCATGCTAATTATGTTTCCATAACTTTGACCAACAAATGTACCAACACCAAAAAGCGAGCAGGTTCCTCGTACATCACTGTTTCGGAAGTCTATTAACTTCCTTCTATTTGATAATTATGATAAAAAATTCATCCATACATATGAACATGTATGGTCGGAGACACTTTTTACAGACCGGACAAAATAATCACAACCTCGTATTGAGATGCAATGGCACAGTAAATAGAAAGGAAAGATGCACGTCATTTAAATTTCTTAATTTGTTAAACACGGGCATAGTTAAAATACTTTTATAATTTTTCCTTTCACAATATGCCAGTAGAAACCGTGCTGTTGCTGAAGCAATAATTCTGTCCAGCAATTTTAAGAAATTTCGGATGCACGTGTAGGTGTTAGAGATATGACATACCGTAGTATCTGTGATTGAGCCAAATAACTGTTACTTTCAATATCCAGTCACAGTTACTTAATAACGGGTACGCTGATATACCTAATCTCTCATTTATAGGCCAAAATTGGCCGTATTTTCCGCATGTTTTATGGCCATCCCACTATTGTGAAAGAGGAAAGTGCATCGCTTTGATTGCAATTTACCAGTATCGCTTAACTCCACTAAACATAAACTTACATTGCCCATCATTAAACATTCAAAACAATCTCGACAGATACAGATCATTTATGTGCTTGAATTCTAAAAATTGCAGCAGACTATGAGGCATTTCGTGTTCAAACTCTATTAAATTATACGGATGTTGAGTTCCAATAAGTATGCATATAAATATTTCAAAAGTGATCTGGAACCCGATTCCAAACCGGAACCTTGGTTCTCAATTTGAAAGGAACCGGTTATGGAACGAAACCTCTAGCGTCTACTATTGATACTGATAAATAATATATATCCTTTATGGGGTCGGAGATGCTTCCTTCTGTTACATACATTTGCACGAACTTAGTATACCCTTTTCACTCTACGAGTAAAATGTCGGATCATCGTCAAATAATCGTTTCAAAAAGAGCCATCATCGCACACACTGCTTGTTCATGGGAAATCTTTTACTAAGTTTGGAAACCAAAGAGTAATCAAAGTATTCTAAATTTATCCCATGGGGTGCGTGAGAAAGCAAATAAAACTAAATAATAACGGTCAACATTGGCCGTGTTCAGCAAAAAGATGGAGCGCTGAGTATGTATCAGAAAAAAATGATGCATCGAAAAGTTTTTGCTGTACGAATTTCTACATTTTGAGCCAACGCCTTTAGAAGAAAATCAAGACACCTAAAATATTGCCATAAAGTAGGCATAGTTGAGTCAAATTATATTTTATAATTATTTACAGCCGTTTGAAAAGCTCATATTGGCAATCAGAGCACAAGACAAGCCTAAAGTTATCGATAACACGCCTAATGATATGCAGTTACAGGTGGTGGTATCAGTATCACTTCAAAGGAGCGTACTATTTCTTTGATACGTGCTCTTCTATCATGATACATCGAATTGTCTATCATGATACTGAATATTCATACTGGTTTATGCTGATGATATTGGTATTATCGTCAAATACCAACGGTCGAAAAGCACAACCTTTTCAGAAATGAATTAGACGTTACACTTATAGGATTCCCTGTGAACGGGGGTCAATTTGTGGCACTGATAAGGTAAATGTAATTAATTTAAAAATCATAAAGGATTTTATCTATTGGTATATCTAGCAACAACAATAATCAACAATTAAAACGTAAAAATCAGGAAATGAATAATGAATTCAAAAGTATTGTAGGTTCATTCCTTTTGAGGTATAGAACAAGCGCTGTACACATTATATTGAAAATATTACATTTGTTGGGATACAACTATTTTGGCCCTTTTTTAAAACCTAAGTTTGAAGTGATGCATTAATACATATGTTATACTTGGTTATGGTTATACGTTTTGTGCTATTGTGAGTATTTGCAGCACCCATGTTGCGCACAACCTTGTCTCATCTAATTTACTTTATTAAATCGTTACTACTTTCTTTTCGTGTAATTTTTGAACTGCCCTCGTTTGCTATTTATGAAAATTATATAATAATCAACATTGAGTTATGCTGAAAGCCAAAAGCCACATAATTAAAGTTCTGTGAACTTTTACCATAAATCAGACAAATGTATATAGAACTTTCACCATTAAAATCCCATTTGATTTTTGAATTTATAAGCGTGCCCGATCTATCGCCCCCGCCTCTTAACAAGACCCCAGAAACACAAAAAAAGTGTTAAAAGAAAATATGTTCACATTCAAGCTACAAGTTAATTAGCCACAAAAATAGACAGACGAGGGGAAAGAACATGAAAAACCGAAAAAGAAAAAGAAAGCCATGTCTACATGTGTGTATTGGGTCTCTGTGGCTTGTTTAGATAGCCAGCCTTCTCATGTCATGGTTGTCGACAAAAAAGTTCGACACGGCTGATCGCCCATTAAAATGGTTGTGCTTGGCGATCGTTTTAATGAATTTCATGTTTCATTTCAGTTGAATGTGAAGAACTCTCTCTCCTCCAACTGACAGATCTGTCACATTCTTGGTAAAAGTTGGAACATTCATAACACGTTCAACATTTGCTGGCTGATGATCTATTTTCGGGCTTAATAACCACTAACTGTCAGGTCCAAAGACTTGAGATCATTTAAATGATCCCGCATCCGTTGGATGTTTCTTTCTGCTCTCTGTATTTAATAAAATTTCGCCGACACATTCCAGCAACTTAACTGAACTTAACCCAAGGCCCACACATTGATGACCTGTAAACTGATTTTGTGGCGTAAAGACATGGCCAACCACATTGCGGTGATTGATCGTTCGTGTGCCACTCCAAAAAACGAAGCCTCACTTCATTTTTACTTCTGTTTTGTAGGCTTTTAATGTCTCTTCATGTTTTGGTGCATTGACATTCGCTTTTGTTTTTGACCATGGCCAAGCGATTGATATGTATCTGTATCTATATCGGTGTGTTTGACTCTAAATATAGCTGCTTGACACTTGACTAACTCACAGAAATGGTTGACCATGTGCGGGCATCTATTCGTGTATGTGCGTACGCCAATGTGGGCGTGCCTAAAGCCATTTCGTTTAATGTGTCTCAGATGATGATGGGGGTTCAGGTAAGGTTCAAACAGGCCAACGTCAAAGTTGACAATGGTTGGCACTTTTCTTGTGTGTTTATGCAATATAATTTAAATAAAAAATTCAGAAATTAAAAGAGAACCTGTTGATGACTGCATTTAGATTAAAATAATTTGTTGTCTTATGTTATTAAGCTGCATGAATTACCATCTTATTTTGTTCAATTGCGCTGTCTGAACGATTTCATTATACTTATTTGGGTCTAATATTCCTTTGGCTCGTCAACAACGTAGTAAATTGAAATGAAAATGAAAAACAATAGCAAATCTGTAGAACAGTTAATGGTTTTAAGACCTGATTTAGATTTTAAAAAAAAATATGATAAGGCTCGGTTCACACTGTTCGACGTATGAGACATAACAATCTAGTAGTCCCTTATGTTTTCTTTATTTCATTATAAATAGCTTGTCATTTGACATTAAAAACAATACAACTTGATGTCTTACTAGATTATCATTTCTCATGCGTCGAACGATGTGAACCCAGCTATAGCTGTAATTATATATAACTGTTCATGGCGTATTAAAATATTTCAATATAATATTTTAATCAAATTACCAAATCTCCTTAAAATCAGCAGGGGTTCCCACTTCCGAAACTTTTTGCATACAGTCCGTCAACCTATTTTCAGTTAAATTGTTATTAGATAAATTTGTATACAGAAATTGTATACAGATCTCAGAGATGGTATGAGCTAGTGGTTTAAAGTGTATTGAACATAAAATACTTGCAGGCAGATCAAGAATATTTGGCAATTTAAACAATTCCTCATATTCGTACTTTACTCCACTCGTCATAATTTATCGATCCACCATACATCGTTTTCCGATCAGATGAACGATAGTCGAGTTATAAGTTACAACACCGGCCGCAACCGTGATAGGCTGCACTTTGATAGTTCGTGTTTATTAGTTATATACAGACTTTGACAGGTGCAAAGTATTTTACTCTGCTTCTCTTATTGACAACCTTTCTTTATATTAATTTCAAATACTGAACTGTTTTTTTTATCTAGATAATTCGATTTGTTGCTCAGTGTAATATTCTTGCTGATTTACGTTCACAGTTATCTCAGATTTTGATCAATACACAAAGGTTAATGTCTGCCTGGGAGGCGGTCGCCTTTGAGCATTATGTGGCATCCGCAGGGCATAAATCACATTAACAGCCATATCAAATTTCGTGTCTCTTGTCGATTTTTACTATCTGGCCAAGTTAATTGATTGGTTGCCAGGCTTGGCTCAAAGTCAAAGCCGATGCCGATGCCAAAGCTAAAGCCGCACGCCTGCAAGTGCTGACATTTGTTCAGTGTCACGACTTCACAAACAGCAGACAAACTTGCCAAGACCACAGCAGACAGTCCGCCAAGCAGTTTGTTCTATGTTAGAGTCAGTCAGACAGTCGGTCCGTCAGTCAGGGGCTGCCACTCACGACTAAGAGCAACTTTCTTTCGTGCTGCACAATGACAGCAGCAAAAGCAGCAGCATCTAAGCTGGCAACATCCACCCAATCCTCATCATGGTGTCATTGATCTTATGGGTTGCAGCACAGGCGAGCTGCATTGTTCTGAAAGGAGCTCCTCGGCTTTATCGCCTGTTGCTGATCTGCAGCTTGCGGTACTTGCTCCCAGTTCAAGAGTCAGCATCAAGTTGTGTCTACCACATGCAGAGGCACAGAGGCAGATGCCACATGCAACAGTTGCTGACTGCAATTTTGTATTTTAAAATTAATTTAACATGAACTGCCAACTAATTTGGAAAGTCCTTCGTTCTCCTCCTTCTCCCTTGACCTTTACTGCCATAAAATTTCACTAAAGAATTTTGTTTCTTTTCACCAATTTTTGGACATTTTCTTTATGGCTTCATATGGCTTCCAGACAGCTGCAAGTTGGCGGCGCTTTAATAGCCTCAAGTTTGCTGGCTGTTTTTTTTTGGCCAAAAACTTGTTTTGGCCAGAAACTGGTTCTATAGTGGTGGTGGTGTTTTTTTTTTTTTTTTTGGAAGCACAAGAATTTATTTCTAACTTAAGCAAATGCGACTTTATTGGCAAAGTCAGCCAGAGTCTAAAATTGTTTAAAAGATATTTACTAAATGATAAACTTGACAGGCCGGCAAGCAGCAGGTAAGGGTTAAACTCTGCCCCCAGCCTGGCACATTTCCAGCGAAACTTGTACCAGTTGATGTACCCTTTACCAAAGGTATATTAGGTTGTATGATAAGTTTGTGCAAATTTATGAAACAGGCAGAAGCAAGAATCTTATAAATCAAGGCTAGAAACCTCTGACATTCTGCTGAGGTTAGGTTCCCGGTGCCGGTTTCAAAGTACCGAACCCAAGGATTTGGTTCGAACCATGGTTCTTAACATTTTAGACCGTTTTAATTAAAATCTGATGTGCTCGTTTTATGGATCCGGTTGTATGTAAATGGTCCGGTAAAATGACCCTAAATACCTGAACTGAACAGGTTCCAATGGGTTCAGTTTAGAACCACTTTGCAACCTTGCTATGAACTATAAATATTCTTGATCAGCATCAACAGACGCATCGACATGAATAAGTTTAATAGTGAATTAGATGAATGACAGTGGAGCAATAATCTTTGGCAGGTTCAGGGTATATTACAGTCGGGCTTGACTCAATTTCTTACTTGTTGGATTTGTTGAGGGCTCTTCACTCTGGGCGGAAGTTTTTAGTTTCTGTTTCTGTTTTTGCTACGTGCCATTGACCAGTTGGTTGGCATTTGTGACCGCACAATTTCCGCTTGGGTTTCCAACAAAACTCTCTGATTGACACCAAACAAAAACGCAATGAAAATTCATTTTCAACGCAATAACCAACTGCAGTTTAATTCAATTAATTTCGAAATGTTTTATAGGAAAACAACACCAGAATGTGTTTAATTATCAGAAACGGAATTCTTATGAATTAACAAAAACAAATGCCAATAAAATGTGCATAAATTTTGAAGACAGGTCTTTTTCCCCAGTTGTTTTGCTAAAAATTGCAGGCATGCAAGTGAAAAATTTTTGCTTTGGCAATGGAGCAAGTAGAGTGAACGGAGAAGTCTTTGGTTGAGTTGCTCCCTGCAGCACAAAACGTTTTATCGTTGGCAAGTGCAAAATTGGTGTTTGGAAAAACGTTTTGGCAGTACACTTAGCGAAATAAATAATATCTGATGAGTTTAACGAATTACACTATTACTACTTTTATGCACAAACAAAAAATCATGATTTTAGCTCTTCCAAGTATGCTATGTTTTATAATTATAGAAAATTTTATTTTCCTACTCTAATTACTCTAAATATTTTTGTATATTTTTAACTGGTCCGACAATCTGAGTGAATGCACAATGTGGATTTTGTATGAATGCTGCCATAACTGACTAAAAATTATCTGGCTCAAAGAAATATTTCTTAAAGAAAATAAAGTTTGCATACTTTGAGGGGCAGAAAGCATGATTTTTTAAAAAACATAAACATGACACAAAGTTGATATTATATATTTTCTTCTTCTCAGTCTCTATTAATTTTGCCCAAAAGCTTGCAACGCATAGAAATATTCATTTCTGACTCCTGAATCTATATATATATTCTTGATCAGCACGACGAGCTAACTCGATTAGGATTTGTCCATTCGTCTGTCAGTTTCTACGCGAACTAGTCTCTCAGTTTATAAGCTTTCGAGTCCTCTTTTACTTTACTAATATGTCAGAACTGCCCAGATCGGATGTCTTTGTCTAATAGCCGCCATAGTATCGATCAGCTGGAAAATGGGTTCTAGTGAGAAAAACTCTTTTGTTTTTGATGGTATCGTCGTTAAATTTCAGAGAAAACGATCTGATTCTGAGTTATTCTAAATTTACTAAACTCTGACATCAAAATCACATATTAATCCTATAGGGATCATTCTTTTTAAAACCGAACAGATTTTGGACTCGCCCTTTTTGTATTTTTTTATAAAAATTAATAAAGTTCGAAACTCTACCCCGATTAACGTCTGGAAACGTTATTTTCGGTTTTTTATTTACTTATATTACATAATTGTTGCTAAAGTTTATTTAAAATTTGTTCAAAGTGTTAACAACCATGATATATAGCATCTAAGAATATACAATTTATTTCAATAATAAATTTTCTGCTTTCAAATAGATGGGGACTCTTGTTTGTTGTTTTAAAGTTATTAATTTATTTAATTATAATCAAATAAAACATGCCCCCAAAGGCTCACAAAAATGTCAACATCAGCAACATCGAACACCAATATTATAACAAATTATAAGTAAAATGTACTTGTAGCGTTAGGATGACTAGAAAATAAATAAATAAATAAAATATCATATCAGTGTGACCAGAGTTTGGTTAGTTAATTTGACTTAATTATCCCTGATTTGAAATTTTTGGTCAAATTTTGTCTCCAATCTATGGTCTTACCACACGTTGACCAAATACAATTTGACGAAACCGATTATTACGTATTAATGGGGTAATCGGGGTCGAATTTTGGAGTTTTTTTATTAAGGTCTATTCTCAGATGACATACAAATTATTTTCGTCACAATGCTTCATATGAATAGAAACACTTTTGTAGAGCATTGAAATCAGAATGCTTTTGAACTGCTGTCTTATTTATACGAAGCATAGTGCCGGAAATAAAATGTATGTCATCTAAGAATAGGCCTTTAAAATCAAAAACATTTACAAAAAAAAAAATTACTTGCTTTAGCAAGTGTATTAAAATATCGGCACAGATAAAGTTATCTTTCTCTCATTATATTCTTTTTCGGTCTATTCTTTATATATTGTTTATAACCAAGTATATATTGATGTGTCATTTCACTTAAGAATCTTTAGTCAGCCAGCCTTTAAGCTATCAGATTTGCATAATCCATTTGTGATTTTTTTGTTTTTCACTTCTTTTCGATTAATGATGAACAACAACTTCTCATATTAATATCTCATTAATGACCAAAGCTATCAGTTGAATTCTTTAAAAAGTCAGAAGCTTGATTGGATTAGAAGTTAGTTAAAAATGTAACTCTGAGCTACTTTTGCAAATTTGAAACTTGTTTGTGGTGGCAGCTTTTCAATTTCGCCAACTGTACTCGACAGTCGAGAGGCCTGGCCTGGCTATAATCTGACGATCTTGACTTGTATCTTATAAATACCCCACAATTTATGTTTGCTCGCATTTGCTTAAGAATCAACTGAGAAAGCAGCAAAAATAAACCGTTAAATGCGCGCGTGCCGCTGCCTCTTAATTAAAGGCCATGAATCGCGGCACTTAGCGGCGAAAATGTTTCCAATTTTCCATTTTTTTTTTTACAAAACCAATTTACACGCCCGAAAACTTGCTCAACACTTCAAGAAGCGCAGAAAAACAAATTTAATTTAAACAACCGACTCGTGACATTGAACGGCAGACGGTGGTGGCATTCTCTTCATTTCCTCCATAAATTTTGGCCAGTTTTGTAATACATATAAATATATCCAGTTGGTTCTATAAATCAATTTGTTCAGCTTAGTTGCCCTTGAGGAATGTACGATGCGAGTGCAACACCAAAGTCTACAATTTCGCAATGATTTCATCAAATATATATATATATATAATGGTGGGGCGAGGTGTGTTATTTGCAGTTTTTACAATTAGCCGAGTTATTGTTTGCATTTGTTGAGTAGTCAAAGTGCTTATTATTGCATACAACTGAGAACTGAGCGAACTGATTGGCGAGTCCAATGCAAATCCTATGACTTTGGATTAACAACTGGTTTGCCATCGCACATATCGAGTTATAAAATATACACACAATGTGCTCATGACTAATAACTTAATATCTTATCATTCATTCATTCATTATTAAATTTAATAATGTAAATGGGAAATTCCCAAAGCAAATGATCAAGAGCAACGAACTTGTAAAGTCTTCTTATTGCTTTTTCTTTCTTTTGATGCCTTTGGAAGTGTCCATTTCGAGAGTGTTGTGTAATTTTGTTGATATGCCAAGAACGTACATACAAACGTGTGGGAAATGTGTGTGTAACAAGTGGAATATTAAGTACATATGCAAAGGGAAATGTGAGGTAATAAAAGTTGAAGACTCATCTTAAGGTTATTTAAAACATTTTTAGTACCGATTGTTAGAAGTCCCCCTGGGTGTATTAAGTACCATTTGAGGGTTATTTAACATGTTATTAACAATTATAATGACCTTTTTATATACTATGAATTCTTGCTGAAAGAATTACAGTGACAACATGAGATAAAAGTAAATTTTGCAAGAGTTGTGGCTGTTACATACATTTGCACTCACCCAATATACCCCTCATACCTTCGGTACAGAGTATAAAAACTGTTTCTAATTTGAATGGTTAATATGGTCAACTAATAAGGGTATTAAAATTTCGGCAAAGTCGAAGTTAATTTTTATTGATTATTAATGAAACAATTTCACATGACTTAATGCGGCTGCGATGATGACAACATGACAACAATTTGAACCTGAGTTCAAGTTCATCGAGCTGAGTCGAAGACGAAAATGTAATTAAAACTATTAAGTCACGCGGGGCCGCAAACAAAAAACAAAACAAAATATGACAAATATTTCCAAATAATATTCAAACAGTTGCACAATCCTCTATTTTACAATAAATGAAAATCGATATGCATGTAATGCCTTTTTGATTAAATATTTCGTGCACGTTTCAATATTTCAATAGCAAAATAACAAGCGCCGGCGTCGTCGTCGTCGTGGCATGAGTTGCCAAATGAAAATACAACAGTTTTATGAATGAATAGCGTCAAATTGGCGTGTTAATGACAACAGCAACTGTAAAAACAATTTTCAACCTTTTTTCGCAATATTCGGTGTGTGTTTTTTCTTCCAACGTCAGCGCTTGACCCCAAAATGAAACTTTTAAATTGATTTTTATTATTTCTCTTTTTGTTAACTTGTTGAACTCAATTAATTAATTGTGGGTGTCAGCCATGGCAAATTGTTGTGGTTGTTTAAGAAAGGGTCAGACTAGGTTGAAGGCAAAACGCTATTTATAAAATTTAACCAGGGATGCAACAAAACTGCAAACTAAACCGTGTTACTTTCAAAAATGGAGAGCCGAACCAAAATTTTAATATCACGAAACTCAACTAATAAAAACATTTCGCATTGCATTAACCATTATTGTCAGTAGAACCAGTATTTTTTAAGTTATCTAAGAGTTTTAAAGAAATAAGTTTAAAAATTAATAAGAATAGTCGAAGAGTCATGACTGACTAACTGAAACTCTAAAAGCTGTGAACCTAAAATTATGACATAAGTTTAATTTTATGAAATTAATGAGCACTGAGACGCGATTTTAAAAATTAGAGTTCCTAGTGGGGAAAATGTTTGTAAACGTTTGTTGAAGCAATTATTCATTTCTCTACTTATGTATTAACTCGTTTCGGAGTTATTAAAATTTTCTTTTGCTTGGGGATTAAAGTATTGAGGGTTTTTTTTTTAATTTTCTTTATTTTCAATCAAACAGTTTGTTTGGCTAAATCATAGACCTTACCGATAATGGAAATATGGAAAAGAAGTTTTCTGTTGGGATCTGGTCTGTTCTCAATTCCAAAGATTTTAAAATAATATCCCTTTACTGGCAGGAGGAAATAGTTTATTTTTGATTTTTGCGCTGCAATTTGAGAAACGTCATTCTTCCACCATTTTTAAGTTAGACATTTTGGACCTTCTAGAGATTTATAGAACTAATCATTATTTACCGATCCACAATACATCTTTTTCCGATCAGCTGAATGATAGGCGTGTTAAAAGCAAATCAAATAATAATGCTGGGCAGCACCGGTCGCAATCGATATGGGCAGCACTTTTATAGCCCCGCACTTAAAATTTGTTAGTTATATACAAGCTTTGGCAGCCACAGAGTAAATTACAGTCGGGCTTTACCGACAGTCTTTGACCGCGTTTACACGACGAAATTTCCATTATGAAGTTTTTGTTTGTAGAGAAGAAGTGAAGAGGAACGCCGAAGCTGGCATTATGACCTAGCATGTCAATAAGTTTTTCGATAATTCTTTTTAGCTTTGTTCGGATTTATATGATGGAGGTATGATTTGTGATGATAACTATACCTCGATGATGATGATGATTAACGATAATTCGAGTTGTCAGGCGAGTTTAACTAGAACTTTTGAAGATGCTTCTAAACCAAATCGAAAAGACCTTCATGAAGCAAACCTGATTGTGTTAGCACGGACTTACTTGTTATTGGACTTATCTGATTTTATCATCAGTTAATTACATACGACATCCATCGAGAACATCCAGCGTTGTCAGCAATACTAAAATATAAACTTCCAAACCTGTTATTCGGACTTGTAATCCTTTTAATATATTTTAGAACAATTTTAATATGGCGTATCAAATATTGTTAAGTATAGCTAAATAAGAAATCGACCCTTAATCTTTAAAAAAATACATTCGTAAATTGTTCTATAAAATGTGTAGGCCGTCAATTTCTTTAAATTGTGCCGAGTCTAGAGCGCATAACTATTAAAAACGTTTTCGGAATTCGGAATAAAAAACCGAACCGAAACCGCAATTTGATTATATCCAAATCCATTTAAAACTTCTGCGAACCACTGAACCAAAACAGTCCTAATTTCCAAACGACTTAATTGAATTTAACTAATATATTGTTTCCTTTAACTCTTTTTACAGGTAAGCCTTTGCCGACCCACTAAGACGAGGCTCTTTTATGGGTGAGAGACATAAAAGAAAAAAACCATAAACCAAAGATGAAAATTTCATTATCCATGTACCAAAAGCGCATTCAAATTAAGTTGCCCAGGCAGAGCCAAAGCCAAAACCAAAACATGTGTCAGCCATGTCAATGCGGCTGTGGTTTAAGGAAAATCCAAAGAAAACCCAAGCTCATATTTATGTGCATTTATAGTTTGCACTTTTCGCCCGAATCGCTGTTCAGGTTTTACTAAAAAAAACTTATCATCCCACAAATCTTTTGAAGCGCTTAGCTTTCCCAATTTGCCGGCGGAAATTTCATAATCGTTGCGGGTCGAAAATTAAAATGTTACATTTATGAAAATGTATTATTATGTCTATCATAAAATGTCATTGAGTGACACTTGCGCGTGGTCCCCCTCAACAAACAAAAAAAAAATCTCCACAAAAATGAACACAAATTATTTTGACAGCGGCAATTTCACCCTCCCCTCCCCTCCCACATTGCGCTAATTTTGTTGATTTAAGCGGCTTTTTGATTGCGCTGCGGCGGCTGCTGCCTTGGTACGTTGCACATTTAAAAGGCAACACCGCAGCAAAAATTAATATTGAACAAAAAGGGAAAAAAGTGAAACATCAAGCGAAATTGAAATTGTTGTTATTTTAGTTGTTTTTTTTTTTTAATTTTTTTCGTTGAAGTGTAGACTGACCATCGAAGTGATCGTAATTATTGCCACAATTTGCGGCCATTTCCGCTCGGTTGAGGCGCATGCGCACACTTGGTATTAACAGTGGGAAGACGGTTAAGGGGTGAAACAGGTAACAGTGAGGCAAAAATTAGGAAATTGTGAATTTCTTATACGAGTTCAGAACTGCGAGCAATGTTTCTAATATACTCATAACATAATTAATAACATAATTAATTTATATAAACATTTTTTTACTGAATTCCTTTTCACTTTCTTACAATTGTGAATAGAAATATAGAGTTGCAAGCACTGACGGAATTTCCAGATACAAATTGATTTAACCAAATTTAATAAAAATTGATTGGCTTATGTAAAGGTCAAAATTATTGCTAAGATATACTTGGCCTATTTCTCTTTTCGTCATCCTCATTTTTGGTTTTATTCCGTCCCACTGTACCCAGTTGATCAAAGGTGCAACAATATTTCTTAGCCAGCAGCCGCCACTCACTTTTAAAGCTCGTTTTTTGTTTTCCTTTTTCTTTTGTACTTACAAATTTTGTATGCATTGGTTCTTTATTTCTGGTTTAGTTTTTTTTGCCTTTTGGGTAATTAAAAGCAACGTCCAAAGTGCAAACTGTGCAGTGGGTTGCATTTTACATATGTTCGAGACTTTTGCGGATTTCTGGCCTGACAAGTGTGCAGTTGTTGCTGTTGTTTGTATCTGAGTCGCGTGGGTGTTTCAATTTAAACGAATTTCCAGTCAAGCTACGGTTTAATGGTATTAGGTAAGGGGGAGTGGGGGACACGCCCAAACTTGACTGAGTGACCCAGTGCACTAAATGTTGGGCGACATGTGGCTGCAACATGCGCTTTTTGTCTTGCGTTGATTTGGCTAATTCGCTACGCATTTTCAGGCATCATTAATTTAGTCAGACTGGGAAAGCGGTGAAAGTTGTACTCTAATAGTAGACTGGGAATTGAATGCGGTTCAGGCTGGGGGTCACATAAAACCCACTTGTTAATTACAAAATCCCAAAGAAAAATTTACATTACCTTGAGCTCAAACTGCCAAAAAAGACAAGAGAATCGATGCATCTTCCAAGTGTATGTTGGAGTGCACTAAAGTCGCTCTTCGGACCATTTTTATATTTTTTGAAATGCACTTCAAGCCTCAAGAGCCACTAGAGCTGTCAGCTGTGAGTTGTGGAATCGTCGCACAGTGGGGTCTCAGGATGAAAGGTGTTGCAAAAATGTTGACATCATTTGGTTAAATAGATTAATTTAAAAATATGCAGCTTTTGGAAAACTAGACAACCGATTGATTGGCAAACTTACTCTCACGGTAAATAAAATTTAATCCAATCGATGAGTTGTCAGAAGAAGCCCAAGAATGTAAGAAACCATGGCTACCAAAAATTTGGAGTCATGTATCTCTATAGTATTTTACGAACTAAACAGAATGTGAACCTTTCTTGTTAGATGACTGCCTCTTTTATATTTAAGACAAGCGTGATCACAAAAGCAATTGGAAACATTTAGAAATAATAAGTATACTAAATCCAATATTTATAACTTTTTTTTAAACAAGTTAACTAATAAAAAAAATTTGACTTTAATTAAATTTATATAAATTAAAAAAAAAAATTTTTCATTAAAACGTGACTTAATAAGATTAGGTTCACAATGTTGGAACTTTACTTTTTAAAGCTTAAAAAAAATTTTAATTATACAAAAATGCGTTATTTGTTTGAAAGTTATTACTTTTGTCCGAAAATAAGCCAGAAGACCCCACTGTTTGGCGTTTCTTTCTTCCCCAAGACACCCTCTCTCTTTCTCTCTGTGTGGCTTAAGCTGCAGCTGTGGTCTGAGCCTGACTTTCGAGCCATTAGAAGCGCATGTCTGTGGTTGCGTCGACAACAATCAATTGCCTTTAAGCGCATTTTATTGGCGTCATCATCTGGCCTTTCCATAGAAGTCCGCATTGCAACTTTCCAATAGAACTTCAACTCCAAAATGGTCACTGGTCGCTTGTCATCATCGTCATCATCATCTTCATCTGCTTTGGCAACCATAAATAAACTGGCATTGGCATCTCTTGTGCCCGCATTCTGGGCCCGCAAATCCCCAACTCTCTCAGGCCGAAAAAGCAAAATTAATTGTTCAAACACACCTTTCAAGGAAGCGTTTTTCCAAGTTTTCCACGTATGCGCGAATGTGTGCTTCATTTTTCTATTGCACGATTTTTGCCATATTTCTCTTGGGGCACGATCGGAGCTAAGGCTGAGTCTGGCGGCAATGGCGACATTGTGACGTCGTCGTGTTCGCGATTGTTGTTGTATGTTATATGGCAGATTATTATCAATTTATTTCTTTCCTTCCTTTAACCATGACAACGAAATATTTCTGTTTCTGCCATGTGTGAAAATATTTGTTTTTCAGATGCTTATGATGCGGGTTTTTTTCAATGTTTGTTGAATGCTTCACAAGCCCTGAGATTGCGGCTTGAATGTGCTGAGCTTAGCTGTTAGCCCTGCGTTTGAGGCTTCTAATAATAAACTTAACGAGGCTATTCAATTGAAAAGTGTTTAAAGCCAAAAAAGTGAACTTTTTGATTTAAGAATTTACTCAGCTGAATTCGGCTATACTCTACCATGCACTTGAATGGGGGCTCTATCGAGTTTTTATATTTACGTAGGATGACAAATCTCTAAAGTTTTTCAGAAGGTTTGATTCGCAGGCTCGAAAAATTACAAGTTCTGATTTTTAGCTTTCATACATTTTCGAGATTTTGCCTTTGAAAAAAAACGATAATTAATAGATAGCGGATTTTGTATATTTTCAAAAAGAATTTAATCCTAGTAGACCAGGGTAAAATGGCCTTATCAAATCAAAAAATCTACTTATGATGATATCGATTCCTTAACTTGAACAATTTTAATTGAGGGAATACTAAGCCATATAAAACAAGTAAGAAAGTCGGTCAAGCCCGACTGTAATATACTCTGTACCTTTTTGTATGTAACTTATAACTTTAAAGTGTGAGTTTTTTTCAAAATCTGGGGGTGGCAACTCTTTCTACTATCGCTCATCTGGTTGAAAAACGATGTATGGGAGCTCGATAAGTAATGATGAGTAGAATTACCCTAGTACATAACTCGTAAAATTATAAAATTTGTATATAATTTCCTATTAACATAAACGTATCTATATTAGTTACGGGGGAATCACACTTGATTTCTGATCGCAGGCCATCTCAATTACATCGCTCCTCTCATAGCAAGGTCCAATTGGGAAATTACCAGTTAGCTATTGCCTTCTCGCTCTCTCTTTCTCGTAAGTTGTGTGGTGGTGTTGTTGTTGACGTTGGTTTTTATTTTCTTTTACGTATGGCTCTAATATCGTTCATCTGATCTAAAAACTATGTATGGCGGGTCGATTCAAAATAAGTAGTAGAATATATGTCTAGAATGTTCGAACTATCTATCTTGAAAATTGTGGGAGTTATTTCGTTTTTTTTTAATTTGCGGGGGAGGCAGGGGGCGTGGCAAAAATTAAAACTAAACTTGATCTGCCTGCAAGTATAAGAAATATATGTTCCATACACCTTAAACCTCTATCTCTTACCATCTCTGAGATCTCTTCGTTCATACGGACAGACGGACAGACAGACGGACAGACGGACATGGCTATATCGACTCGGCTGTTGATGCTGATCAAGAATATATATACTTTATAGGGTCGGAGATGCCTCCTTCTGGCTGTTACATACATTTGCACAATCCCAATATACTCTGTGTACCTTCGGTACAGAGTATAAAAAATCAAGACGTAAAAAATCTCAACAATATTTTTTTAGTTTTTCTTTATCAATTAGACAAAGTGGTCATATTTCTTTCCTCCCAATGTTATTTTTGAACAATTTGCCATACTTACGATTTAAAAAAATTTTAAAATGTCGGAGATATGAGCCGGTAAATAGGTCCGTCGAAATCTCAAGATCTACTTAACCGATTTGGCTTAAATAAATACACAATCTATTTCCTTATAATATTATCTAAAATATGACATACAAAAATTTCGTTGCAAATATCGAGCTTTTTTCTACAACAAAAAGTTTCCTAAGACACATTTTAGCTACCCTTTTAAATACTTAAGAACAAAGTATTTTGATACTCTTCTAATTAAGAAATAAAATACACTACCAGCAAGGATTTTCAAAATCATATTTCAGACATATTGAATGATTGTAAGTAGAGATGCAGGATATTTGAAAAATATCTACATCGATATTTTTTTCGATATTGAAAAAGTATAATTTCTATATTTATTTTTAATCGATATTATCGATATTTTAAAAAATACCGTTTTCTTAAGAAAAAACAGTTCTATGAGGTATTTGTAGTGTCATCTGAAGTGTATTAAAAACTGCATTCTGTCTGCGATCAAAATCTACAGATCAGAGCTTCGAATCGCAAAAAAATATAGATAAAATGTATTCCATTTATAACATACGATGTTGTGGAAACTTTTTCAAGAATTTATACTGAAAAAAGACGTTGATATTGGAAAGTGAACATATCAACAACATACAAAACATTAAAAAGAAACATAATCAGTTAAATCTAAGTTCGTCTTCTGTGTCGGAAAGCAAACTTTTTTAAACCGAAGCCAAGCGTTCCGATGGCACCGAGATTCCTGTCTTCAGGTGAAATAAGATATGCCCATGCAAAGTCGGGAAGCGCTGGCAATTTGTCTTTCATAAAATATCACCGAAAATTTGCTTAAAAAATATTCGATATGCGATATATTAGAAAAATATCCGATATTGATAAATCGCCTTTTCAACAAATAAATCGATATTCGATATTTCGATAATATTTCTGGCATCCCCAATTGTAATCTAAAGACCGGCTTACATCCTTGCTTCAAATGGATACAGAACCGGCATGGTTTGAGATTTTTCTTAAACCCTCAAACCGGTTCATGAACAAAACCTTTTGAATTGATAAATTTCCGAACCTAAAAATGTCTCCAACTTATTTTCAAAAGAACTTTAATAAAAGTTTTAATATTTCCACTGTGTAATCATGGCTAAGAAAATCATATTGTTGGGCATACATATTTAACATTTGAAGAATAATATTATACTTCAACTTTATAAATATATATATATCAAAGTCATATATAAATGTTTTTGTAAAAAAGCTGCATGACCTTTTTAAGTTAACAGAAATTTGGATCGGGCAATAAAAGCCATTGAATTTGGCCCATTTTAGTTTAATGAGATGTGAAGCATTATCATATGAAAATATCAAAGCTTGGTTCAAAGAAAACCATTTTCTTTTACAGACATCATGTCCTCCTTATTTAGGAGTTTACTACAGCCTTAACCTTAAGTCGTCTTCAAAAAAGCATTATTTAAAAGGCTGCAAACCTCGGAATTCCGGTCAGAAGGTTCAAACCTGTCGTAAAGCTTAAGGTTCGGTTCGCAGACCACATTTTAAAGGTGCGGAAGTTTTTGATACGAACCTCAGTTTATAATAAATTGTCCTCCGTTATTTTAAGTGATTTTGTGAAGTGATGATGACTTTGTATATGTTCGGCTCAGTTCGGCTTATTATTGAATCATAGCTAAATCAGACCTGATTTAAAAGGGCTGGTACTGGAATCGTGGCAGTACCAACTTCTTCTTCTTCGTTTACTTCCATTAGGCATGAATTTAAAAACTGAACTTATGGGCGATTTCAGTGGTTAATACTGAAAACAGTACTAATATCAGTCAGGACTTGGAGCAATTTCGAATGCTCAGGCCTAAAGTCAGTACAAAGTCGAAGAAAGTACAAAGTTTGGTATCAGAAAATTAATCTTAACGAATCAAAATTGCATTTAAAGTATGTTCCACATTGAACACCCTTGGCATTTTTATGTATTTAATCTTCCAGCCAATTCAATTAAATATAATTGTATGTGTATATATATTTTTATTTTTTTTTACATTTGAAGTCTGAGCCATGTTTGATTTGCAAATTGCCGTTTGGTTTTTTCTCCACATGTGCAGGCAGCCAGAGGAGCTCAGCCTTCCTTTTGGTGTCAACGCGCAGTCGCAGTTACTTGGCCGCCAGCTGCAAATGGAGGCCTCTTTGGAGGCAGACAACTGGGCATAATTATGCACATGCAGTTGCAGTTCTGCAACTCTTTGGCTTTAGTTGTAAATTTTTGTGGAATTCGGTCAAGTACTTGCCGCCAGTCGCTGTTCAACAACTCGAGTGTCAACTGTCTGCCGGTTGCTTTTTGTTTGATTTGATTTGTGTGACATGGTGGAAGCTGTCGGGCGGCAGCAGCACCGTGGCGATGGCTACTTATTGACACTATATCAGGCAGATTGCATATGCATGAGACATTGTCAAACAAAAAGTCACTTTCTACGCATTTGTTACAGTTTTTGGAAGCACCAAAATTAAATTATTTCGCCTGTCAGTTACTACGGCAGCAACAAACACAACAACTTGAACGTAAAACATTTTTTAATGAGCCGCTACCGACCTTAAAAAGAAAGTCATGACATGTCTGGGGCCTTTGGATAATTTTGATTTTCGTGCTAGCATGTCTCTTTGTAGCCTTTACTTGGGATGACGTTGCTCATTTGTGGCTCGTGTTGACTACTGCCCAGGCCTTCAGTATACGGAAGCTAAACACAGCCGTTGTTGGTATTGTTTGAGCTTTGGAAAATGTTTGCTACCGTTTTTTAAACAATTTTAAAGGCATTGTTAAGGGAAATTGAAATCTTCAACGTGCTGGTGCGAGGGCAGCTTAATAAGTCAGTGACTTTTTGCATAAAAACTACTTTTTGTTTTGCCCAATGCATTTAGTTCCTTCCAAAATAATAGGTTTAAACTGGCGAGTGGTGCAGGAATAACCTTTTTATTTAGCCCAAATCTATGTCGTATCTGTCCCACAGCTCTGAATAATGTTTACAGGTGAACAGGTGTTCGTTATGAAAACTGTTCACCTTTTTTTTTGGTGCATGATCTCTGGTGTGTTTTGATGGATCCATGATTCACCCAAGGTTACATAAGGGAGCAAATATTTGTTCAGATTGCAGTTTAAATTCACCAGAAGCTCTTTTGAAGTGACTCTTGGTCGGGTGTCAGCAATCGCGGCACCCTTGGCGCTGATAGTTTTTACCAGGGATTAATCTCGAAACGAATATCGGTTCAGTAACCGATTCCAGGATGAAAATGAAAATTTTGATTAAAGGTTCTATTTTGGTTTTCAAATTACTTCGGTTTTCGGTTCAGATGCGGTACTCCGATTTTTATTTCGGTACACCGAAACATTAAATTATTTATTACATTTTAATTATTTCAAGATATCCAAAAAATTAATAGATGCTATATGAACCAAAAAATTATGTTCTTAGAATATGCCACATAAAAAACTTGTTTAAATAAACGGATTTCTAGCCTTTTTTATGTTTGGACGAACAATTTCTCTAAAGTGGTATCTCTAGACTCAGAAAAAAACAACCCAGAGTTAAGGAATTCACTATTCATATGTCGCCCAGACAAACTCGCCTCAGGGCCATTTCTCATAAGGCCGAAAAAATATTTTTTTAAAATGGTTTGAAATAATCTGCTCTGAAATCATCCGTATCTCCATCAAAAATATAGATCTTTAACGATTTGGATAGATTTGAACCCATACTATAAGACTTCGGTACAATATAACTCATAGTACGCAGGTAAATTAATCAAAGAGGTATATCAACTTTAAAAACCACTAAAACAGATTGAAACACAAAATCTGTCTTAGCTTTTCCTTTTGTTAAGTTTTTCGAAAAATGAAGACAGAATTTTAAGTCGAAATCAAATCATTTTTCTAACATTTCTATATTTATGGGAGGATTTTTTAATACTTAGAAATGTTTTACATCTAACTAGAGGGTTTATATTTAGTAAAGAAAAGTTTTAGTTTTTGTTTCTATATCTTATATATCTTAAAAAGAGAATATGATTCTGGGTATTTTTTAAGGGCAAATTTCCAAAATGTAAGACCTTTTTCAGAGTGTATATATTGCTATTTTACCAGTTGAATTAGATATTAGAAATAATCATAAATCAATCAATCAAATAAATAGTAAGAAATCGAAACAAACCGGTATTGGCGTTTCGGTATGGTTCCAGTTTTTTCGGTTCCTATTAAAATGGTTAACGGTTTTCGGTTTTTAAAAAAATTGTTATATCGGTTCCGGTTTCGATACCAGTACCTGGCCTTAAACGGTTTATTTCGGTTCACGGTTGCGGTTCCGGTATTATTCCCTGGTTTTCACCTGTTCAGCTATGATGCCTACAGCGTCAGTCAACTTACTTTCTTTTATTCTCCGATTTACCAATATCATTTCATGGACTTCATCGACGTTTTTTGGCCTGACGACCAAATCTAAATTTAGTTAGTTACTTTTTTATACACTTGAAAAGTGTATATTAATTTTGCCTAGAAGTTTGTAACGCATAGAAATATTCATTTCCGATCACATAAACTATATATAATCTTGATCAGGACGACGAGCTGAGTTCAATTCCGTCCGTCCGTCTGTCCGTCTATCCGTCTGTCCGTCCGTCCGTCTGTCTGTTTCTACTCAAACTAGTCCCTCAGTTTTAAAGCTATCGAGCTGAAATTTTGCACAGAGTCTTCTTTTTACTGCACACAACTAATATGTCGGAACCGGCCGGATCGGATGGCTATATCATATAGCTGCCATTGAAACGGTCGGTCAAAAAACTAGATCTAGTGAGAAAAACTTTTTTGTTTTCCATCGTAGCGTCACCAATCTTGGTATGTGTTAGTTTTATATGCTTTCACATAATGCAGAAAAAGTTTATCAGAATCGAATCACTATAGCATATAGCTGCCATAGGACCGATCAGACGAAAAATGTGTTTTACTAAGAAAAGTTTTTTTTATGAAATCAAATTTTTATTATTAATGATTTAAAAATTTAAAATATCTGATATCTATATCCTATATATATTTTACCGCTTAAATCAGTTGGAGTAAACTTTTTCAAGTGTATTAAAACTTCGCCACAGTCGAAGTTAGCTTTGCCTTCTCGTTTCTATTGAAATAGTTGTTAAAAAGTTGCCATAGAATATGTATATGTAGCCTTTCTTGGATTCGGTGAGATTTTTTATTGGTATTTTTTACGCAACAAAAATAATTTTTTTCCATTTTTGCCAAAATTCAGGAGGTTGTCTGCTTAGAATGGCTGTCAAACACAAACTTTATAAACGCAGCTTGCTTAAAATAGAAGCATTGATAAAAGAAACTGACTTAAGCAACTGCCCTCGTAATATCATTTACTTTCAAATTTTTAAAATTTTGTTTTTTCAATATTTTGGCTAATTGAGCGGCTGCTTTCCCCCGCCGCCGCTAACCATTGCGGCCTGTCAACTTCATTAGATTTCATTTCAACAAGAAATATCACTGAAAACATTAAACGCCTCTGAATAAATTCAAATTAATTGATAAAAACGCAAAGCAAAATAACCGGAATGCGAAAATAATGCAAAAAAAAAAAAGAAACCAAATTATCGCCACGTTTTGTGGCAATTGACGCAGTCAACGTTTAGCTGGCCAATTTGCAGACCGAAAAGTGCAACCGTTTGAGAGCCGAACTGGAAGACTTTAGCTTGGTCGAGGAGATTGCGGGCAGGGCGGAATTTTGGATGTTTGCGCATGCGTCGCTGCATTGCGCAAGTGTAGCCCACTCGTCAGTTGGACCGGTCTGCGTGTGCAACGTTGAGCACATTTTGTCGCTTAGCTCCTCCTCCTGCTGCTGCCCGGTCTGCCCCATAAATGACTTTATTTGATGTTAACCGACGACGCGGCGTGCGCGCGCTCTTAACCATTTGAACTTTTTGGCTATTTTGTTTCTTGGTTTTGTTTGTTGCCCCATTCACCCCACCATGGGGCATGTTGTCTAAAGGCTACGACATTTCGTCATGCTAATCAGCATGGAGTCAAGTCGTTGGCTAATTGGCTTAGGCGGACCTTTTTTGGCTATCAAATTTCATACCCATTGATGGATAAGTAATATCTGAATTCAATGATTATCAAAAAACAGCGTTTATTAAGGTCAGAATAATATTTCTTACAGATATTCCTCCCTACAATTAAAAAAAATGTAAATAAATTGAGGCCAACTATTTTGCGCCTGCTGTGCCAGGTAATAAAATTTAATTATGCCAAAAAAACCAAAAAGCAAAGATCATAAACAAAAACTTTTTGCTCAAATGAGCGAAGAATTTATTTTAATGAAGTATGTAGCTATACACTTAAGATTGAGTATTCAAGATAATGTTGGTTAAGACTTACGTTTAATGATGCTAAAATATTTGCAATTAAGAAACAGCTAAGTGGGCTAGAAATCATTGGACTTTATAGAATCAATTCCCTAACTGTTTTCAAAATAACGTATATAGGAAATGCAAAAAAGCCGCAGACGGACAGGCGGACATGTCTATATGAAATAGGCTCGTAACGCTGATTAAGAATATATTTACTTTATAAAGATGCTTCCTTCGATGCGTTACAAAAATCTGAACAAAATTATAAATAATTCAAGGGTATAATGATATATTCTTGAATAATCACAACCAGTTCGAATATTTACAAAAACAACAGTTTTAAATAACAAATTTTTACTCATTTTTAATTAGCAAACAAAAAATATCTATACAGTATGTCTCGAAAGTGTTGTGACAAAGAAAAAAGCTTACATTTTTTAACTGTTTTTGATCAAATAAGTGGTTTGTTTAATTGTTTAAATTTGTTTTAAATTTTATTCTGATTCGTCATGGTTCTTAGAGCTATTTAGTATACCAAAGAAAGTAACAAAATCGACTTAGCTTGGCCATTTAATAATATTAAAAACCAAAAACATCCATTTTTATAAGTGTCCTAAAAGTGTTTTGATAATATTTAAAAAAAAATGATTTATTCTCTGGAGAGAGAGAGAGAGAAAAATTATTGATCCAGGACTAGTTTATCAAGCTAAACCCAAATCTGGTCTCAAGTATTACATAACTTTAATGGATGAAATGTAAATTTCACCTAAATCTACAGAAAATAGCTATTTTGTCTATTTTTTCTACATGTATATTTCCAGGAATGTTGTTTTTCCCAAATTTTTATTTTATTTAATGTTGTAGTACCTACCAATTTCTTTACAATATAATATTTACTTTATGTGTTTTATTAGGTATACGAATTATTTAATCAATTAAAGAAACCACTAATTTGATCAAAACACTTTCTTGACTAACTGTATATATGCGAGAACTGTGTAACCAATTTCCTGTTTACTTAAAAGGGACTCGCTAAAGATAATTCGATCCCGTCCCATCCCGTCCCGATCCCGACAAATTTTAAATTCAATTCCATCCCAATCCCGCAGTCTTTTTTGGGACCCGCGGGAATACCGCACAGCACCCATCTCTACTGCTCATACAATGCGTCTAGCTGCGCGCTTTTTCACTATTTCTATTTCTTCAAGTGTACACGCAATCCGATTTTAATACCCTGGCAGGGAATTTACTAAAATTGTAGTGATTTTTGTAATGCATAGATGGAAGCATCTCCCCGACCCCATTAAGTATATATATTCTTGATCGGCATGTCCGTCTGTCGGTTTTTATGCTATCTCCCCGCTCAGTTTAAATACTTTCTAGATCAAACTGCAAAAAGTCTTGAAAAACATATGTAGAGGCCGCACATTTGTCGGATCCGGCCGGGTCGAATATATATATTATATATATAGCTATTAACGATCGTTCTGAAAAATATTTTTAGTGAGAAAAACTTTTTGTTGCTTTCAATGGTAGCGTCTTAAAACTTAAACTTTATTAATTTAATAAGCAGTCATATAATTGAATCAAAGCAAATGACTATATCTTATAGCTGCTTAGTCTAAAATTAATTCGTGAGTAAAACTTTTGTATTTTAAATGAGAGCGTCTTTAAACTTGTTTCTTGTTAAAATTATCTGCTTTAGCACAATCTTGCCAAGTTTGATTTAATTCGGAAGAATATATAGCTCCATTCTGGCTTGGTCAGCCAAAAGGTCATAGATAATTTATGCGAAATTATTATTTTCTTTAGTTTATTTTCCTAGTTTATGCAATCATACGTCGATGAAATGAACCGAACCGTTATCTATTTAAAAAAAGGACTGAAAGGGCCACTACGTGCCTAGCGCCGCTCTTCGAGGTTAGTGCTAGTTCATTTACGTCTCACAAGTACTTGCTGAGAGGGTAAATAATGAAACTATGTAAGTGTTGAAATATGCATAACCTTATTATCTTATAAGTAAAAGATACAAAATATTCGACCTGTCTTGAAGGGTTGGGGAATGTGTATGTACACTTTTATCATAGTATTATTGAACTTTAGACTTGCCTTGAGAACAAATTGTTCAATTTCTTACAATTAAACACACACCCAGAATTCTGTTTTCTGTGCTGGGCAAAAAGTTCACAAACTCCATAAATAATGGTACCCTCATATAATTGCCAAAGCGTTGCGATTATTGCACAAAGGAGCACGCCCTCCTGCCAACCCAATTGCGTTTTCTGTGAGCAATTTTTATTTGCCAATAATTTAGTGCCTGACAATTTATTATAAATTATAAAGATGCAAACATCATAGCGTTTTATTTATAAGGTAAACTCTTTTTTTTTTTTCTGTGATAAATTGCTTAATTTGTTGTCGTTTTTTTTTGTGCTTGGCTGCTGTGACTGGCAAAGAGACACAAAACGAAAACCAAATTCGTTTCAAACCTCCGTTCGATTTGGCATGATTGTCACGATTTTCTTGCTGGACAAGACTGTAAAAATAAACAATACATTAACATTTTGCACAGAATTGAAATTTTGGGTGTTTTTATTTTTATTTTCGGTCTGTAGCAAAAAAAAGTAATTAAAATGCAGCTGACAAAACAAAGTTTGTCTGGAGAGAGTTTAATTAAAAATGCACGTCAAATGAAAATTGATTATCGATCGGTTAAAGGAATATTATTTCCGATTCAGAATCAATTCCTTTGCAATGACTTGACTAATTGACCACGACATGAACACCTAGTAAATTTATGGTCAAAAACATTTTCGCATGTGACCAAATTAACACCTCAAAGCCGGCGAAAACCAAACCAATTGCAGTTGCCTTTTCTTTGGTGACAGATATCAAAACTCTGATTGGAAACATTTTTAGCCAACTTGTTTGGCCGGTGACCACCAATTGGCAACGTGTTTCTAGCCATAAAACTCAAATTTACAACTGCAGCTGTCGGTTACAACTCTTGTTGTGTAGTGTGGTTGTTGTTGGCTGGGTTATTTACTGCTCAATGCGCATGCGTTACCCGCTTTAATTGCTGGCGCAGCGCGAATAACTTGACATTAATGCATGTTGAGTTTAATTGTTGCATGTAGACGCAAGTTCCTTGTGGTCGTTGGGTAGGTTGCTTGGCCCACACAGAGCGAGAGTAAATAAATTTGAAATTATACATATTTGTATTCCCCAACCAACCCCCAGGGAAACTGTTTAAGCAATGTCAAACTACAACTAAATTGGTTTACAACAGCTCACAGAGGGTGCAACAGGGAGAGAGAAAGATCAAGATAATCGACCCACTGACATTTGCATAATTTCTAGATAGGCCACTCACACACATTTCCATAATAAAGAGATATTGCAGCGATAGACAAGGCAAGTAAATAAATAAATTAGTAAAATGCAAAAATTTAATAAATTAAGCTACAAATTAGAGGAACAGACAAACTTTCGTTGTATCGAAGTTTTTATACTCTTGCAAACTGTTTGCAATCATGAAAAGTTCTTAGAATAGTTATCGAAAGTTACAGAATATCATAAAAATTTAGCATACACAGCCGAAAGCGCCAAGCCCAGCTTCTCTCACTTCCTTCGCTTGCGAAGAAGAAGTAAAGTTCACAGTTGACGTCAATAGCTATAATGGTGACGGCTGCGGGGGAAATTTGTACAAATCTCAAACGAACTAGATCTGCGTCTGATAAAAACCTATTTACATGAAAAAGCAGGTGGCTCTAACTTTTATAATCTCTAACATCGACGCGTTCAGACAGATATTAAAATCAATAATAATTCTTAAATTTTAATTTTGATAAAAAAAACGAGAAGGCAAAACTAACTTCGACTGTGCCGAAGTTTTAATACTCTTGCAAAAGTTCACTCCAACTGACTTAACCGGTAGAATATGTATGGGATTTAGACATTAGATATTTATAAACTCAAAATCATTGAGAAAAAATCTTTTCTTGGTAAAACACATTTTCCGACCGATCGGTCCTATGGCAGCTATATGCTTTAGTCATCCGATTTTAACAAATTTTTTCAGAATTAAGGGGAAGTATATAAAACTATTATATACCAAGATTGGTGACATTACGATGAAAAAAAAAGTTTTTCTTACTAGAACTAGTTTTTTATCCCACCGTTTCTGTGCAAGCTATATGATATAGTCATCCGATTTTGATCAATTTGCCCAGTATTTTGTGGAAGAATATGAAACTAATATGTATATACCAAGATTGGTGACTTTAAGATGAAAAACAAAAAAGTTTTTTTTAACTAGAACTATTTTTTTTGACCGATCGTTCCTATGGCAGCTATATCATATAGTCATCCGATCAAAATCGGATGTCCATAGGTGACGTAGGACCGATATGTCGGAAAATGAATCTTAGTGAAAAAAACGTTCATAAACAGGAACTATGAAAAGTTTATGTTTTACAGTTATAAAAAATGTTGATAATATCGAATGACTATATCTTATAGCTGACATAGTACCGATCATTCGGAAAATGTGTCTCAGTGAGAAAACTTAATTGTTTTTGATGGTAAATTTATTAGTTATCAATTAGATTCTTAGTGATTCAGATCTTAAAAATATCTTACATCATTATCCTATATATACGTGGGTTGCAATTTTTATTTCTGGCCAAGGTCACTTATAGCTTAATAAGAACCCAGTTGTCGTTTGCATTTAAAAGTTTGGTATTTTCTTAGATAAGGCTACATATAACTTTTTGTTGTACGGTCTCTCTGTTTATTGTTTAAATTGATCTGCAAAATTCTTCTCGGAAGTAAAACCGTGAACATTTTTATGCTATTAATTATCACAATTTTCGGCGTGGATTATAAAGACAAGAATGCATCGCTGAACTAAAATCATTATACGGCCAACAGTTAAAAATTGGTACAATTTTGCCGCTGCAAAAAAATCGATGCTGTGCTCGAAATTATTGAGTAAGATCGTCATGTCACAAACCGTGAAATCATTGGACATTAGTATGCCGAGCATTAATATGATTTGTCAAAATCATCTCGTGATAAAAAATGTGTGTTCGCGTTCTATCCCACGCAAAAAAAAAAGCTCGTGTCGATTGGTGTAAAGGCGGACTCACACTATGGCAATTTGCCATAGAAAAAGCAGTCGTGTGAGTACGATGTGCAATGGATGTTTGCCACATTTCTTCATACAAATTTTTGTAGAGCCACATACGACTGCTTTATCTATGGCAAGTTGGGACTCAATGACTTCTTTTTGTTCCCTAACATCAAGGAAAAACTAAGTGGTAAACGATTTTTGAAGCAATTTTCGGTAGCTGTCCCCATCGGACTGACAAAGTGCTTTGAAAATTGGTTCAAACGAATATAAAAGTATATCGCACTCATCAAGAAGAATATTTTAAAAAACAATAAATCCGTTTTCAATCTCAGAAGTTAGCTTTCCCATCTCATTTCATAGAAAAAAGTCGAGTTCACAAATTTTTGCAAGTAATGTCCTCTTACATTTAAATCCATATCTCGAGGTATGGCCCAAGGGAGGTACGCATTTATGAGCTATAAAATTTTCAACAATCGTTTTTAACATTATTTTCCCATTGGTTTAGTAGTTTGAAAGTAAAAAACTAAAAGTTTAATTTGAAAAGTTCTTCAAATAAAAATAAGCAAAACAACGCAACCGCAATACAAAATACGTTATTAGAATGTGGTTGAATAAGTGATCGGTATTTGGTGTAATTGTTGATTGTGGTAAAGTAATTAATATTCTAAGCTGTAATTAATTGACAGCGTGAATGCGTGATTGGGTGAATTTGAGTTGAAATTCCCTTGAATTGTCATAAGTAGTTTGCCTGTTCAATTTTTAAGGGCCTTTTGTCTTTTTTGCCACATTCTTTGATTATTATATGTAAGGGTCATTAATGCCAGTTACACCTGTGGAAATCTTTGGTTTTTGAATATTTTGAATATTATTAACAAACTTATTAACATTCTTTCGCCCGTTTTTGCTGCTTAAATGCTTATTAAGGGTCTGTTCCCGTCTCCAAAGTTCCGCCCATGTTGAATTTTTACTTCTTTTTCATTTTGAGTGCTACACAATCGACCTTTTTTTTTGCCTCCTTTTGGTTGCATGTCGTTGTTGACTTGACTTGAGTGCAGTTTGCTTAGGGCGTACTTAAGTACCGTTATTTTAATAAACGCCGCTTGCGCATGCGCTCGTGTTCCTGTGGTAAAAGTTTCTTCAAGAGACTTTCTTTAAAAACCAATCGGGACAAAACACCGATTTCGAATTGCTGCTAGTGCCTGCAGATTAGGAAGTGTTCAAAGTGATTTTGTAACTAATAAACTAGGCGATTTATTGTTTTAGTTAGTTTCCGTTTATTTAGTTGAGTTAAGTGCACAGAACTCTTTCGTAGTAATGCATAAACATTTATGCAAATGTCTAAGGCCTAATTGACAAACAAGTCATCGAGTGTTTGACTCACCTACTCCCTCCCCTCTCTCTGGCCGAACAGCCATTGACAATTGACAGTGGCCGGGCTTTGTTTGGTGGACTGGCGGATGGCGGATACCGATGTGGCGATGTCGAGACGGGTCGACAGCTCCACATTTGTTAGCTTCAGCTTCAGTTTCGTTGCTGATTTTCGATATCCAATTTTCAATTTCAATGTTCGCGGCGGGGTGTGCTTTGACATGGAACGACCTTGAGCCTTTATGCTCCAAGTCAATTATCTATATTTATGTATATGTGTGTGTTTGTGAAATGATTTAATGAATGAGTTTTATGCGCCATAAAAGCAACGCTTTACCAACACGATTCGCGATTGCCCCGATGAACATTTGATTTTAATTGTTGTTGCTGCCGTTTCAGTGAAAGTAATTTGTTGATTATCATGTGTGGGTTTTTGACACGCCTAGACTACTACTTAACACAAAATATGCCAAGAGAGAGAATATCTGAAGAGATTCTCTGACTCATCAAGTTCGAGTTTGTAGAAAGTTATGTGTTTTTTTTTTTTGCTCCTCCAAGCTCTTTTGTCAGAAAATGTAGTCATTATTAAGCCCTATAACCATCAAATTTTGTTTAATGTTTTTACTCAAAGCCGCTTATTTAGTTAATCATTTAGCGCTGACTTCATGAAGATGATGGAGAGAAATTTCCCATTGAGGCGTGGTGTGCCGAGGCGTGGCATAAAGGCTGATGATTTGCTTATGCATAATGCTTGCTGGGTAGGGCTTGAATAGTAATATCAAGTCAGAATAATTACCGTATTAATTAAGAATCAATAATGAAATGACGAAATTCTATAGCTGCTTCATCTTAAGATTGTAAAATAAACAATAACATAATCACAATCAAACGTACAATGAAATAAATTGTATTTGTATTACTTTTTTTTTTAAAAAAAGGTGTTTTTTATTTTATATTAAATTGGATTTCATGATTTTTTATACACTTGAAAAGTGTATATTAATTTTGCCCAGAAGTTTGTAACGCATAGAAATATTCATTTCCGACCCCATAAACTATATATATTCTTGATCAGGACGACGAGCTGAGTTCATTTCCGCTTGTCCGTCCGTCCGTCTGTCTGTCTGTCCGTCTGTCCGTCTGTCTGTCTGTCTGTTTCTACGCGAACTAGTCTCTCAGTTTTAAAGCTATCGAGCTGAAATTTTGCACAGAGTCTTCTTTTTACTGCACGCAACTAATATGTCGGAACCGGCCGGATCGGGTGACTATATCTTATAGCTGCCATAGGAACGATCGGTCGAAAACTAAGTATTTGTGAGAAAAACTTTTTTGATTTCTATCGTAGCGTCTCCAATCGTAGTATATATTAGTTTGATATGTTTCCACACAATTCCGAAAAAATTTATCAAAATCGGATGACTATAGCATATAGCTGCCATAGGACCGATCGGTCGGAAAAAGTTTTTAACTAAGAAAAGTTTTTTTATGGTATCAAAATTTTATTATCAATGATTTAAAAATTTTAAATATCTGAAATCTATATTCTATATATATTTTACCGGTTAAATCAGTTGGAGTAAAGTTTTTCAAGTGTATTAAAACTTCGGCTCAGTCGAAGTTAGCTTTGCCTTCTCGTTTTTTTGCAAAATTTCATTATCGCTTAGAACACTTCCCAAGCTGACTAAAAGATTTCGCCACTTTCTTCAACCACTTGGCTGACCAAGCCAAAAGCCGATTGGGGTATGGAGCTACACGATATTTTGTATTTGTATTTATTATTAAATTTATCCTAACGCTACAAATTCTGTGTACCTATTAATTGCGTTAGTCACATAGGATTAAGTGTAATTAACATAAAATGAATCCTAACTTATTTCTAAACATTGATTTTACTTATACAATACATTTGGTTGGGTTTACATAAATTTTAAGGATTTTGTCTTTGTAGGTGTATAATTAGATTATTTTTAAACTGCGTTGCGTTCCCAATAACTTTAAGATCATGTGGGAGTTCGTTCCACCTACGAGCCGCGGCAACAAAGAATTGATTTTCAGATCGTGACAATATTATTTTTGGACATATTAGATTTTGTGTTCTTTTTGAGGCTGCAAAATTAATTAATTCAAAAAGGTACGCCGGATCTCGATCGATTATAATTTTATGTAATAGAATAAGAATTCTAAGGCATATCCATGATTTTAGATATAGGTCCATATATACTTTTCCGATTTTGACCAAACACGACAAAATTGTGTTGTAATAAATATAAAGGACGCTACCATTGATAACAAAACAAAAAAGTACGAAAAACTACGCCATAAGTAGGAAAAACTGAGATTTTGTATGATTCAGAGTAATCCCGAAACGAATATCGGTTTTTGTACCGTTTCCGGTACGTACCGAAATGTGAATTTCGGTTAAAGGTTCTATATCGGGTTTCAGTTAATTTCGGTTTTCGGATCCGATTCGGTACCTAGAATTAAGAAATTCTCTGTTCTATTGTCGCCCAGACAAGCTTGCTTAGGTCCGTTTTCTCATTTTCCACTTAGAACTATCTGTCGCGTAATCTTAAAAATAACAGAGTAAATAATAAGTTTATCTTTCTTAGGTCCGATTTCTCATCTTCAATCTATGTGTCTGATAACCTATATTTTGACTTTGATTTTTGTTAGTTTATGTGACAGATAGAAATCGGACCTAAACTTATATAAAATCTTTGTAAAAAGCAGAAAAATATTTCCCAATTATGGTTCGAAATAATCGACCCTAAAATCGACCGTATCCTTGACAAAAATATAGATCTTTTACCATTTGGATAGATTTAAACCCACACTATAAAACTCTAAAAACGCTCTAACACAGTTGGTCACATAAAATTTTATCGAGATTTCCGTTACATTACATTTTTTTAAATATTAAAACACAAATAATAATATTTCTAAAATTGAGGGCGAAACTTTTTGTTAAATAAGCCTACAAATATCAGAGTAAATTATCAGTTTATCTGACACATAGCAGCTATAAAGTAGATGAGAAATCGGACCTAAGAAATCTTTTAAATTTAATTAGAGGGCTTAGATTTACAAAAGAAAAGTTTTTCCGAATTTAAGAAACATTTTCTCTGTCTCTGTGTTTCTTTAAGGGGCGAATTTCTGAAATGAAATACTTTTTTTCTGAAATGATTCTAAGTCAGTAAGATAAATAATATCAAACGGAAACCATATCTATCGGTATGGTTCCAGATTTTTCAGTTCCTTTTAAAATGGTTAACGGTTTTCGGTTCTTAAAAAATTTTTATTATCGGTTCCGGATTCGATACCAGTACGTGGCTTGGAACGGTTCATTTCGTTGAATGCGAGCTCGGGTTAATGAAGCCCTGCGACTTTTTGTACCGCTTACTCTTGTAATATTCTTCTCCATTCACTTGATATGAGCCGGGGCATATCAGTATCTGGATGTCGAAGCAGATTAGAATATTATATTATGTTGACTTTATATCGTCGACAGAATATTGTTAACCGTTTTGTATACAAATTAATAAAAGCGTTGAAAAGCTGCACCCCCCTATTCCTTAGGATCATCGCTATGCACTTCAAAGACCCACAACTTTCTGAAATACAACAAATTATAAAAATTTGTATTGTCAATTGAATTCGGGACCTTGCACTAAACACTGCACCATCGAACACGCCTGTTGCCAAGCGACTATGATGGTTGAGTTAAGTTAAAATGTGCATAATTTTAAGTTTACGGGAACTTAATTTCTGAACAGTTTTTTTTTCTGTCATAAAACAAATTGTTTTTGTTAGGAATTTGTGGCATCTTTTTAGATCGTTTATAATGATCGCATATTATAATTTAAAAGAAAAAATATTTTCATACCTACTAAAGAACCTAATTAATACGCATCCTTTTTGGATATCCGTAAAATCAGCTTAAAACTGAGAGCGATGTATGCTTACTGTACTGTACAGTACCGCACAGACGAACCTGCTTTCTGTGTAATGTTAAATCTTTGTTGTTTTTCGTTGATTATCGAAGAATAATCAACACTGCTCATTTGCTAAACTATGTGCTCCAGATCAGTAGAAATCATCTTTTATACATTTATTCCACTCAAGTTCTTCGCGGCAATCGACAAATTGTTCCAATGCCAATCAAACCAATCGAATATCATTATTTATTTATATATCAATGCGAGGATCACCGCAGACCGTAATTTCAGTCCATTTACATGATCAACTGGAAACGAAGATAGCATTGACAGGCGCACAAAAAACCAATCTTCCATTTAATAACCAATTATCGTTGATCAACTGCACGCCCAGCACGGCCCACTGAGACTTGGACAAACAGACAGAACACACGGCGGAGAGACAATGGCAGGGAAGAGACACAGAAACCCACAGACAGACTGCACAATATCAATTACGAATTACGTCTGATTATCCACGAGCTGGGGCTCCTCTTCTTGCATGGGAATTGGCCATGGCCATGGCCAAGGTGAACTTCAATCGTCGGCATCGGTGCCAGCTCTGCTCGGGGGCTATGTGTCTGATTAGAGCATAAACAAGTTAATGCCATTGATGATGACGATGCTGAGAAGGAGGCGGAGGAGGAGGCAACAGCACCTGAACAGACGCCGACGCCAAGTGCATGGCAATGGGCAAATCGAGTCACTAAACCTTTTGTCCAAGATAAATGGGCCACAGAGCTGTTTGGGAGTCTTCTGGCGTTGTCGTCGCTGTTGACAACCGACGTCGCGCGGCTTCCAAAGCTTTTGATGTTGGGCGGCAACAGCGACGCCGTTTTAGCCGCCGGGCGGGGCAGATCTTTCCCAGTTGTTGCGTTTCGCGTTCCTAGAATATGTAGACTGTGTCCGTATCTTTGTCCGTTTCTGTTTGCCCAACACTTTGACGAGCCAACGGAGGGAGGAGAGTATGTTAATGTTGTTTATGAAACCAAAAGTCAAACAAACTGTTTTTTATTTTAAAGTTGACTTTACCTTGGATTCGAAAAGCAACAACGGAAATCTTTAGTTACAAAAGTGATTTACGGGGAAGACACCGAGATGTGTAGATATGAATGGTTAGAGGGCAAAGACACTGGTCGACATACAATATATACATACATACATGTGTATACTAGCAGGATCGATCCGCCGCAGCCCCCAAATCGAATATAAAAATCGGTGAAATGAGTTTTAAATTTAAGGTCGATCGAATGGGACAACATTTTTATCGATTTTTCCGAACTTCAGTGTGGATTTCCTGAAATTGGGAAGTAACATTTTTTGTATGCATCAAAATGTGTATGTATTGTATTATTTAATGTAAAGGCTAATTTTGCTTTGATCCCCATTTTCCGACCTTGGAAGCGGATTATTCCTACGACAAAATTTGTTATATCCAATTTGATTGCCAAAATCGCTCAAAAATAATATAGAATAAAAACTCAATTTAAAAAATATACAAGAAAAGTCGAACCTTAAATTTTATATATTGAAATCATGGCTGCAATCGGTTCGGACTCGCCAGTTTTTTTATTTCAAGTTTAAACCGAACCTGTTCCGGAGCAGATTTTGTTAATGCCCTACACTGAACCGAAGCATAAAAATACTACAATGGGTTTGGTTTAAAAAATATGTCTTGGATTTAGGCAATACTCTATTAATAAGCTAAAAAGAACGATGTCACATTTTTACAGCCAGTTTCTATTGAACAAATCTTACACATATTCAATTTTGAACGTTTCTTACATCAGAATTTTTGGATTAACTATAAATCCATGATTTTTAACTATTAAATTAATGCGTCCACAAATTATAATCTTCCTCTAATGATAAAATGGTTTCTTTAGGTGGGGTGTTAAAAATAATTTCAAAAAAGTAGCACATATGAAATCGGTTTAAAACCTTAAAGCTTTATTGACGGAATTAAGCGATTAGAACAAGTTTTAGTATTTAGTTATATGTTAATGTTAATTTATAAATTAAATACAAAATTTGGAACAAACTTGATCTGCGAGCAGACAGAGGAGTCTAATTGAAAATTTATCTGGTTATCTGAGATCTAGGAGTTGACTCGACAAATGATCAAGAATATATATATATTTTACTTTATGCTTCATTCACCTGCTAAGTATACTCTTTTTACTCAACCAGTAATTTGATAGTTGTTCAGAAAAGACATCCATCTTGTGTTGGCCAGTGTAATTGAGGGTTCCAGGGATGACTTCATTTATTTTGGGATTCAAATTGACAATTGTCAGTCGTGGGAGCCCCGTGACTTATTCCTATGCAAATTAGGAGGGCAACACAATTATGTTGATCAGCGCTAATTGACAGACCCCACTAATTTGACCCACAGCTAGCTGCTCATGCACATACGAAAAAAAAAAAACTGACCCAATTCCCTCTGCTTGCTTCTATCTATTCACAGGCTGTCCGGCAACAACAAGTTCCCATTGCCTGCGCTGTAACAAGGCTGGTTGCATCAAATGCCCCTTGTATCTGGTCACGGACACACGTCAGTGTGTGGAGGAATGTCCCACTGGTTATCTGGATCAATGGTCGGCCCATACCGAGTTTATGGGTCGCGTGTGTGTGCCCACAGGCTACTCGGGACCATTGATGGCAGCCCTGGCTGGATTATTGGGTGGATTTCTGGTTTGCTTGTCACTCCTGGCCGTGGCTGTGATGCTGGTGAGACGCAAGCGGAGGCGCAAATCCGTCAAACAAAAACTTATCAACGAGAACACGATGGATCGGGCGGATTTTATGAGGCAGCTGAATGAGATGCGACCCAATGCTGAGTATTTCCTGGCCATGCTCAATGATACGCGACGACAGATCCGTAAATTGTATTTATCCGGCGAGGTGGCAGCCGCCAACTCCTATCGTCCAATTGTAAGGGATCTGGCCAAGTTGTTGATATTGCTCAATAGACCCATAGAACTGATTCCGACGCCACCGCACGATTGGTCAAGGCTGTATGCGTGGTCAGAGCAGGCTCTGGAGCGCTATAAGCCGCAGGTGGGCCAGCTAATTGACTTCTTTCAGGCCTCCAATGGCACCAGGCATCAGGAAGTACTCTATGCTGCACCGCTCAAGAAGCAGACGAGTATCTTCAGGCCGCAGGCCATGCCCACTCAACAGGGGGCCGGTGAATTACTGGCTGGAGATCGCAGCAGCAGCGCTTCCAATCAACAGAAACTGCATCTGTTTGGCTCTTTGATCAGTCTGCACGAGTTTGAGGAGCCGCGAGCATCGGATCCGTTTGGTAGCAGCTTCAACACACTGAAGAGCGGGAATCTCATTTCAGATCTCAATGCCAGCTCTCTGTGGCTGGAGGATGAGTTCTATAAACTGGGCTTTCGACCGCAGGACGAGATCACAACCGAACTGTAGTTGGATTCCTCGGCTGCTGTTGTCCTACCTTAAGTATTATTATCCTGGCTGACCAGGCTAAATGCTAGCTAGTTTAGCCTTTGTTCAGCCAGGGAGGAGGAGGAGGAGCATCTGCGTCCACATTCCGTCGTCGCCGCCGCCAACTGAGACGCCAATGCCCAACGATGTAAACTAGTCAAGTAAACTCACAAATGGAAATGAATTTAGTTTAGTTTTTATGGATTTTACAAAAATCGCAACAATCATCATGTAACGAACAATATACACTACGATACATACTATAACTATATAAAGATCGATAGATGTAGATATGCAATACTTATAGCTATAGCTAACATAGACGGAGATTATTATAATGCTTAGTGAATATCGAAAACTGAAAAATAAATTCATGTGCCTTAAGAGAATTAAATGCAAATGCTTAACAACATGATTGTCTAACAATTTCAGCCATCGTTAAGGTTCCTCATACTTCCAGAGTATGAAGGGTTCCTCATCCTTAGTCCGGATATCCGCATGTCATGTCTCCACATTGCAGTTTTCCAGCTGCAAGAGTCGCTCGGAGCATATTTTGCGTTCATTTACAAGTTTGGATAACTCACAGGCATCATAGCCAATGAGCAGCTTTAGATCGCAGTCAAATTTGTAGGCAAAACGTTTGCCGGAGACCTTAGAGATCATGTCGCCATCGTAATAGTAACGCAAGGCACGCGATAGCTTCTCATAGTTCATGGCGGGCTTGTTCTTTTTCTCGCCCCAGAGGCGTGCCACACGATCAGGATCGCTAAGCTTGAACTCGCCCTCAGTGCCCACCCATTCAATGATATCGGTGTGTTCGCAGTCGGTAAGTATTTCGAGCAGGAATTGCCAGAGTTGAACCTGTCCATTGTTGCCGGACCCTATGGCGGTATAGTTGTTGGGACTCTGAGGAGCCGGCGAGCTGTCGGCGGCTAAAAATAAAAATGTTATTAAAATTTGAAAAGTAAGAGATATCTTAATATAAATATTTCTTCTGTCACAGCGTAGCCGCATATTTACTTGTCACCTTCTATATACAAATATATATATAACATTGCCTAATACTTTCTCATATGAAAATGTTAAATTTGTAATTTCTTGAAAAACATTTAAGTTGATTTAAAATTTTTGATTTTAATTTTTTAATCAAATAAAGTCGGATCTGCAGTCACCTTCAAACAGTTCCATGGTTATATTGTCGGTAACCCACGTAGCCCGTAAACTGTGCTTTTTTATAAGAATAAAAGAATAGCAAAAGAAGGTGCAAGTCTATTTGTAAAACGAGAAGAGCCCCTAGCATTATTTTTTTAAATGCGATTGAGAAAATAGGGACCTGTAGTTAAATTTAGATTAAGGTGAAGAAACTTGACTTAAATATACAAAATAAATTGCCAATCACGCAATAGATAACTCACTCAGTATTAAAAAAAATTAAATAAATATGGGAAAAGCAAAAGCGTAGAGCGAATCCGAAAAGGCCTAAATAAAGGCTTATAGAGAGTGTGGCCAGGCATCCATCAAATATCGAAAAAATCAACCGCTGGCTTGAAAATTGCCTCATTTTTTCGTAATGAGGATAACTATAGTACAAATATATTACAGCAGCGGACAATCGAGTTGTTTTAAGACAATCAATCCGCGTGCGTGCGGACAGTGCAAAAAATTGTATCTAATTTCAGGTGATCAGTCACCTAAAACATCTAAAATAAACTAAAAAACGAGAAGGCAAAGCTAACTTCGACTATGCCGAAGTTTTAATACCCTTGAAAAACTTTACTCCAACCGATTTAACCGGTAAAATATATATGGGATATAGATATCAGATATTTTTTGATTTTTTTTTAAATCATTGATAATAAAAATTTGATACCATAAAGAAAACTTTTCTTAGTAAAAAACATTTTCCGACCGATCGGTCCTATTCACTATGCTATAGTCATCCGATTTTGATAAATTTTTTCAAAATTATGTGAAAGCATATAAAACTAATATATGCCAAGAAAACAATAATTTTTCTCATTAGAAGTAGTGTTTTGACCGACCGTTTCTATGGCAGCTATATGCTATAGTGATCCGATCAAGAATATATATAGTTTATGGGGTCGGAAATGAATATTTCTAGGCGTTACAAACTTCTGGGCAAAATTAATATACACTTTTCAAGTGAATAAAAATAGAAGAAAATATAAATTTAAAAGACGCTACCATTGATAACAAAAACGTTTTTCTCACTTTAAATAGTTTTAGACTGATCGTTCCTATGGCAGCTATATGCTATAGATATCCGATTTTGATAAATTTGTCCAGATCTATGTGGAAGCATATAAAACTTATTATACGACTGTTGGCGGTACGACAGAACTAGTTTTGGACCGATCGTTCCTATGGCAGCTATATGATTTAGACAGATGGAATGTATGTAAAAGTATGTAACCCTTACGCCCAAATATTTTTTTTTAAAAAGCCTTCGATGGACCGCGAATTATCAAGAATTATCGTGCAGAAACTATTTCCCGGAAAGACATGATTCTTTTTTAATTGAATTTTAAAGTTTGCGTTTTTGCCCATACAAAATATATGTTGATCGAATATGCTTTTCAAATTTGGTTTGATTTTAAATATGAATTTACTGAGCATTTTTTATTAGTTTGATGTTTACCTTCTTTTTATTTATTGTGTGTTAATGTGATGGACGTACAAATATAGTTCTACCATACACACTAGCACAGATGCTACGCTTATGATCATTTTCCATCTTCCACATCATCCTTCTCATCATCCTCTTCCATCTAGTTTTTTAAACTTTATAAATGACGAAGACAGACAACGACTGTAAGAAAAAAAATACACACCGCGCACACAGGATACGCTTGCTTATGAATCTACTTCTGAATCCTCCTGAGCGTCCTCCGCTTCCCTCTCTCCTTTGTCCTGTGTAGTTTGTCAGATGTGATGAATACACTACAGACGAAAACAAAGTGTAGGATTGCGCCGCAGGAAAAAAAAAAAAAATCGCGCGATTTTTGTTTTAAATTTTTTTTCCTGCGGCGCAAACCTACACTTTGTTTTCGTCTGTAGTGTATTATTAGCTTACCTCCGAGAAATGGACATCTTCATTAATTAAATTTTCCTTCATTGGATCATAAAGACGTCCACAAGAATGACATTATGTTGCCATAAATATTGGATCAATTCGTCTGTGCTCATTTCGAAAAAGGAAGTGCAATTATACTTGCACCCAGTACACACGTTCATTTTCACTAATAGTCAGCAATTACAGAGAAATTAATTACCCAATAGAAATTATATTCTGAAAGCATATGTGATCAACATATATTTTGTATGGGCAAAAACGCAAACTTTAAAATTCAATTAAAAAAGAACCATGTCTTTCCGGGAAATAGTTTCTGCACGATAATTCTTGATAATTCGCGGTCCATTAAAGCCTTTTTAAAAAAAATTATTTGGACGTAAGGGTTACATACTAAACATTTACCCTCGAATGAATGCAATGGTGTGTTAAAAACGGATTTTCCTGCAATCAAAGGTCGTTGGAATGAAAGTTGTAGCAAGACACCGCCTCTATCCACAATGTAAGGCTCGAAAAATCTAGGATAAAACGCTAAAATGTGGCTTTACTTATTTGGCCGCCATACTCGCCCGATCTTAACATAATAGAAAAATTGGGAATGGCGGAACTGATTCAAGGAATTAAAAATGCCTTGGGGGTTCATTCACTTGATTAATTAAAGAAATTAGATGAATCCTTACCCAACTGGCTGTACGAGGTCATAGTAAATCATGGCGGCACAACACATTATTATTTCTATAAAAAATCAGTTTGAAATTAATGAAATTAAAATAAAAGTATTTTTTGGACGTGTTCTGTATTCATTTTTCTACATTATTCGACATTTTCCAGAGGGGGTGCTAATCAAATGTTCGAAAAAAGTTACGGATTTTTCATGATAAATTCTTTAAAATTCTGTTGAAATTTTATTTAGCGTGTTACTTCCCCACCTGACCTTGATTTTCGCGGATACTTCAATAAAGTTTCATTTACAAGAAATGCATAACAATCGTTTAATTTGATAGGCTGATATTTATATCAGTCAAGAAGGAAAGGTGGCGCTAATCGATTGTCGGGCAGTGTATGTGTCGTTGGGGTTAAGTGTAGTGCCACTGAATTGTGTGTGGTTGCATGTTAAGGGTCTCATCTAGTGAGAACCATTCTTAAAAATGAAACGATTATGTTGATTTGAAATGCTAAACATGACACTAAACTGCTTTGCCTCCGATATTTCTATGAAAAGACCATTTGGTCTTATAACTCTGGTTTCATTTTACCAAAACTAAAATCGGTTTGTGGATTAATAAGCTAATTTAATAGGCTTAAAAGATTAATTTTCTGTAGGAATTAATCTAAATTCATGTCGTTACGTCCGGATGATTTTAAAATATTTTGCAAGCATTTTAATTCGGGTCTCGCGGAACGCGTCAAACAAAAACTGAGAGACTAAGCCAAGCAGGAACTGTAAGGGGGCTCGATAATATGCTGTCCACTGTAACAGTAAGATAATTAAATAAAATTTGAGGCTTTGGCACTTACAATCGCTGCTCTTGACACTCTGATAGGATTTTCTCATGATGCGCTGCTCTAGAGGACCCGCAACGCTAATTGCCCCTGCTGCTCCTGTTCCTTTTAGCTGTTTTTGTGGCTTTCTCAGCTCCTCCGCCTGCTTGTGCACCACCGACACAAAGTGGCACTCCTTAAGCAGTTGTAAATGCGTCCAGAATACATTGCCCGGATCATTTAACTTTCGGGTAAACTCCTCATGCGTCATGGCACACAGTTCCTGGCCATTGATCTGCCAATCTGACATATTAAGATCGCGCAACTCAAATTGTTTTACCGCCCACTCCAGCCAGTGTGCCACATGCGCCTGGGTCCACTCACTAGCTGCCTCAGGTATTTTCAGACGTGCCTGCTCACGCTTGAATTTACTATCCAGTACCCAGTTGAGCACTGGCTTGACTATGTCCTTGTTTGCCTCGGCCAAATCATCCTCAGACTCCTCTTTTATCTTACGCCGCTTGGCATTCTTGACGGGACTGCCGTCGCTGGTGGTGCTCTTGCTGCTAACCGTATCAGGGGGCGATAGCTGTTGGACCACCTCTTCAGTGGCCAGAGCAGCCAAGGCGGCCTCGGTGGGCTTGAGGACATCGGCAATGTTGATTCGCTTGCGTATGGTTTGAATTTGTACATTGATCTGCACCAGACCCTCACCCTTGACGCACTGATCCACAAGATTTTTGTGTGGTTCCAGCTAGTAGGTTTTAAGAAAGAGTTTTCAAAAAACAGTATTAAATTGCAAGGGCAGACCCACCTCTTGTGCCTCCTGCAGCCAGAATGAATAGTAGTTTAGCTCCACACCAATCTTTTGCTCCACCAGCTTTCTGCAAGTTCAAGTCATTTAGTTCAGATGCAGGTGCTACTCTCCACTTACCCACGTACTTAAGCGTGCTTAGCGGCTCCCGAATGTCCATGTGCACAATGATAATATCATCGGGTTCAGTTTCCACATCGTTGCTGTCCTCATAAATATGCGTCTCCTCAAACATCTCGTTGGCTATCACTTCCTCTGCAAATTGTTTATGTTACAAGTCGCATCCACATCAGGTGAGCTCCTATATTAAGGGAATTTTTGACTTACCCAGGGCACCGCCAACGCTTAGGCGCCGTATCAGCTCATCGGAGAGTTCATTTGGGCCATCCATTTCCATGGAAATTCAATTTTCTGACCAATTTTTGGAGGGCTTCCTGAAACTGATTTGCTTTTGATTTCGTGAAACAGCTGTTAGCAGATGCTCCGTACAAAACGCACAGTGTGACCATGAAACATGCAGACAATACAATGTTAGTTGCATGGCCACACTGCTCCACACTGGAGATTTAAAGATTTCCCCCGCTAGAAAAGCTAAATGGCCAGCACTTTCGTCCAGAGTGGCTTCACTTTCTGCCAGTGTGGCTGCAGCGCCTCTCAGTGATGTCATTCCAATTAGGGTGACCACACTGGAATTAAACACAACAACAAAATGGTACAAAAGTCAACAATGAGACCGTTCATTCATTTTTGGCTGATTTCGCTGCATCGCGCTAGAGCTATGCTCAGTGGCGCCATCTGTATTAACGTAAACGCATTAAATAACGTAATGGTTGGCGCCAAACTTAAATATAAAATTTAACTGGAGATATTACTTATAACATATAACACATATTACAATATAACATATCAGCTACAGAATGTGCTATAAAAAGAAAAAAATCGTGAACTAAGAACTAAAATAAAATTGTCAATATTGTCGCCGAGAAGAAAATAACGGTATACTACTGGATTTATGAACTTTTGGAAGCCAAGGAGGAGGACATAAAAATGATGACCGTTCTTAATGTAGTCCACTCTGCAAATTGGAAGCGCCCTCTTGAACAAAAACAATAACTAATATTCAATTATCCTAGAATGAAATCAAAATGGGATGGGTTCACTACGGGGTTCGAACCCGTAAAACATTTTGGGTTTAGGTTTACGGAGCGAGTGAACTTATATTAAATTTTGAACCCGGGTTTAGGACCATTTTATATTGCTGATTCAGAAAACAGTTGCACAAGAGTAGGTTTGAGCAGCTTCTTCATGGCTACTTACTTCACATCTGACGCCAGTAGCAGTGTAGGTGACGGCTGTGAATACGCTTACAAACTTTTCATAGGATATTCTGAAAGCGGAAGCCACAAGTTAGTACGAATCTTATCTGTCGGAAAAATTATTCAGTCCGTTCACTTTCAAGGGTATAGAAACTTCGGCACTGCCGTAATACTTTTCGATTTTTAAAGTATTGTTGAAAGCGATTTTTTCATAACATTATTAATGCAGGGCTTTTTATTTCTTCGTTAAACGCTTGTTATCTCAACAAGTATGGTTATCGTTTAAGGAAGTAAGTCGCGTATTTGTAAGCACACAACGTGCGTATTTTTGTGTACTTTCACATAAGTGTCCCTTAAAGTTAACTGTGTGTATTAACCTTATTTTGTTTTAAATTTATTTTAAGAGGGGGGAAAGCATTAAAACCCTCTCGCGGAACTACCGCTAAGTATTACTTCACAATGCACAGTGGCCCCAAATGCCAAAATTTTGGCATAAATTAAACGGATATAGTTAAAGTGCTGTAACTTGGAACATTTAAGTGTAATAGCATATATAACAAACGAAACAAATTTTAGACCGATCCAACCACGCCCACCTGAACAGCCCATACAAAATTAGGATTTCCTGCTAAAATTAATTTAACAAATATGTTTACATAATACAATTAAATAATTTCATTATATGCATTATATAGCTTAATTTGTTACAAACAAACGATATATTAAACAATCCTACAAAATTTAATAAATTAATTACGTAAAATTTTTGAAAACATGAGAAATCAGTGTTTTGAATTTGCTTTATGAAAATATCGGTAGCTTTTATTCTTTTTAAACGCATTCCACCTTCGTTATAGATCAAATGGGCGTCCTTTGGCATTTCCTAATAAATCATCTTTCTCGACGACCTTGGCCTTAAAGCCATTTATAATCATCTTGGCTGAATCTTGAAATGAGTCAGTTGCATTTTGTCAGATTTTTATTTATTTAAGCGGTACAATATTAGTTTTGGATTAGAATTAGTTCATATTCCATTGGTTTTAGATTTTTATCAATCGATCCAATCAGGAATTATGTGCGTAATTTGGAACATTTCAGCGTGGCTGAATTCAAAGCTGCCTGCAACAATAGCAAATATTTCGCAAACGAGCTAAAATGAGCTAATACGGTTGATTACGCTATATTATATACATTCAAATAGACATAATGTCATCTTTAGGTGCGAGAATACTCGCGTAGCTTACAACTTTTTACTTCACAAAACACGTGACTTTTAGGTGATAGATATTCTTGATTAGCATCAATAGCCGAGTTGATATAGACATGTCCGTCTGTCCGTCTGTCTGTCCGTCTGTATGAACACCTAGATCTCAGAGACTATAAGAGCTAGAGCTACCATTTTTTCAATGTAGACTTGTATCTTCAGCGCGCAGATCAAGTTTTTTTTTCAAATTTTTGCCACGCCCCCTCCCGCCGCCGCAATATGAAAAAACCTCATATCTCCCACAACTTTGAAAATAGACTGTTCGAACCTTCTAGACATATATTATGATCATCATTACCTATCGATCCGCCATACATCATTTTCCGATCAGATGAACGATAGTAGAGTTGCCACCCCCGCAATTTAAAAAATACCTCATATCTCCCACAATTTTGAAGATGGATTATTCGAACCTTCTAGACATATATTTTAATCATCATTACCTATAGATCCGTTATACATCATTTCCTGATCGGATGAACGATAGAAAAGTTGCCGCCCCCGTAATTTGGAAAAATCCTCATATCTCCCACAATTTTGAAACATTGATACATTGTTCAAACCTTCTAGACATATTTTTTATTTTTTTATTTTTTAAGATATATAGGATACAGAAACAAAATTTCAAGTGAGCGGAAAACCTTTTCTATGGTAAATATAAACTGTGTAATTAAGTGTAAAGGCTTTCTAATTTAAAAAAAAAATGTTCCCTTAAATGTAGAAATGCTAGAAATTTTATAAAAATTTTAGAAATTAAGTATCTGGACTTTAATCTAGAAATCGGTATATTTAAAAAAAAAACGATTTTAATGTAACATATTCTTAGAACACGATTATTTAGTTCTTTTACATCTTGAAATATTAAAAAAAAAGGTATATTAAAAAAATACCAATACCAATACGTACCGGTATACCGAATTAAAAATCTGAGTACCGTATCGGAACCGAAATGGAACCTTTAACCGAAATTCCTATTTCGGTACGTACCGGAAAGGGAACCGGAATCGACATTCGATTCGGAATTAATCCCTGAGCACCAGTAATGTAAAATCAACCAAACTGAAAGTTATAATTGATATTCTAGAATTAAAATAGAAGTTTAAACATTTTGATGATTAAAGGAAAACTTTAGTAATATTTTAATGAGTACAATATATTTATTAAGGGCTGCAAACCGGTACAGAGTCGAACCGCTCCGGAGTCAGAAACTCCGGGATTTTTGAGAAATTCGAAAATAAAAATTGTTCCATTTATAGTCTTCTTTTTGGATTTAAGATAAAGTTTAAGAGTTTCTTATATTAAGTTATAAAGTTACAATGATTCGTTTTTTTTTTTAATTTGTTATTAAAATGGTTGGGACTGGAAATTCCGTATATCTTTACCTCACCTTACCTGGATTTATTTTAGATATCTACTTTGTAACTTACCTAGGTAGCAAAAATAAGTACCTTTACAATCACTGCATATTGTGTTTATGACTTATTTCAGATACTACTTTATTTATATATCGGTGCTAATTGTGTCATGTGTGAAAAATGCACTGGTTTTAAGGCAGCAGATGCAAATGAACGGCCATATCCAAATAATCTGATCTTTGAACGGACTCTGTTTTATTTCGGATTATTGAGGCAAAACCCCGATATATTTAAGATTCTGATTAAATGACCTTTTTTTCAACCGGTTTTTGGAAAATCTTTTAATGCATAGATTTTACCGAACTTAATTTCAATATTTCTTACCCTTTTACCGTTCACTCTGCTATCTAATTTTCAAAACGAAATTTAATTTTAGTGCAGTAATCAGCACTATTAGCAATATTATTATGCTTCAAGTACTATTATTCTGTAGTCGAGAAAAAAATAAACAAATCATAGTTCAAACATATTTGTAGAAGGGATAAATGCTAGTTTTTCCTTAGCTAAAACATTTTCCTAGTCCTCTCTGGCGCCTTGAAACTTCCATTAATTTCAATTGAAAGTCAACACTATGACAAAGATTCATTATCACCTTTTATATGTATGTATCACTCCAACCATTGTCATTTTATATATTTAACTAGAAATTTGCAAGCAAACATAGCCAACTGAGTCCACAATGAGGTAATGAATTGTACCCAACTCTCTGCTCTACTCTATATATATTCTGTACCACAACTCACTACTCCCCCCTTGGGGTCAAAAATGGGGGGCAAACTGTGGGCAAAACATGGCAAATCGTTTGTTTTAACAAGTGCGTTTTGCACTTGAAGTGTTGACAAATTGGTTTACTGTTGCGCCCTCCCAGATCAGAGACAATTGGCCGCCTTTATGCGTCAGCCCAGTGGCACACTAACTGATTGACTGAGTGCAATGGAGTTCGAGGAGAAGAAGACACATGCTATTCGAGTACAAGGCATTTTATCTAACTTCATTTGGTGGTGCACTTCCTGAAATGCGTTTAAACAAACATTCACAATTGTCTGTACACAGCTTGGGTAACAACCTTGGACAGCTCACTCAGCAAAAGTGGAATTGGGTATACACTGTTTGTTTTTCTTCAAATTGGACTTTGTCTGATTAAATGGGAGACCATTAACAATTAAGCTAATATGACAAATTTTCTGCATGATGTTTAATTACTTTTATTGCCTACGCTAGCAATCTTTCATCAATTGCAAATGTCACTATTCATTGTCAGGCTCGATTTACCAGAGAAGAGTCCCAAAAGTAGTCGACCTGAAAAACACAATTTAATGGCGATTGTTAAAACAAAAATGTCAACGGAGGAAATTTTCAACCTTTTTAAGTTTCAGTCTAAAATTTGAGCTACTGATTGTGGCCTTAAAATTTTATAAAATTGAGGAAGAACATATTCCTTTAAAGTTCCTTTAGCACTAACTTAACCAGCTGTATTTTTAATTGTCTGAGATTTTATATGAGATGGCTGAAAAATACCTCAGGTAGTTGTGAGTTAACTGAGTAACTAATTTAAGAGTTTAAACCGGATAGTACACTACAAGTAAATAAATATAAACTACTCAGATTGACTATTACACTATCTAAGCAACTCTAATGAAAAACTCATATGAGAAGTCAGACAAGTTAAAATACAGCTTAAGAAATTTGAAAAAGTTTTACTATCCCGAACCTTTGACAATCATTCTCTATGTAAAACCAACAGCTGAGTCTCAATATCAAGTCCAAAATTTCTTAATTTTCTTAATGCCAATAACACTAGGCAACATGGTTCTGAAGGAGTGTTGGTGACATGACATGAATCTGTTGGGCAAAATGATCCATCGTCAGGATTTTTGATAATTTTGAGCCTTAAGTTGGCTACAGTGTCTTTTTTGAGCATTTTAAGGCATGTAATTTGGGCAATCAATGCGTTCGTTTGGACCCCCTTTAATATAATCGTTAAGATATATTCCTTAACACAATTATCTGGGATAAATTATTTTAAAGTACGTATTGGTTGTCCACAAATCAAGCCTTAAATCGTCAAAATATGTACTGTTATCAACTTTAGTCTCAAATTACCAACAACCCTATCTTGATGAAGCATTTTTCCCAAACAGATTCGTGTTAAGCACACGAAAATCATTTAGAATCACCATCAACCCTTCAATAAACTGAAAATAGATTAAAATTGTTGCCTTGTGTTTGAATGCCTCGGATTGAATGCGATTCTTCCAGAGGGGGTTTGGAAGACAATACACAATTTGAATAAATCAAAATACCAGAGCAGCAAACCGGGTTCGCGGGTTCGAACCAAAATTTAACAATGGCTAAGGTTCAGAAATTTGAGGTTCAAGGTTTTTGTGTTAAGGTTTTGGTTCGAACCTTGGTTCGTCCCAAGTTTTTCCAAATTTTTATAGAATTCAATTAATTTGTAAGAAATAAAAATAATATTCCGAATTTCTGTATTTTTTTTTTCTTTAACATACGATTTTATTTATTTTCAATTTCAATTAATAATTAGTACTTCGAGTTATAGGTGGTATATTCTTCTCTTTTCATCAGTCAAAATAAATTTGAGGGCTAAAAAAGCTCGCTTCACTAAGACTTGTAACTTTTGCTGAACCGAAGCGAAAGATTTGGTTCGGAACAGGTTCAGGTTCAACAATTTTTTTATAAGTGGTTCTGTTCAAGGTTTGGTTCACAGCAAGCGAAAAGTCGGAATTCCGGGGTCGAACTGGTTCGGTTCAAAGCCGGTTTGCAGCTCTGCAAAATACTTTGGTAATACATTTTTACAGGGACCGTAACGGTTATAAGCTAAAACTATAAAAATCAATTATTATTAATCATTTTTGATTTATATATTTAAAAATCAATCGAAAAAATAATTATTGTTGTTTATTTAAAAATTATTTTTAAATATTCATTTTATTTTTAATAATCAATCGTGATTATTAGGATTTATTTAAATAAAATATTGATTGAAATAAAAATGATTCATTAGTATTATAATAGATTTTTATAATAAAATTCAAAAATTAATATTAAAAAAATAATTTTTTAAATAAAAATCAAAAATTATTTTTATACACTTGAAAAGTGTATATTAATTTTGCCCAGAAGTTTGTAACGCATAGAAATATTCATTTCCGACCCCATAAACTATATATATTCTTGATCAGAACGACGAGCTGAGTTCATTTCCGCTTGTCCGTCCGTCCGTCTGTCCGTCTGTCTGTCCGTCTGTCTGTATGTCTGTCTGTTTCTACGCGAACTAGTCCCTCAGTTTTGAAGCTATGAAATTTTGCACAGATTCTACTTTTTACTTCACGCAACTAATATGTATATGTATGTAATATGTACTAATATATGAGAAAAACATTTTTGTTTTCCATCGTGGCGTCACTAATCCTGAATTATGTAAGTTTTAAATGCTTTTACATAATACAGAAAAAATTGATCAAAATCGGATGACTATATTGTATAGCTCCCATTAAAACGGTCGGTCAAAAAACTACTTCTAGTGAGAAAAACTTTTTTGTTTTTTACCGTAGCGTCCCCAATCTTGGTATATATTTGTTTTAAATGCTTTCACATAATTTTGAAAAAATTTATCAAAATCGGATGATTATAGCATATAGCTGCCATAGTACCGATCGGTCGGAAAATGTGGTTTACTAAGAAAAGTTTTTTTTTATGGTATCAAAATTTAATTATCAATGATTTAAAAATTTTAAATATCTGATATCTATATCCTATATATATTTTACCGGTTTAATCAGTTGGAGTAAAGTTTTTCAAGTGTATTAAAACTTCAGCACAGTCGAAGTTAGCTTTTCCTTCTCGTTTTGATTCATTTTTAAAAATATAAATCATTACTATTCCCAAAGTTTAAAATTTACTTCATAACCGTTATATCCGATTCCTGCATTTTTATCTTCCATGCGACAAATTGGATCTGGTTAAAAAGAACTTCAGATTAGGCAGACCCTGGATTAAGTTTTTCCTGATACAAGCTTCTACGATTATAAAAGCAAACTTTTTTACAATAAATGTCATTCAAAGTATATAAACTTTTTTTCCTTTTATAATTATCTATTTGAAAATCCAAATTAAAAGTCAGTGATGGCAGGGTCAAGAATAATTTACGTAGAGCAGTCACTTAACTTGTCAGACAAATTATAGGTATATAAAACAAATTTGTTTTAATGCAAATATAAAAAAATATTTTGTTAAATTATTTATATTTTTAACCCCTAAGATAATTTATTTCCAGGAAGAAAAACGTTTATTATCCCACAGATAAAACTTTTTCGTATCCCCTAGAAAGACTTTTTCCTTAAAATTTTCTTATCTCCCACAATTTTAAAAATAAATTTTTCGAAACTTCTAGACGTATATAAATATGTCATACATATATGTAATCAGCTTTAAATATAGATTTTGCCTTGCCATATTTATCACGACTCTTGTCTCCCCACAATTTGAAAAAAAAACTCATATCTTCCTCAATTTTGCAGATATGTTGTTCTGGTTTTCTAGACGTATATAGTAATCATCATAATTTTTCGATTCTCCATATCAATTGTACGATGGTCGGCAGCACCGGTCAAAACCAACACAGCTTGTGTATGCCCACAATTAAAAGTTATCAGTTATATACAAACATTGGCATGTACAGAGTAAATTACAGTCTAGCTTGACCATCTTTTTCACTTTTTAATTAGAGTTTACAAAGTGTTGTTTCATAGGAACAACACGTCATGTCACAAGTTCACGCAACAATGGACCAATTTTAATTATTGAGTTTCAAATTAGTTCCTAAATACAACTTTCGCCTACTCTAGTTTTTAAAGACTATTAGACACAAAAATGCTAAAAGAAAAACAAAAATGGTTCAAATAATGAATTGATTTTTCCAACCAAATCGGTTTTTGAGAATCAGAACAAAACCTTCTACCACAAGGGAAACCTTTTTGTAAATTTTTCAATGTATAAGCTCAAAGGAACATTAATTTTAAAATGATTCTGAGGTATATAGCTCAATACAAATAGCTGAAAGTATAAGAATGACACTTCGCGAAGAGCGTTAACCTTCTACAGTTTTTCTTAACCAAAGTTAACACAGTGTACTTTTTATATACATACATTGGACAAACTTTACAAAATGTTTGACTAATATTTACTAGCCTCATGGCCAAATGCAACCTCTTACCTCACTTTCGCCTAAGAGTCAGCTCACATTCGAGAAGTTTACTTTTGTGGCCTCATCCTGCTGACTCAAGTTGAGTCATTATCTTCGCAGATGTTTGGATAAGTAACTTGATAAATTAGTTAGCCATTATTAGTCATTTTTTTTATTATTGGGAGGGGACTATGCAAATGAACGCTTTGACCTTGTTGCTGATAGAAATCAAAAATACACAAACTAGATACGAAAATTGTCTAGGTCGTGTCGCTGAGTCCAACTGCAGTTTCAACAACCACCCAAAAATATTTATCAATTACGGCAAAAGGAAAAGTACGAGACCCGACAACTCACATGGGAACTAAACAACAATGACAACGCCAAACACATAAAACGATACCATAAAATTATGCGCAGTCATTCCGGCGCCTTCTACAAAAATTGTAAATACTATGAGTCCTAAGGCAGGCTGGCTGCCAGCACAGAACGTGGCAAAAACAACCCCTTAGGGGCGCCACAGGATTATTGGCCCACACAAAGGAGCATTCAACTCCACGCGAAATTGCGTCACTGAGAAATAGTTGAAATTAAATCAATAGGACAACTCCCACAACACATCGCACCAACTGAAACTGGAACAAGTTGAGGAATTTGCATTTCCGGAAAAGTTTATAAAACCATAGCTCAGTAAGTATTTAGGTCGCTCTTCCCAGAGGTCCTGACCAAATGCAAGGACATTTCAAAGGCAATGAAAAAAGCATAACTTGAATAAATTTTATGCTTCCTGCTCGAAATTTGTATTAATTAATTGGTTTCTTTTTCGGTCTGTTTGCTTTTTTCTAGGTCGCCACATAAATTATGAAGTTCTTTTTGTCGGACTGCACCTACTCACAACCTTGAGTTAAATGGGGACTTGAAGCTAACTGGGCTGTTGGCAGGATTGTTGATGTCTTTGGTTGGTTGGTGGTGGTGGGTGCCATTTCCAGTATGATTTAAATATTTTATTAAGCTACTAATCTGTGGGAACATTTATTGATGAATCGTTTAAAGGAACTTATTATGAAGTGCTGTTCGATATTTGCTTAAAATCTATAATTTATTCAAAGGCATTACTCAAAAAGTGTGATTTTTTTAAGTATTAGAGATTGAGTCATCTGCTGAAAATTTCCAAAATTATTAATTCTCTATTTGTTGCCTTTGAGTCATGCTTAGGGAAGACATCATTGTCGTGCATTGATATTCTGTGCTGCAAAACAGCAGATCGGTTAGCTTTAAAAACCAAGTTATAAATCAAAGCGGTAATTTTAAGCCTGAATCACTGAAATGAACTAATCCTAATTCTCGAGCAGATTGCATCCCTGTTTATACCCGTTACTCGTAGAGTAAAAAGGGTATACTAAGTTCGAGCAAATGTATGTAACAGGCAAAAGGAAGCATCTTCGACCCCATAAAGTATATATATTCTTGATCAGCATCAATTGCCGAATCGATATAGACATGACCGTCTGTTCATCTGTCTCTACTCTGTATAAGAGCTAGAGCTACCATTTTTTCAGTGTAGACTTGTATCGTCTGCACGCAGATCAAGTTTGTTTCAATTTTTTGCCACTCCCCCACCCGCCACAGCAATATGAAAAAACCGCATATCTCCCACCATTTTGGAGTTAGCTTGTTCGCACCTTTTAGAGAATTATTCCACTCATCATTATTAATCGTCCCAACATACCTCATTTCTCGATCAGATATACGATAGTAGAGTTGCCACCCCCACAATTTGGAAAAACCTTATATATCCCACAATTTTGAAGATAGATTGTTTGTTCCTTCTAAACATATATTGAAATCATCACTACTTTTTGATCCATCTTACACCGTTTCCCGGTCAGATGAACAATAGTAGAGTTGCCGCCTCCGCAGTATGGAAAAAACCACAAATCGCCCACAATTTTGAAAATAGATTGCTTAAACCTTCTAGACCTAAATTTTAATCAGCATTACTAACCGATCCACCTTAAATCTCTCTCGTTTTATAATAGCAAAGAATTTTCAGTACTTCGAAGCGACATCTCATACACAGAAAAAAAAAGATCAAATATCAATTTAATCTTGGCTGATCAATATGATATTTTATCAAATTTTTTCATATCATTTTGATGATATATAATATTTAATTAATCGTACTAATATCAAATTGATAAGATAATAAATAAAATGAGAAAAAGGAAAGAGACAAAAAATGCTTATTATCGAAAACTTAGGCACCGTAGAAAAAATATAAATAGTCACTTAGACGTTTGCCCGCACGCGTGTGCGGTGGCTCACTGCGTTGAGACGTCATTCCATTCGTGCAAAGTGCGAGGTCCCGGGTTCGATCCCCAGACAAGGTAAGGTAATGTTTGTTAACTAACAAAAATGTTTAAATTTCTTTCCTTTTCAAACGAGCTATGCCGCTATTAAACATAATCATTAAAATTCTGACCGGGAATATAATAATATAATATAACTAATATAAAATAATAAATGCATATGCGGCCCAGCCAATTCCCAATATTTTTTTTTATCAAAAAAATGCCACTTTGATCTTAAACATATCATTTTGACATGATCGAAAATATCAGTTTGATATTTTCGAACAGGTCAATTTCATCTGCATCTTATCGGCTTTTTTTTGATATGAAAAAATGTCATATTGAGTCCCAGATCATATCATTTTTTTTTTCTGTGTACAAACAAACTTGTACGGCGGGTCCTGCTGGTGGGACCCGCAGTTTGCATCAAAACCCGACAGCAATTGTCATTAAGCTTACGAGCCGACGCAGAAAGATTACGGAGCGAGGAGTTAAGAAGCATTACACATTCTAAAAATAGAATCAGGAAGTTAACCCTCTTTTTAGCTTTCCCTGGCATTATGAAAAATTAAGACGAGATTCAAAATATGTTGTATGTCGCTTGTAGGTATTGTAAATTCTTTGGTAATAGTCTGGTGTGTTTTTGGAAATTTTGTAGGATTTATTATTTTTAAGTTTATCAGGGCCAGTGAATACCAATATTTTTTACATCCAGTAGCCCACTAAGAGAAAGCTTTATAAACATTCCATTCCTAACAAGTAAGAAAGCCTGTAATATATTCTGTAACTGTTTGTATATAACTGATAACTTTTAAGTGTGGGGTCACAAAAAACTGTGCAAGTGGTGCCCATCACGATCGCGGCCAGTGCTGCCCAGCGTAATTATTTGTTGTGCTTATAACTCGAATATCGTTCATCTGATTTGGAAGCGGAGTATGGTGGATCGATAAGTAATGACGATTTAAATATATGCCGAAAAGGTTCGAACAATCTATATTTAAAATTGTGGGAGATTTGAGGTTTTTATTAAATCTCGAGGTGGCAACTCTATTATCGTTTATCTGATCGGAAATCGATGTATATGTGCTCGATAAGTAATGATGAGTAGAATATATATCTAGAAAAATTTAACAACCTTACTCCGAAATTGTGGGAGATTTGAGGTGTTTTCTAAATTGTGGGGGTGGCAACTCTACTATCGTTCATCTGATCGGAAAAGAATGTATGGGGGCTCGATAAGTAATGATGAGTAGATTAAAGGTCTAGAAGGTTCGAATAAGCGGGCTACAAAATTGTGGTTTTGATGGTTATGAGGTTTTTTTTTAAATTGCGGGGGAGGCAGGGGGCGTGGCAAAAATCAAAAATAAACTTGTTCTGCCTGCAAGTATTAGAATTATATATTCCTTACATTTCAGAGCTCTAGCTCTTACCATCTCTGAGATCTCTTCGATCATACGGACAGACGGACAGAGGAACATGGCTATATCGACTGTTACTCTTGATCAAGAATATATATACTACATTACATATACGTACATTTGCACAAACCCAATCTACTCTTAGTAGCTACGGTACAGAGTATAAATATAAATATGTAAAGAATTTTAGGAAGTTTTTATTATATAAAATCATTCCTTTTTGAAGATTACACGACATAGACCCCTATCAGACGCAATGTTAACTTGCAGAATTTTTACAAGAAGATCGGATAACGGTTTGTCATTGGGAATGATCCAAAGGAAAGAAATTGAGTGCCATGTAGTTGTTGTCGTCAAAAACCAATTTGCATCCCTGATATGGAATGTCTTATTTGCCGACATATTTCCCATAATATGCTCCTTTAGATTGCCAATTATTCCGATCGATGTCTTATGGGTCATGAGTTCGCGATCCTATGAATATGGGGGTGCAGCATATCAGCGCTGCTGAATATCATTCCCAATCCAAAGATATGTGTTTTTTTGAACCCCACAATGACAGATCCGCTTTAAACCCGATAATTGTTGGTCCTTAATCAAACAAACATTGCTCCCAGTTGAGCTGCTTTTTTAATTGACTCGAGCAGGTTTTGTTCTATAATTAAGCATAAAATGTTTTTGACACCGTAGTAAAATCAACTCGTTTTAAGTTTTTCCGTGATCAAAAAAGTGCTTAAAGTAAGAACATTCAACTCTGACACTGAACATTCAACTTTACATTGTTTATGCTCATCTTGAGTCCAATGCTCTCGGTTTTTGCCCTCTGTGTAGAAACCTTCTGCGCCCCTCCATAAAACAAACGAAACTTTAATCAGCATGATGCAGTTAGTTAATCTCCCAGATTCTTGATTATCTGAATGAAACCTCTAATCATTCAGTCTGAGTAATGCCATGGTCTTTCTGGATAACATGACTCGTCTTCTTAATTTAGTTTCGGTTTTATGCAATTTTTTTTCGCCAAGTGTACAGACAGCTGTTTCTGTAAAAAGTCTGCGCGGCATTCAAAATTGCTGAGCATTGAACGAGACTTCCACATTGAACGCTGCTGCTGTTGCCGGCATTTGTTGGTGTTGCTGCTGTCATTGTCGCTGCTGCTGCTGTCGTTGCCGATGCCGTGTGCTGTTGCTCGTTCGCTCTCCTCGCTCGTGTGGCTGTGTTTCAATATTGAACATCAGTTTGTTGGTGCAATTCGAAGGCGAAGGTTGGTCGTCGCGCATTCTCAATTTGAACGGAAATTCGTTGGGTACGCGCGAGTTCTCGGGCTAAGAGTTTTGTGTTTTGTTTTGGCCAACAGTCATTGTTATTACGCTTATTTGATTAAGTACGAAAGTTTCGTAAAACCAACAACAAACCCAAATTGTTGTTATCTGTGTGCGTATGTGTGCGTGCGTTTGCCAACTGAAAGTGGGCGATATTTTGTGGTGGGCGTTTGTTTAACGGCTGAAAACTAGTTAACTTGAAATTCTTTCATAAGCAAAATAATTCTAGAAATAAAAAAATACTACAAAATAAAATGTTTAACAAATCTGCTGTTTGGCATTCTCAATGAATGTCAGACTGTAAAAACAACAATATAAAGTTGCGTTTTCATTAATTTGCATTTGGTTGCCCCTTCGCTTTAATCTAAATCAAATCGCAAACACACACACGCACGTAGAGAAATCAAAATCGAACTTGTAGCTTCAATGTAACGCGTGTTGTAAAGCTAAATTTTCATGTTTGATGTTTCATTTGAATTTTAAGAGGAAAAAAACAACAACAAAAACAAACAGAAAAAAAATATTTAAAAAATTACAACACAAGTGGAATTCCAGTTCAACTGAGGTAAGTTTGGCAATCCCTTAAAAAAAATTATTTTCAAGTATTTGAAGAAAATTTCTAGAAGTGATGCACTCCCAACAGTATTGATTTTGCAGCAAATTCGTCCTTCGCTGGCTGCAACCCGGCCGGTTGCAGGTTCTCTGCAGTATATATGTATGTAGGTAGCTACTGAAAACCCAAGGACGCAGCTCTTAAAGCTGCCGATGCAGTGCCTGAACTTTCCACCTTTTCACCCAACCAACCAAGAACAGCTGTGAAAAGTTCTCGCCTGGTAAACAAGTGTCAGGTCTTAACCGGCTGCCTCCTGCTGTGCCCTGTTGTGAGTGTGTTTGTGCGTGGGTGGGTGGGTGTCTTGCAACACGCTGCCAGTGCCAGTGGCATACTTGCTCTGTATGGACCACTTGTTAGTTATGCAGCGTGGGTCTGCCAGACACAAGGGGCGTATGCGTAATTATGAAACCAGCCAAGTCATTTGGTGATTACTTCAAACCAATTGGATGGGCTAGGGTTTTAATTATGCCCAAGCTCCTGAAAGTATGCTACATCTGGTCCATGCAATTTGCCACCCACCCAGTCTCGATTCGATTAATTAACTTTCAATGCTGCTCAATCAGCCGGCAATTAGCTACAGTAAACACCCAGACGCAAGCATTTTTGAAAAAAAAAATAATTTCTTATCAATACAGGAAGAGAAGTTTAATTTATATAGCCGAAAATTATCCCTACATCTGAAATTAAATTAGATAATTATATGTTACAAATATTTGTCTTAATATTATTCCGAAATTCTTTCATTTTGATGTGTACAAAATATAAAATAATAATGGGGGAAACTACAATAACACTAGGCCTGAGGGTAAACATAAAATGAAAAAAATGTAAAAAATATTTGACATGCCTGTAAAATATTTTGTGGGAATTTTTTTTTGGCATATTTTTTTAAAAAAGTCATGTATAATTATTCATATTTTTAATTAATTATGCTAGTTTCATGAAAAAGAATTATTTCCTTGTGCGAAAATTTGTATATACTTGTCTTAAAGTATGCTAAGCAATAAGGTAAGACCATACTTCTTAGGTTGCCCACAAAATATACCTTAAAATGCCCAAAAAAGGCGCTTTTGTCGACTTAAGGCCTCAATTGCCAAGAATCCTGAATAACACGAAAATACTCTAGTATCTAACCAGTTAATTCAATAAAAGTAATGTGGTTACGTTGTGATATCCTGTGTATCTCGAGGGAATAAGGACCCAAGGAAGAAGAAGAATGGGGATACGGACATAGGAAAAACATTTCACGATTACAGTTTAGCGGTTAACGGATACCGTTATGGATTAAATCTCTGGATTATAGTAGCTTAAAATGCATATTTGTACCATTTTTAGGAATTTTTTGTTGGGGAACGTACATTTTTCATCGAGCTTGCCATGAAGTCATCGTATAGTAAGGCAATCCAATTGGATAAAATTTGTATTTGTGTTTTAATTCTTTCACGTAATATTGATAAAATTACCTTTTCTTAGCTTTAAAATAAAATTTCCCTAACAATTCTCTGATTTTGTATAATCCAGATATACCATTTTAAATACATGTATTCCAATTGACAAAATTTCAAGTTAAATATAGGTGTCTACTCTGGATTCTACATTAAATGAAATCGAAAATCGAATTAAACTATTTAGTTAATCGGTCCCAACCCTTAAGTTTCTACCTACTTTTGTTTCTATGGACTGACTGTCCTTTATGTTTTTTGGTTTTTTGTTAAAAGCCATGAATGGACTTGTAATGGCTTGTTAAAAAACAAAAATATACAAAATGCAATTGGCTACTTAAATTTGAATAAAACGTTTAATTTTATTATCATTATACGATTATTAAAACTTTTCAAAACTTAAAACAGCTTTACCGGATTTTAAGCTGCCTAAGAAACATTAAATGGGAAAATTAAAAGAAAGATGAGCTTCTTCTCTTCACAAACTTTTCAGAAAAACCAAAATCAATCCAAAAGAGCCGTAACCCATTAGACTCCTCTGCGCGCGCGTTTGTCGCTCACTATCAAATGCCCTATTTGGGGTATCATCAATGAGCTGAATAACAACTTGACGAATTACAAGTGTCAGCATTTATGCAATTTGCTTGGTAAGAGAATCGAGTATGACAGTTCGATTTTCCGAGACTACGGTAACATCGAAAATTTGAGTTTCGAATTGATACTTTTACGTAACAATTTTATAGGCTAGGTTCAAGTTAACACCTCTAATATTAATTTGATACGTTCTTTAATTATATTGATATAAAAAAAAAGATGCTGGTTGTAGTTTCAATTTGAGAAAACGCTTATCAAATTAATATTGATACGAATTTTTTTGGGTGTACCATTGGGCTCCTTTATATCGTCAATGCCCAGAATAAGGACTTAGATATTGCAATATCAATAGAAATGGAAGAGCCTACTTCTGGTCTGTATTTTAAAATTTATGCTTCTTCAATGCAATTTCAAAGTAACGCAAACCGTCTAACGCGCTATAAATTACGCTTACACACTTAAATCGTTTGATCGAGAGTGGCTTGAGTCTAAGCATGCTCATTATAACAGAACTTTTAAGAGCGATTGTTATTCTCTTTCGTTAACAATGCCTACTCCTAGCACTGGTCATACGAAATGTTTTGCTGCAGCATGATGTTGTTGTAATTTATTACACTAATGGCCAGCGACTCTGCTTGCTAGTCATAGAAATATTACTTCTTTCGTGAGTTAAGTTGAATGCTTAGTACAAGAAACCAAAAAGAGAGACTTAAGCGAAGGTCACACAGCCAAATAATTAGTACAAATTTTTATGAAATTTTTTTTAAATAGCGATTATTTTTTAGGTTTGGCAGGCTTTAAAACTAAAAACACGCCAAAAATTTGATCGAATAGGGCCGAATATTTTCTATGCCCATTTAGCCTAATTTTCATTTATTGATCAGTGGGCTTTTATCTGAAGAAATGAACACAAAAACTGCCATTTCGGAGAGAATAAAATATCTCAGCTGAGTTGATCAAAATTTCATTTGGTGGAAATCTTTCGAATCGGTTCTAAGTTTCAGTATCAATGCTGTAGGAATCGTAATGACTATTGTTGCGACATCTGCATAAATGATTTTTAATTTTGAATCAACTTATTTCATTTCAATTAAGGAAAATGAATAAAAATTCTGTGCAAAAAATGTTAATGCATCTAAATCTAAATTATTCCTAATCCTCGTTCAATTTGGAAAGTATTCACTGTACTTTAGCAAACATTTTTTTTGTTCGTTTTGCGTGCTTTCCATTCTATTCTCTTTATATAATTTAACACTAGAGCGATTTTGTCGGTTTGTTTATCAGATATTTGGCATTAACATATGCAAAGTTGTAATTTGATATACGCTCTTAGATAAGAGGGGCAAAATGTTTGCATCATGAGCCAAAATTGTAACTGGCGGTCGTATCTAAAATAGCGTTGCATCCGGCCATTCTTATCTGTATATTAGATTTTGATTTTGCCATGTGCTCATCAGTGGCTCAGGTAAAGCAAATAAATATCAAATTCCCACTTCAATTTCGGGTGAAAAACTACCCCTCGCTTAATGGCATCGATTTCACATTAATTGAAAATGTTCTTGTATTTTCCGGTTTGGTTTGGCGCGTGTTTTCAATTTATTTTAGTTTAATTGCTTATCGCTTGTGTCTTTTGTATATAGGTAACCGAAATGGTTGTTTGATTTTATTACCCTTTTTTATTGTTCGTGTGTGTGTGCCTGTGATTTCTTGGGCCTCTTCTATGGCTGCTTGCAGTCAACTGCCTTTTTAGAATTTGCATAATTGCATTTATAATATAGGGCCTCTCCCCAGGCATGCGCCTGCCCAGCCCATTTTGCTTGGTTTTTGGTTTGTATTACCCCCCATGAAGTGCCCGTTGATTGCTACGTTTTGTGGTTTCCCTTTTGGGTTGAGTTAGTTTTTCCTCTATTTTTTTTTGTGGTTTCGCTCTTTTGTTGACACCTTTTTTGGTTTAAAGGCGGTGAAAGGGGGTGAAAGTAGAAATGTGAGTATCCTTTTACCGGCATATGAATTGGAATTTAACAGTATGCTAACTGGAAGCCATAGAAAATAGATACCGAAGATAATGGATGATATTGATATTTATTTTAGATATAAACGCACATTAAGCTGCATTCTATTTGATTGGATTGGTCTGGGGGGTCCTGAGTTTCGAAAATAGTTTTTGACATGTAAATGTGGGTTATAATATAAAGATATTTATTTGTTCTTATTTATATTATATAATATAAAAAAATTGAGGGATCTTTTTGCGCTATCAATTTGAGGCATCAAATAACAAAGTGCAACACGCACTTCTCAGATGTTTGCTTGATCTCAAGAAGGTTAGAGTAGTTAGAGTAAAATACTTTTTTGAAATAAATTAATTATACAACAGTGCCGGTGTGTTATATCTATTTATATCTTATATGATCGGAATAAAGACTTGGGAGTACTATAGAAATGTGTTTTTGTTTTGGAGGATTTTAGTTTTAGAGGAAAGGATATAAATTATAACATAGCAAACAGACATAAACGAAAATGATTCTTTTCAAATTAAAATCAATATTAACTTGCAAGGATATAAAAATATCAATTTTTAATATAAAACATATTTTTACACCTTAGCTCTTTGTTATCATTCTAAGTTAAGATATTATTAAAAACAGCCTGACATTCAAAATCAATTGCGGCCGCTAAATTCCCATTTCAGAGCGTGGGATATTTTTAAAATTATTTAATGCTTTTTAAATGTTTCTTCATATCATTAAAAGAATCTTTTTAATGCAACATTTAATTCTCTCACTTAAATTTAGATAAATTTTATTGCACAATATACGACTTGTGATTTTGCCGCCCCTTTCCAAGTTGAAAACTCTGGCCGAATTTTCAATTATTCTGTGTGCTTTGTATTTTTATGAGTCATTTGATAAGCAACTACTCTAGAGCATTTAACAAACAGGGCAATAATGCAATACTAAACAGATTTTATGAGCATTCAAATAGAAACAGGAATATATAATTTAAAGTGTAAAGTGAGGGAGGTGTTTTCTGTTTGTGTGACTTGTTCTCTCTTATACTTAATTAATTTAAAAATATACAAAAAAATAAAAAATCATAAAAATTTCACCTCAAGGTCGCCAACGTCGTAAAAATACTGTTGTCGTGTGTTTGAGCAAAAATACATTTGTTTGCCATTAAGCAAATAGTAAATATGAGCAGATAAGTTTATATATTTATGTATGGCAAGCACACTGCAATTTTATCAAAAATTGGATGACGAATTGCCTGAAATTCATTCATGACTATATGATTGATAAGCTAAACTGTGCTTGATGATACTACTAATATATACATACATATTTATGACTGAGTTTCCATAGTATGGTTTAACCAAGTGACGTCAGCATTTGCATTTGATAGATGACAACACAGAAAGCTCCAAGACAAATGCAAATAGAGGCCTCCTAGCCAGAAATAAACGAAGATGAATGAGTGAATGAACGCATGAATGCAGCAAATGTTTGTATGCAATGAGGCAGCAGTTTTCTTTTTTTTTTTAATTTGTGTTGGCAACCAACTTAGCTGCCAACTGGAGCTGTCAGAAGCGTTTGACATTTTCATTTGAAAATCACCTGCAACATACAGCGCGTAACTAATTTGTCAAAACAAATAAAAAGGGGGCCGGTCACGCCCCCCTTTCGTCACGCGTCGAACATAGACCGAAAATGCATAAGCTTCACACCCCTCAACCCTCCTATTCACATTCTCCTTGGGTCATATCAGCAAAACTTGATCAACCGTCGGGCAAGTGGCATAAGGGTCAAAAGAGCAACTGGCCAAATGACAAACATGCCATGGCGTTAAATTTTTATGCGTGTTTCGAAAAGAAAATGACAACTGCATGTTTGGGAGCAAAGATGTGTGGAACTGCTGCAGTTAAAGTTGAAGGTGTAACCGCCAGTTGGTCACGCAATGCAAAAGATAATGAAACTTTGTTGATAGCGAATACACTTGGAGAAATAGTCACGAATACATTTTGAAACTAAAAACTTGTACTTCATAAAACGTTTTCGTTACCAGCCATAACGTTTTACTAGGCGTTCTACGAGGGTTGCCTTTTATATTTCGTAAAAAAAAAATTGAAGTGTGGCCGTTTATATTCAGATTTTAACGAAAGTCTAATTGATGTATTTTTGTATTTATGACCATACCCTTCCAGTTTCTTAATTTATAGGCAATGGTTTTCCTGATTTTCTTACAAACATTTCATTTTTGCTTTATGCCAGACTAGGTGAGATCTTCCGAAGGCTGACCAACAAATCGCGCCACTTTCAAAACTATTGTATGAACTTAGCTTAAGAGCATGCTTTTTATGTTAACCCAATTTCTGTTCCACTTCAATATCATAATGTTTAGTGTTGGGTATTTTGTAGATAAGTATATCAAAAAGGTATTGCCCATTTTGGTAAAGCATATTTAAAAATTTGTGTTATTATTTTACTAATTTGTAGAAACTCTAAAACCATCGTAATTTTTCTAAGTGTAGAAGCGATAATAGCCTAGAGATAGCGAATATTATATGAAGTCGGTCCTTTTAGTAGAAATTATATTTTATGGCATAATACTTGGAATATATTTCAGTTTAGATCTAGATGGGCAGAAATATGACATCAACCAAGAGGAACCCAGAAGCGTTATCTTTTCCCACATCGCAATTTATTAGATTGTGTAAGCTCTTTAGTTTATCACGTAAATTAAATTTATTTAATAGTGAGTGGTAAAGTGCTTGAGATTTATATCAGAGCACATGCACAAGATTATGCACATGATAGAAAAATGTAAGGGCTTGTTTAAACCCACCAAATATAAGCTGTAAAATATCACTGTTAAGATCCATTATCTACGAGAAATGTTTGTACCATGAACAAGTGCAACTCATTCCCTCCCCTTACCAAATCAACTAACCTTGAATTCACCACATACCTAACCAACCAAATTACGTCACTTGTTCACCATCAAAATGTCCGGCCCAGCGCAAACTGACAACAAATTGTCACCGAGACTTTGGGCGGCTTTTTTTTATAATGACATAAAATTTGGAACGCACGCGTAATTTACCCAAAAGCTAAGCGATAAAAACAAATGCCCAGCCGAATGAAATTTTGTGATATCAAAACAATTTTTGATGATTTACTGCACCTTCAATACAGGCAATGGCAAGTTGGCTACTTAAGCAGCCAAAATATATACATAGTTGATACTATAGATCTGCCATAAAAATAGCTAACTTAAATAAACTTAAAAGAAAAATATTTCTGTACAAATAAACTGAAATTAATTTTTCACCGCGTAAGAGTGAGAGGCAGGAGAAGAAAAACAATAACAACAATTTGATTTCACCTTCAAAAATTCGTGAAAACATATGGCTCAAAGAGCTGGAGAACGATTTTGTTTAATTTCTATGACCAGAGACATTTAACGCCAACATTTATAACAATTTTTAATTCAAATGCCATTTTATTGCTTTTGAAATGGAAAAGAGGATGATGTCAGGTCAGTGGCTGTGTGTGTGTTACGAGGGCAGTTGGTTAAGTTTTTTCTTCACATTAGCTTCTTCTTTACATTTACCATTTTTTGTTTCTTTCTAATAATTAGTTTTATCAACGTGCTTGATATAGCAATATAGCAACCAATCGCGACGATAGCTTTTCATGTGCCTGGAGTGTAAACCACTTTACGCATATTCATTCTCTGATTGTCTAATATCATTCCCTGGATTTTATCGACGACTTTTGCAATGACGTTTAGCGTTACTTGTGCTGACTTCAACGGAATTCAGTAAATTAAAAATTAATGGTGCAGAATCCTTGTAGTATTTATCCAAAATATCACTGACTTCTTAGACTGCCCTCGCATATGGTATATAGACAAATGTAGGTGTTGAAAAGAAAATCATTTTAATAACATCAAAATGGAAAACCAATTTCAGCATTTCTTTGTCGGAACTTGCAAATTTTTATCACGTTCAATAAATTTACAGAAATTCTCTGCCGGAACTTTATTTGGTTTTATGCTCATGCGGCAGTTTATGGAATTAACAATACTATTCTGTTGTTGTTGTTGTCCATAGAGCGCTGACCTCTGTGTGAGTCACAATTCACCATGTAATTATTGTTTAAGAGCCAAACAAATAAAAATTTTATTATCATTATTACGCATACGCCACGTGTACAGTTAGCTTATACGAAATGGTACTTATTTTTGTGTGTTTCCCTATTAACTATGATTGATCTCTGCAGCTGACCTACTTTTGTTATTTACTTTCAATATATTCGCTTAACAAAAGTCCAAAAATGAAGAAAAAAACGCAAAAATTTGTCTAGTCAGTAAAATTTTTATATTTATTAGTTTCCTCTACAGTAGCTCTGTCAAAAGTGACAACGATGACGTCGTCGAGCAAACACATCACAACACAATAGAAGACAAAAACTTGCGCTATTAATTTTGACTGCCATCAACAACCACCCTTCCGCCCCTCAAGTTTCTCGTGTGTCGCGTTCGATTCTATTGTTTTGTTTGTCTGTGTGGTGCTCTCTCAATTGGTTGCCTTAATGATCAAGTTCACATCGGCTTTAGTGTCAACATCAACATCTATACGTATACGTAATATGACTGCGGCTAGTGTGCGGACAGGTCGAGGTGGGCGTTGTAACGCTCAAAAGTAATAATACTGACAAAATGGTAATTTCAATTGCTATAAAACCAAGTGAAATATTAAGTGGTATTGCGGCTTGACATGAGTAATGAATGTTTGGAAAAGCCAATTTGTGTTTAGCGGGCGGCTTTTAGTTCAAAATCTCATTATGTATAGACGATTCTTTGAGAACAAAACAGTAGAACTATAATAATAAATCTTTCAACATGAAAAAAGAATATATGTCCAACCTTATCAACCTTATTTTAAAGCGGCATTATTGTTACATAAATTTTGAACTATATTAAAAATCGGAATTAAAAAACAAACGCTGTACCGGTTCATTTCGGGTTTTTTGAATCTTCCGAACCGGACAGAACCTTCGAATTTGATGCTTTTCCAAATCAAAAACAAATAAAATCCAGCTTTTGGACCAGAGCAGATAGCAGTCGTTTCTTATGTATTTTTGAGCGCTTAATCTATTCAGTTGTCCGTTTTACCCTGGTTCTTCTTGTTAAGAAGATATTTTAATAAACGTGTATTATTCGAGGTGTGTTTACACTTTCAATTTTTATGACCATACCAAGTTATATTCTCAAACATTGGTTTTTAGATGAATAACGATACAGAAATAATGAACACGTTGTTTCGATTTTGTTCTTAAGATACGAATTGTTTTATTTTAATTTGGAATATGTGATTTTTTTTTGACAAAATCTCATTTTTTCAAGTTTAAATAATTATTAAAAAGTTCTAAAAATACAGATTTCCGATACCATTCCGCTTTTTAAAAACAAAAAAGTTTTTCTCACTAGAACTAGTTTTTGTAACGATCATTTTTGTTGCTGCTATATGATTTTTGAACCGAACCGGTTCGAACCCGGAGTACCGACTTTTCTTTAACAATGAACCGAACCTTGAACCGACCCTCTTTGTAAAAAAAATGAAACCTAAACCGGTTCCGAACCAAAACTTTCGCCTCTGCAAAAAAGTCTTAGTTACGCGGGCTTTTACAACCGAAAAATTAATTTTAACTGACCAAATAAAATTAATAGTCAAAGAATACTCGAAAAATTCTACTTTAAAGGGCATAGCCGGTCTTACTAGGCGTAGCGGCCCTAGATCTTATTCAAATTTCAAGTATGCAGTTTTAAAGTAAATCAACTGATAGTAATTAATCGATTTTTTTTAAACTTCTAGTACCATCCCTGAATTTTTAATAACGATTTTTATCAAAACCAACACAAGCGTTTTTCGGGACAACTATTCATTCGAAAAATTTCAAAATTTTTATGGCAATAGCTGGCATGTTAACACTCTCCCAGAATAATTTTTCGAATTTTTAAAATTCAAGGCTCGTTTTTTACACGTGCTGCAGCTTCGACTTCAAAATCGGTTTGTGAACACATTATAGAAAATAATTGGACATTTGATTTCGCGGTGGTGGAATTTCCGCCCACAGGCAAGAATAATGGTGGGCGTATTTCGGTTCAGTGACAATAGCCATTTGTGAGCCGATCTGAATTAAATTCGTTTTGTAAGCTCAAGGGTCAGAATAAATGGAAACACGTGTTTTTTTTTATTTCGGGTAGTTCATTGCATAGGTAGGAATATGGGAGCGGGGTGGGTTTATAGCCGATATGTTTTAAATTCGGTTGGAAAGCTCTATGAGCCTATTAAATAGTTAAAGTTTTTGGCTTTGCGCATACTCACCCTCAAGGTCTTATAATGGGTGCCGGGGGGGTGGTTTTAGCGTTTGTACGCTCAATGGGCCAAATAGGTGGAAAATAATTTTCTCATTTCTGAAGGCCGGAAAATGGGGGGCGGGTGGGATCATTGCCAAACGTTTTTTCATCATTTTGGCGGCTATACTGATGGTGGCGAAGCGAAGAGCGCCGGGTTATAATATATAAAAATAAATACATTTAATTGTTTTTATTATTTTTGAACCCCTTTCACACCTCCAAAAATTCTGAAAAAATTCCTCAAATTGTATCTTGATATGACAATTGACCATGTTAAATACAAAAGTGGAACCTCAACTAGAAGTCTAAAATAATTGGTGTCAAAAATTTCGAAAAATTGTGGAAGTCGCGGATTGAATTTTAAAAATTCGAAAAATTATTCTGGGAGAGTGTTAACATGCCAGTTATTGCCATAAAAATTTTGAAATTTTTCGAATGAATAGTTGTCCCGAAAAACGCTTGTGTTGGTTTTGATAAAAATCGTTATTAAAATTTCAGGGATGGTACTAGAAGTTTAAAAAAAATCGATTAATTACTATCAGTTGATTTACTTTAAAACTGCATACTTGAAATTTGAATAAGATCGGGGGCCGCTACGCCTAGTAAGACCGGCTATGCCCTTTAAATTGAAAATAAATGAAATCGTATGTTAAGGTAAACAAAAATGCAGAAATTCTGAATATTTTTTATATTTTTAACAAATTAATTGCTTTTCTATCGAAATTTAGTAAAAATTGGAACGAACCAAGACTCGAATTAAAACCTTAACACAAAAATCTTTATCCTCTTATTTCTGAAACTTAACCATTTCTAAATTTTGGTTCGAACCTGTAAAACCAGACCTCCGCAAAAATGATTTGGATTTTCAGACCTGTATCTGATATAGACATACGATCCGGCCGGTTCCGACAAATGTGTATTTCAAGACTTTTTCGCAAAGTTTTGGTCAAGATAGCTTTGAAACTGAGGGAGGAGATAGCATAGGAAGAGACGGACAGGGCAAGATTAACTCGGCTATTGATGCTGATCAATATTATATATACTTTACATCTGCAAAATTTTAATATACCCTCTGCAAGGGCATAATAACTGTCTTAGTTTATTATCTCGTAAATTAACCCTAGTCTTTCAGAAGGGCTAGTGCTGTTGGATATTGTCAACCCTGCGCATACAACTGGAGTCGGGAAACTCACAAATCGCACTCATCGATGGCAAAAACTTGAAACTCGACCATTTTTTACTTTAACCTTGATTTAGGGTCATTTGTTTGACAGCCCTTGTCATTGTCATTGAACAAACCCCAAGAGCCAAGGGCAACTGAAACCTAAGCAGACATTGATGACAATTACATAATTACTAACTCGTGTTTGGCAATTAACTCGACACTTGAGCAGAACAGAAGGCAGTCGCATCCCCCCTACTCATACCCAACTCTTCCGAAAAACCAGCCCGCGTGCCATCAATTTGTAGTTTTGATTGATGGCACTCGAATCGAATTAAGCATAAGATGAGTCATGATTGTCCCTGCAATTGTCCTCAACTTCAAATATTTACACTCATCAATCGAATATCAATTGATTAAATTGCCTTTGAGAATTGTTTAAAAAACGATTCTAAGGGTTTTGCTTCATTCTTTGTTTAAAACGAAGGCCACTCCACAGATTTAACTCAATAAAGGTCTATTAAAAATGCATAATAACAACAATAATAACAACAATTGTCAGCAGTTGGGTGTCTTGGAATGGGTTACCAAAGCCTGAAAACGCGGGTCATACCCGGTTCAATGATTATTAATCAAATGCCACTTTAATTATGGGACTTGTAGCCAGACACTGTGTCTCTTCCATGTAATAACTCAGATCGTCTTCCGTACGTCTTCTAACTACGCCCTTGCGGTCTGTGGCTTCAATTAAAATTCGTTTCGGCTTTCGATCAAATTGAACACATAAAATGAAACTTTACGATCCGCGTTTTTGCAGTAGAGGCGTTGCGTCCACCGCCCTCCCCTTCCTCTGGGGTTGAATTCTGTTCTTGGCTTTTAATCGAAAGTCAAGTATGAATCCATAGCAGACCATTTCATTTCATTTTTGATGGCCTTTCGTCGAGACAATTGAGGCGTTCTTTTTTTATTACAATATCTTTTTGTATGCATAAATTTGACGCGTGGTTTTTGGTAAAGCAATTTGTACATGTTTGGTCTTTGGTTCGTTTCCTGCAGTCCATTGTGAGCTTTGTTCGTGTGCGGTTCGATTTGTTTATCATATCAACGTTATAGCGCCAATAACTAATAATAATATCGTGGGTGTTTGCATAAATCTGCCATATTAACGGTTCGATGTGATCGCCTCTAGCTTCATTTGACATTGAACTTGCCGCTTAATCATTGTCAAAACACACTCAAGATTGCCCATGCAAACAACAATAACAGACCAATGCATTTATTTTCATTTGTCAATAAACAAATTGTTGCTTGCGTGTTTGCATTTTAAATTAGTTTTCAATTTAAAGCGCCAATATTGACTCTGTGACATCACTAAACCCAAAAAAAACCTAGTTGGAAAAGCATCGTCGATTTTATTTGCCCAAATAACAAACTTTGAAAGCGTGATGAGCATTTGACACGTAGAAATCGTAAGTGCGGCTTGCTTTTGAAGTTTTTGAACATTTTAAGTACCGCACAGATTTAAAATGTGAAAAACTTTTAATTTGTCTTGGAAGAGTTTCTTAAAACTGGAAAATATGTACAGGGTGATAACTAGACAGAACTAGAATGTTTTTTTAAAGAACCTTTTTGTGATTTGAGCTCTGCAATGAGCAGGCCATTTTGTGTTTTCCTTTTATCTCTTAAACACATTCCCCCTGGACTGCTAGGATTAAATTCAATCTAAAAAAATCCTTAATTCCGCTGTCTAAGAAAAATAATTACTGGGTGATAACATATAAGTCGGACACAACTTTTCAAGAAACTATACCTAAAGCGAATTAAAATTGGCTTCTTTGGACGGCGATACAGAGACCTCATAATATTTTTCAAACGACGAAGCGACCGTTCCCAACTAGCTTTGGACTAAAAGAAGTCTTAACATTCAAGTTAAAGTTATAAAGTTAAAATTTTCTGTTGTCAAAAATATTTTTTAAAATAAAAGATTTATACAAATTCTATTATTTATGATTGTTCGATACGTTAAACTATTGATAAAAAATATGGAAAAAATTAGCAAAATTGCATCCGATACCAATCTTCGAAATTACTCACACTTAAAAATTATGCCAATTTTCTTTGCCTACCAAATCGCGAAAATTCGCAAAACATTAATAAAATTAAGAGGTATCTTCTTTTTATCTCATTTTTTTGTCAATATTTAGTCTAGTATCCAGGAATATACTGTATAAAGCTGTAATTGGGCACCGCAATAGTTTCGGAGTTATGAATATTTTTCTCATTTATTTAAATTATTTGGAGCGTGATTTTTCGGAGACTGCGTTTTTTTCTATCGTGTATATGGGGCGTTCTTTCTCAAACGTCCCAGTCAAAAAATGAAAATTTTTGGATTGGCTTCATACTTTGGTGAATTGTTATCCTATATGAAGGTAATAAATTCCCAAAATATTAACCTATTAAAAAAAAATTGTAGAAATCACAATTTCAAATCGATAAAGTTTTGTCATAGTAATACGATTTTAAAAATACCAATGTCACTTAAAATGTCAAAACTTCCACCCCCCTAATTTCTACAATTTTTTTTGATGAATTTTATTTATGAATTTTTACTCCGAAACTATTGAGGTGCTCATTTACAGCTTCATAGAGTAAATTCCTAGAAACAAGACGAAATTTTGAGAAAAAAATTAAGGAAAAAAAGATACCTTTTCGCGGCAATTAATTTTGTGTGTTAAAATTTTCGCGATTTTGTTTACAAATAAAATTGGGATTATTTTAAAGTGTGAGTAAATAAGAAGTTTGAGATTGGGTGCAATTTTACAGATATTTTCCAAATATTTTTTACCAATGGTTTTCCGTAGCAAGCAATTATAAATAATTTAATTTTTTTAAATCTTTAATTTTCAAAAATTGGTTGACCGTGAAATAGTCATATTTCGGGAGAACCCTGAAAATACGTACCTCGTACTTTTAAACAATTATCCCAAATTTTTTATGGAATCACCCTTATATATTCTTGGTCAGCATCAATAGCCGAGTCGATATAGACATGCCCGTCTGTCCGCCCGTAAATATGAATACATAGATATCACAGACTTGTATCGTCCGCAAGCAGATCAAGTTTGTTTCAAATTTTGCTACACCACCTCCCGCCACCGCAATTTGAAAAAACAATATATCTCCCACAATTCTGTAGTAAGCTTGATTGGACCTTTAAGAGAATTGTTCCACTCATCATTATTTATCGACACACATTCTTCAATTCTTGATCAGATGAACGATGGTAGAGTTGTAACCCCCGGAATTTGGATAACACCTCATATTTCCCACAATTTTAAAGATAGATTGTTAGAACCTTCTAGACATATATTTTAATCATCATTACTTATCCATCCACCATACATCATTTCCCAATCGGATGATATCCAATAATAATAACCAAAGAATTGGCACATGCGAGTTGCAAAATGTTCCATGATTAATTTCAGTGAGATACTTAGCTACTTATATGAAGCACTCGTTGATCGTCCATTGACATTCTATGAATTTTATCATTTTTTTTTTAAACCCTTCATCTAAAATGATCAATGTTTTCTGTAAAAATTGTCTAAAAATGTCTTTCTAGTATCTCTCCACTAATACTTAAACCACTCATTATTCATCCAACAATACAACAACGCCCTAGACACTTGGTCGTCGCCGTCTTCACTTGTCTCATTTCTTATTTTAAAATAATGCAGCCTCAAGTTGTTTGGTTTTCTTTTGCATATGCAAACAAATGTCAAGGCGTCTCATTTCGTATCCAAAATTAGAATACTCAAGAGGATTATTCAGCTGAGGTCAGTCAGTAGGTTGACTGCACGCCCAATCGATTTGAATTTAAGAGGCATTCAATTAAGGGTCAGAGACAGGGGTCATTTTCTATTGAACATTTTATTTATGCGACTATCTTTTACCTTCACTCTTGCAGGCCATCTAACCCGTACATCACCAAGAAGTATTAAAAAGACAGCCAAACCCAAAAACTTAACTAAGGCCACTGCAAATTCAACAGAATCGCCACAAGCTGTAAAAGGCAAAGGATAGACACATACAAGCATAGAGGAAGATACAACTTCCAGATAAAGCCTGTCCAACACATTTCCGCACTTGGCACAGTGGGACGAGAGAAGAACGCGACTGTTTGTTTATTGGAGCAACTGACTCCAGACACTCAACAAGATGCCATAATCCCCCGGCATATGCCCCGCTCATCCAACCAACTCCAAAAGTGCTGGCCAACCATATTTTGAAAGTGCCGCTGCGTTGCGTTGTGCAATCGCAAAATAAATTCTAATAAATAGCCCAGACAAACAGAATCTTGGCATAAAAATAAATAAGAATCGAAGAACGCGGAAAGCGGAACGCGCAGCAATCTACCGAGCAACAGCACCCAGCTGAGGTGTCGAGTGCATTGGCCAGGGGAACCCCAAACCAATCCAATCCAAAACGAAACTCTTACTAGCACGTGTGGGGCAATATAGACGTAGGTCGTGGCCAAGGTGTTCAAAGGCAATCGCAACGAGGTGTACACATTTGGCACCATGGAAGGTGGTTACGTCAACGAAGGTGAGTGCGGAAAAGCTTTTGCTTCCCTCAAATCGTATAAACTGTAAACTGCAATTTAATGTACTTTTTTTTTGTAAATGGTTTATGCTTTGATTTGATGTACAATTCTCATATCGATTTAATGAGAAATTAATGTGTTTATAGCACAACACCCGCCAGGAATGTGGTGTGGATGTGAAAAATGCTTTTCTCGTTTTTGTTTTTCATATTTTTGAACTGTTGAAACTATTGTAAACTATTGGAAGCATTTGATTAATGACTTTTAAAGGGAGCATTTTGACTGAACACTGAAAATACATGATACAACAAAAATTGAGCTTAAAGCTCAAAGAAAGAAAAAAAATTAGTTGCTTTTTCTACTGCTTTATTTATTATTATCTTTTATCAAATATTTTGATTATACTTGGGTTTCTTTTAGGGTTTCGGGTTAGTGTATTTTTAGTTTGACCAGATCCGATTTGACATCTCCCTGTTTCCAACCAATTTTTAACAATTTGTGAAGCACTTCAGACCCTTAAAAGTGGTTACATTAAAAACAAATTTTCTAAAGGCTTCAGCAGGTTCTTTATGCTCTAAAAAACGATGTCCCCTTTATTATTTTGATAATAAAGTCATTAGGTCCCAAGTCAGAGACGTTGAGGTCGGTTGATCCTTCAATTCGTAACTAATCCGCATTATGCCAGCTAGTATTGTCACAAAGTAGATGATTCGACTTCCATAGTTGGTATTCTTGGGATCCCCTCACACTTTTGTCAAACAAATGGTTGGGTGCTATTCCATATTGATGCTACATGTCTAATGTTCTCGAAAACAGGCCTTCAACTTGCCTTTTTGAAAGCAGATTTATTATACTTTTCGTGTTCGTGACCTATTCAGCGTTTGATACACCGTGGTTGTACTTTTCAAAGTAAAATAGCACCAAAAAACTTTATGACGGTCCAATATTCATGTAATATCAAAAGTTTGTGTGTGGAAGGATAGAGACATCTCTCGGAACAAGTTCCATGTCGATCTGGTACTTTCGGTTCGTGCTATGTGTAAGAGGGCGCGTGAGAAGAAACCGCCCAAAATTATTTGGATCCGTAACAAACACCGTTTTTGTTGAACCTGTACGTTACTCATTCTTAAGCAAAAACGCGCGATTGAACTCGTTGTATCAGCGATTCACAGTGATCACACAGTTTGTCGTGATATTCCATATCGACAATTATATCAAAGTATTGTACGAATTAATACCATTAGCTCTTCTCTGCACTTGACGTATTTGGTACTTTAACTTTTTCGAACAATTTCTTTTGACGTCGAAAGGTAAGCGTTTTGCATAGCAACAGTAATAAGTGTTTTGAAATATCAAAAATCGACAAAAAAAAATCCATACAAGTTTACACTAAAGAAAATGATTCGGATTTGCCAAAAAGTTTCGTTTTCAAATTTGATTTGTTCATTCTCTTAATTTATATTACCTTATTCTTTTACATTGTTGTACAACTAAGCAATATGGCTTACTTGTTCAAGCTAATTTTTTTCAACAAAAAATTCTTGGCAATCGACAAATAGCGCCACTTAAAGTCACAAATACCAATATATGTAGCACACCGAATATATGAATATACCTAACCGATCCAGTCGCCTACGCTATGCGTCTATAAATCTTACATCATTTCGTGCCACAATAAATATTTGCTCATTCATTTTTGTCTTTTGCCTGCGCTTTGCTCACCTAAAAATATTTCGCGCACAATGCAAAAATTCATTCAACACAAGACGGACAGATGTTTTGGGTGAAAAACATTTGACTTTGAATGTATAGTACGTATTCGTACGTATACCACCCGGGGGGATGAGGTGGAGGTCATATGGTTATTTTTGCACAGTGACACTCATTCGCAAATTTATTGTATTAGCAATGCAAAATGGTAAAGCATTATTCAAACTGACACTTCACTCACAATTAGTCAGCGCAATGAGCCAATGCATCAAGATTCGGTTCTTTTTCTTATAATTTGGCACACAGAAATAGACAATTACGTTACCTGGCTGAGACAGGAAAATGCATAAAATAATTAAATTATGAATTCTTTTAAATGCGGCTCCATCTATGCAGAGGATTCGGATGCCATAATGGGTGTGGAAAGTCCAGGTAAATTGAAACATTTTCGATTTAATTGCCCTCATGTCATAGCATTATCATCAACGACACCAGCAAACCAACACTCAATTATCAAATGTAATAAATGATTCGGCGTGGAGCATAAAAAAACTAAAAGGGGGCAATCAACTTGTGATGCTCAATTACATGCAGAGCGAGAGTGAGGGGAGGACGGGATGTTGGGGAGAGATGTCGCCTGCATCAAGGCACCAGACTGGTTTTTGCTATCAACTAGATACGAGCCGGTTCTCGTCTCGCCCACATTTATATGTACAAGTGGCTCTTCTAGGGCTCAAGTTAAGTTTGAAGCAGATTGTTAAATGTAAATCACCCACCAAATTGGTTATGAATATCACTTTATAGATTTATACATAAATAGTGTTTCAAATTATGCATAAAGTAGTCAGCTTGCTGACATCTTTGTTCCATATAAAGCAAACTGGCTGATCATCTCTGATGATGCTGCTGCCCAACCTTATGTGAATTTCAATTAATATTCATTTACATAGCTGGAAAACTGTCATAAATTCTCAGTCCAAAAGTCAGACAAATTGCATTGAGCGGCGCCTTCAAGTTGGTGCGAGCAAATAAAATGCATCATGTTACTTGGGGCGGACCTCAAAAACGTTGCCAAAATTAACGAAGAGCCAACTGAAATTTAGGGCAATGCCAGTTCAAGCGGATGATGTCATTTTTAAGGATCGCGCCTTAGTGGCGGTTCTTTTTTTTTAAGTCTTGATCACGTTTCAGCAAAAAAAAGACGGAAACAACCAAGAACAGCGGACACAATTGACTTTGACTGTGTCGATGGGTCCTATACCCTGGCAAATTTACGAATATATTTATTTAAAGGGAATATTTTATCTACTTAAATTGCACCCTTGACAAGCTTAACACTAAATTTATTTATTAACAAAGGATGAAGAAGTTGTTTGGTCTTGTGGTTTACACTTTATATATAATACTATACTATCTATTTTCGAAATACAATTTTTACAAAACTTTTAAATAACTGAATAATTGTAACTTTACAGTACTAAGGTCAAATTTTGCATCCTATAAAAAGCTCCATCTATCACTTCAACTAACAAATAACAGCATGTAAAATAATCTGACTCAATGCATTTATTTAAAAGATGATAAATCGTTCCCAAGTCTATAAAGATGCGCAGTAGCCAAAATTAACAATCTAGCGTTAAAAAATCCAAATTTCACGAAATTTTGAAAAAAAAAAAATTTTAATGCAAATTCTCTTATTCACAACAAAAATAAAAACTATCTTCAGAATAATATGCCTTTTGGCATTTAAGTTTCGATATGAAAAATCATATTTAATTTGTCCGTTATACCCTAGCAAAGTATACTTTAAGGAGCATTAATAAAAATTACAAACATTTTATGCAAACTCTCAAAGTTGAATTCAAGAACAAAACTTGAAATAACCAGATCCTGATAATATAATAAATGATTTGTTTTTAATATTTAAGATTTCCGTTATTGGGACATTTATCACATTTTTCATATCAATTTCACTCCGATAAGACAATAATTAAATTAATATGTTTGAATATATCAATACGGAATGGAATGACATCTCAACGCAGTGAGCCAACGCACACGCTTATAGGCAAATGTCTAAAGAGACCATTTATATTTTTTCTAGGCAGTCTATTGCAAATTTCGATGTTTGACACAGTCTATCTAATTCTAGTTGATATTAAAGTCATATCATTATTACATTTTGAGTATTAATCAGCAACTGTTTAATACCAATTCGAGAAAATGAAATTATTTTGGATCGAAAAGATATGTTTTTTTAGCCAAATGTTATGAAAAAACCAGCAAAGATTTATTTGAACTTGATCTGATCTGATTTTTTCTGTGGGGTCCTTTTTTGAGCGTGTGTTTGTATAAAAGCTAAAATACGACACTATTTGATAACGCTGACAAGCCAGATGCTGTGACTCGTTCCATTAAGAGGAGTTCCGAAGAAATTCGAAAGACAATATGTATGTTAGAGTTAAAACAAAAAATTAGTGGTGTTTGTATACTCTTGCAAAGAATATATTAATTTTGACTAAAAGTTTTCAACGCATTGAAATATTGAATTCCGACCCCATAAACTATACATATATACGAGCTGAGAGAAGCTAGTCTCTAGTTTTAAAGCTATCGGACTAAAATTAAGTAAGTCTAATATGTCGGAATCTCCCGGATCGGATGACTATTTATTATAGCTGCCGTAGACCCCTTAAACTTTAACTTAACTTTAATGCGACGAACTCGATTTTAAATGCATCAAGATGATTAACTCAATCATTTTTATACATCACATGTAAAACATTTAAATTCGTTGGATTTTTTCGAAAGTGATAACCGGAACAGGCCAGTATATCTTAAAGCTTATTGGTTCTAGGTTGGAAAATGGTTCGTAGTAAGAAAAAATAGTTTGTCCTCCCTGATAACGTTCTTAAACTCGGGTATTATGAATTTAAAATGCTTTTAAACAGTTTTACAAAATTTGGTTAAAATACACTTGGTTAAAATACACTCACTAAAATCATAGGTTTGGTGAGGTTTATGGGTTGGTTATCATGGATCCATATTTAATCAAAAACGACGATGCCTGAAGAACATCAGTTAAAGACTGCCTAAAATTGAAGCCCGTGATATCGAAGAGATTTGGTTTCAGATTTGCAGGAATAATTTGGTGCACAGTTCATTTCCCCTCACCTCTCACCTGTTTTACCTTTACGGCTACGTAAAGTCTAACTACGATTGAGAAATTGATTACCAAATACCACATGAAATGCTCAAACGCATAAGGCCAATTATGTCTAGCATTTCAAAAAAATAATTATTTTAAAAAAAATATATATGTATATATATATATATACGATAATAATCAATATTTCTATATTTGAAAAAGTTTATCTTTATGAATCATTTACAATTTCATTTTAAAATAATCCAGAACATTTTCTGTAGAGTATTCCCCAAATCTTGTTAAAAGTATAACACTCTCTTTTGTTAGGGTATGGAAAAAAAAACTTGAAAAGCGACACAATGAAGATAAATTTGCAGTTTTGTCGAACCCAAACCGCTCTAAAATTTATTGCCTTCTTTTCGCTTTTCAAATTTGATTCCAGGAATTTTTTTATGTCAGACATAAACAACTTCTCTTCGCCTTAGGATCAACTTGCAAAATGTACAGATTGTTTGTTAAGAGGATTTCTTCAAGCAGAACTCTACAAATATATTTTTTGCTACTCGTAATTTGTTTGTGTGGAATTCCTTAGAATTTATTTTTATAAAAATAACAGAACATAAACACAAACACAGCTGCAAGAGTTAACCTCAAACCATTGCCATTGCCATGCGGATAAACCTACTCAAATCGCAATTAGTTAGCTTATAGTGTCAGTGTTTAGATACCAAACTACATATAACAACAACAAAAATGTATAAAATGTTAATGGGCAAACGAAACTGAAGCTGAAATATTGGACATGGTTGGTGGTTCCAATTTTACATTGACCCTGCGGCCGTGAGGGCTTTGAACTATAAACAAAACTACAATGTGTGTATGTATGTATCGATGCCATAGACCAGGCCCAACGATGACGACAGAGCATGAATGAAACGCAAAATGTAGCAAAATTTATTACCATCGCCGATTAGGCAGCTGTTCTTTATTTACGCTTCAACTTGACCTTCACATTGAAACCTGGTGACTATTTACATAATGATAACTTATCTGAATTTTGCCACAAACCACAAAGAGCCCTAAGATATAGGCGTTAAATTTAACACTCAATAAAAAAATAAAAAAATACACTGATAAAAAAAAGGTAGGTAAGGTTTAAACTAATTTGTTTATATTCCATTTTTATTTTAGCAAGTTGCTAGTAAGGGTATTTGGACTTCAGCTGATGTTAGCTTTCATTTATTTTTAATTTTGTTATTTAATTATACCCAATATATTAGAAGGGACTCTTAAGACAGTTTAAACTTTAAAGTTACATAAAACATGTAAGATTTTAGTGAATTGTTTTTACTTTGATTCTAACAATATTTAATCCTGATGGTTAAACAATATTCAGATGAAAATATGTTTTTTTTTTGTATTAAATGCGTAATATTACAGATAAAAATAATGTTTAGCATTTATTTACTATGTTGCAAAATCTAGGGTAAATACAGTTAAATCTAAGTAAAAATATATATTTTTTTTTTGAGTGTAGCTAAGGCCACTTTGTCTTTCAGCTGTAAAACCACTTTTTTCAAGCAATTAAGCTGGAAATTGAAATGATTTTTTAATCATTTAAGTATCTTATTTGTGAGGTGTTCAATTACCTGACATGAAAAATGCATCGAAAATGCATTGCTTAATTACAGAATGTCATACAATTGGAAATACGATATATGATGGATGAAAAAATATTGAAATATTGTTTAAACCTTGTGACTGAATTGTGCTTTGCATCATTTCTATTTTCACCCAACTGTCAATTCTCATTGCCTGAAAACAATTGACCATCATTTTCAGTCCAAGTTCAGTCAGCCTCATGACCAGTTCTGTCCAATCACCCAATTGATCCAAGTGCATTAAGAAAAAAAAAACATATGATTTGCATTTAAATTGTTTTGACTAAGACCGAGAAATGTTTATTTGCATTGGCTCTTTGCCGGTGCGCGAACAATTTGCCCCTGAACAATTGCGACCAACAACATCAAACAAACAGCAGCATATGCGCTTGGAAAATCATAGAAAATGACGTCAGCGTTTAACCGTTTCTTGTGGGTCTATCGCACAATTCATGGCAATTTGCAGTAGCGCCGATTGCTATTAACACATTTTATTTTAAGGCTTTTCAATAGAGTAATGCAAAATGTTTGCATCATAAAAAAGAAACTCTAAATATGCAAATTTTTATTCAGTCAGCTGAAATGTTAGCTTAGAGCACATGGGCAACTTCTTCAAAATGCAATTTGATCAATTTGCTGCATAAGAAATACGAACTTCAACTTTTTGCCTAGGAAATGAAAATGATGAACGAGTTTTTAGATAAGGCAACTGTAATTACTACTATAGATAGGCTATAGATATCGCATTTTATTTTATTCAGAGATTAAATCAATTTATCTTGTTTAGCTATGACAGGTACATTTGTTTTACAATATTTAGTGAGCTTAAACTTTATTTATAAAGGGCTGATTTCTTATATTGTACATAACACTTTCCGTCACATAAACTTTTAAATAACAGAATAAATTGTAAAGCTTTTTTCACTTGCGTAAGATCTTATATGAGATGGCTAAGATATACCTCAGGAAGTTGTAAGTTGGCTGTCAAAGAACTCATATGAGAAACTCATCATTACACTATCTGAGCAACTCATTTGAAAAGTCAGACAAGTGCAAGTACAGCTTTAGTTTATCTCACACATTCTATTTAAATAGCAGATGAGAAATCGGCACTAGGAAAGAGGGTTTAAGAAAATCCTAACCAAAGTCCAACTACTGCTGCGTTGAATCGTGTATACCCTAGCAAATTCACAAGTGATTTCAATTTGAATGATCATTTCCATGACAGGTAGTATATGATATAGTCTACCGATTACTTAAAATACAAACAACGAGGTTGAAAGCTGTAAAGATTAATTAAAAAATCTCGGTCAACGCTATAATCTATGTTTAATCTGAAATTAGTATCGGCTCGGTTTAGAAATGGTTCGGTCCGGGTTCTTGTGATGCTCGAACTGGGAACCGAACTGCGTTTGAAATTATCATTAGAACCCGAACCCTTTTTCTAATTAAAGGGTTAGGTTCCAAAAATACAATTTATTTTATTATTTTTTTACTCTGATGTTGTAAAAAATTTATCCATACATTAAGTATGTATGGTCAAAGACACTTTCATTAGAGTAATCTCTGTTCGGATATACAAATCAAATCTAAAACCGCATTGATAGGTATTATGTTGAAATCAGGGATTAACCCCGAAACGAATATCGGTTCCGGTACCGGTTCCGGTACGTACCGAAACGAGAATTTCGGTTAAAGGTTCAATTTCGGTTTTTAGTTTAATTCGGTTTCCGGTTTCGGTACGGTAGCTTGATTTTTATTACTAGTATAATTTTTTTAAATTAAAAATAAAAATTTTTTAAGATATCCAAAAAATTTATTGATGTAATAGAACTAAAAAATTGTATTCTAATAATATGCCGCATGAAAAAAGTTTTTATTAAATATACCGATTATTTTCCTTTTTTATTTTTGGACAAACAATTTCGCTAAATGCTTATGTCAGCGCTTCAAGTGGTATCCCCACACTCAGAAAAAAACAACCTGGACAATCTCGTCTTAGGGCCATTTCTCATAAAGCTGATAAATATTTCTTAATAATGGTTCAAAATAATCCGCTGTAAAAACTGCCGTATCTCCGCTGAAAATAGTAAAATACTCAAATATCAGGTATATCAGCTCTAAAAAATAAAAAACAGCTCGAGACATAAAATCTGCCTTAGTTTTTTCGTACATTACATTTTTCGAAAAATTATAAAAGGATTTTTTAGGCAAAATTTTATTTAAATTCAGAAAATTAAATTCTAAAATGTATATTATAATTTTTTTAACATTTCTATATTTAAAAGAGGATTTTTGTAAGACTTAGAAATCCGTTTCTTTTAATAAGAGGGCTTATATCTACCACAGCAAAGTTTTTCCGCTATTTAGATTTTTTTCCTATATCTTATTTATCTGAAAAAGAGAATTTGATTCTGGATATTATTGAAGGTTGAATTTCTGAAATGTAAGACTTTTTCTGAGTGTATATATTTTTATTTTACCAGTTGAATTATATTTTTGAAATAATCATAAATCAATCAAATAAATAATCAGAATCCGAAACAGTACCGGTATAAGCGTTTCGGTATGGTTCCGGTTTTATTGGTTCCTACTATAACGGTTTTCGGTTCTCAAACAAATTTTAATATCGGTTCCGGTTTCGAAACCAGTACATGACTTGAAACGGTTTATTTCGGTTAACGGATCCGGTTCCGGTTCCGGTATTATTCCCTGGTTGAAATATAAGAAAATTCGCTACAAATTTGTTTTCTTATTATTAACATATTTATCACCCATGTAATATTAGCGTCCAATCTGTCTGATTATGAAAAGCTTAACAAATAAAAAGAATGTTTGCTAAGTTTTATTGATATATTTTTCTAACTTAAAAAATTAATATGCTTTAAACTAGCGCGTTGCTTAGCGCATGCTGAGAGAAAAAAAATATACATATACATATACGGATAGTTTTTTTGTGGTATTCTTCAATAGTAAAAAATCGTCTAAAGACTTTAACAACAATAAAGAAATATTACTTAGCTAAAAAATAATATCAGTACCAATAGTACAATGTGACTCAGCGAAAGTATCGGACTACTCTGTCCTATACACAGAACTGAAGGAATTAATTGATCAATAAACGCCTTTTTTGGGATCCAAAAATTATAAAATTTTTTTAAAAATCTTATTTCGGTTTTTGTGCGAACTAATGTTTCGGCAAGAGATCTGTTTAGGTTCTAGTTTATTTCATATTGGTGCCTTGGTTTTTACATACCGGTATAAACCGGTTATATTTAAAAATCAAAGGCTTGACTTAATGGGACGGCAGCCTACACATATGCACTTCTGTAGTCGAACTGTTAACAACAGAAAGTAGTTACAAAGAAGGTAAGCTAAACATAATTTAATATTTACAGAAATATTATATACTTACTACGCAGTTTCGTGATTTTTATCGACCACCATTTGGATTTGAGGAAAGCCTTTAATAAAGCAAGTGTTTCGGTTATTTTCCGATTTTTAGGTTCCAAATATATCCCGAATACCGGTTCTCAAAAAGTTAAAAAAATCGGTTCCGATAATGGTTCTAATACTGAGATTTAATCGGTTCGTTTTGGTATGCGGTTCCGTATCAGGTTTCAGTTTGATTCCCCGAGTAAAACCATTAGAAATTTGTTGCTCGGTTTTAGGAACTTTTCGGCTCCGTAACATATATCTGCAATATAAAAAGTTGGGATATAATCTTTGTTTACGGACTTCAGAGAATCAGAAATGGTTTCTTTAATTAACCCAGGTTGAGATAAGGTCATAAATAAATACCTTTGGAATACCTAAAAATTAACTTTCCGGTAGGGTTAAAGGAAAGTCCGGATTGTAATCTTTGCGTTGGAAATAAATAAATACTTTAAAAAAAAAAGGGTGAGGGGGGGGGGGGGCCTGCCCCCCTAAATAAAACCTTTTTTGGGGGTTTTTTTTTTTTTTATTTGGGGGGGGGCTCCCTTTTTTTTTTTATGGTTTGTTGGGGGGTGGTTTTTTAAAAATATTTTTTTTTTTTTTTTTTTTGGGGGTTTTTTTTTTTTTTTTTTTTTTTTAATTTGTTGTGGGGGGGGGGTTTTTTGTTTTTTTTTTTTTTTTTTTTTTTTTTTTTGGGGGGTTGGTTTGTTTTTTTTTTTGTTTTTTTGGTGGGGGGTTTTTTTTTTTTTTTTTTTTTTTTTTTTTGGTTTTTTTTTTTTTTTTTTTTTTTTTTTTTTTTTTTTTTTTTTTTTTTTTTTTTTGGGGGGGGGGGGGGGGGGGAAAAAAAAAATTTTGATTAACAAAAAAAAAAATTTTTTTTTTTTTTTTTTTTTTTCTTTTTTTTTTGTTTTTGTTTTTCTTCCCCCCCCCCCCCGGGCTTTTGTTTTTTTATCTTTTTTTTTTTTTTTTTTTTTTTTTTTTTTTTTTTTTTTTGTTTTGTTTGCCTTTTTTTTTTTTTTTTTTTTTTAAATATATTAACCTTTGCTAAGATTTGGCGGAGGTATATAGGATGATTTTGCTACTTACCTACCTACTTTGTGTTCGGAACGAAAAAGAACTTAAAGTAGCAAATAAAATTCATTCCGCTTCATTTGCCAGATTTTATACTATAATCATTGTTTTCTTCATAATATACAAATGGTATTATTTATTTTTAGACATCTATCCATCGTATCTAATTAGCAGTCAACTGTCTGTCAGATTTGTTGAATTTATTTCCAGCCTTATCTGTAAAATAATAAAATTAAATAATTTATTTAAATGGCCAACCATGTAAATGAGGTTAAGTGATTTTCGTTGTAGATTTCACAAAATGCATTCACAAAACTCGTAGTTGGTATGCAAAATTTAACAAAAACTAACTGAAATTATGGAGCTTAAAATAACTGCCAACAAAAGCCTAGAGGCGGTGGTGTCGTGAGTTAGCCACCGTCTCTGATTTGCGGTGCATTGGAAATGCATCAAAGAAAATGACGATGAATGCCAATTGATGATGCCTATCTGTCTAAGAGCCCGCTGGAAGCCGGCACGTAGACATTTGAAGCGCTTTGATTGCAGTTTAATAGATAAATTGCCAAGCTGCCTGGGCACCTGAGTTGCATAAAGGCATTCAAGAACGTGGCGAACATTTATCATAAATGCGGAACAAATGAATGAATGATCTATGTGCTGTGCATAGATTAAAGTTAGACAGCGGACAAAAGGCCAGCATTTCGGCAATTATCCAGATTAACCCACACAATTTCTGAAAAGTGTTTATTTTTAATTGGCGCGCCGCTAGGCCTACTCCAAATTGGCAAGCGGAAATGGTGCAGAGTCGCAATTAATCAATTGATATAATGAACATAAATTTTCGGATGCGTGGGCTGTGCCCGACAATGCGACGATTGGACAACTGACAAGCCCTCAAGGTGTTGGTAGGCTTTGGCATTACAAAAAGTTCATTAAATTGGAATTAGCTGCCTCAAAACCAACAGATAAATGACAACCATAAATCAGTGGGTCCATTGCCACCATAATTGTTGCTTGCATGCGGATCAAAGAGTTGGCCAAAAACCCACACACCTTCAAAATCCGCAAACAAGCCGTATTATCCATTTAAGAATTTTCCAAGAAAATACATTAGCTGGCGTCATTTGAGAACTATTAGCAAATACTAAGTATAAAAATATTTTTAACAAAAAACCTAAATACTTTCACACAAAGCGTGACAATGTCAGTGCCAAGCAAAAATGAAAACGAAAATGAAAATTAGATCAACATAATTTGGCTGGCGGCCAAATCAACAAGCGATTAAAAATCAAACTAGACCCCAAAAAAAGTTCCGAATGTGAGCAGGAAATTTTCTCACAAATGAAATAAACACAAATTATAATGATCGTTTGGTTTTTTTGCCGACAATTTAATGCCAACGAAGGACATTCCACAAAAAAAAATGGGAGAAAAAACACTATTTAATTATATGAAATTATTGTTTATGAGCACACTTCACTAAGTGCATTTAATAATAGATTACTCAACTCGTTGAACCACAGTTAACGTGCCAATTTATTTTATGATATAGGGCGTAGCCATGAATGGCATTTTTATATGAGGTAAGAAGGGATAGGGAAACATGGGTTTTCAAAAGATGTGACAGTTCGATTAAGAGATAAAATATGTAAATGAATGAAGAATTTCTAATTATAAGAATTATTAGGAATATCTAACAAATGACGGATAATGCAGTCATTCCTTCGTTGTCATGTTGTTGTTTTGTGTCGCTTGTTAACTTTTAGGTTTTCATAGAATGCTTATTAGAGCAAAATTTCATGATAGTTTAGTATACTTCTAAGAACTTGTTCTCTCAAAAATTGTTTTTCTAACTTATCAGCGGCAAACAAACAAAAAAAACAGTCGATTAAAAAGTGCTCTTCAATTTCTTCTTATTAACCCTAAACAATAAACATCTTTCCTATTAGAAATTGTTTGACCTAAAATTTTACTATGTTTTGCATCAATTGTCATCATTGTCTATTACTTTCCATACTTAACGTACAATTAATTTTCCTTGCTCCACAAATTATGCGATACAATAAAAGAGCAATACTTAAGTGTCAATTTTCAATGAACGCCAAGTTGATTTTTATTGATGAATGAATCAAGCTTGTTAATTTCTGTTAAATTGCAAAAAAAATAAAAGTTGCTACAAATTGTAAAATGCTTAAATATTTATGTATTACAAAACTGCCTGGCAGGCAATTACTTGAAAATCAAAAACTCATCAAAATAGATTGCATGCCAAACAAAAACGAAACGCTATGTGCAAATTGTAAAGAAATGTATATGTACTCATAGTTTTTGTTGCCTCACGTGACATTAATAATTAAAACTGAGAATTGTTTAAAGTGTTGAGAGATGTTTTTTGTCTTTCTGTAGTATTTTACGATTTGCCACTAAAGTTTATTCAACTTGGCATTTTAATTGTATTCCCGGTAGCCAGCAACCCAACTGACTTCATGATTCCATGTTATTGCGTGGCGTTTTTTAGTTCAGTTTTTATGAAGGTTACCGCCCGACATGCAAAATAGTTTTGTAGGTGACTTTTATTCTTTCGAATGGCGCCTACTCCGTCTCTAAAGCTTGCAAGCTGCACGCGCGATTTTTTCATTCTATCTCGCGGTTTGCATAGCTAATTGAAATTGGGTTGAGTTGAGTTTTACGACTGACGATGGCTTTGTTGTTTTGGGTGGCGTCATTTTCAGTCAGGCAAGTGAGAACAAACGCTAATTTAATTTACAAATTAACCGCAGTCGAAAAATGCATGACAAGTGTTTTTTTTTTCACTAGAAAATGTTTGGAGACCTCGTTCCATTTGTATATCATAATACTCTAGATGAAGTGGCAAAGTTTGGCAAACTTATAAGTATAAGGCCAAAATTTTTAAAAGAAAAACTAGTATGCGACTTTAACTACTCTAGTAAATTGACAAAAAGGCTTTATTTGTTTTAGAAATGTTATTTATGTTACATTTTTTAGAAATTCTGTGATATAATTGTGTTTTTAATAGTTCCTATACGAATTTTGATTGAGTTTTTGGCTTAAGCAGGCTGTAGCTTCGCTAAATAAACTGGTAAAAATGCGATTCAATTCACATAACTAGAATAGATGTTCGGCTATATGCTAAAATGGATTAAAGAGAAATCCAACAACGGCTATAGCCTGAAGGGAATGATATATTTTGTAAAAATTGCCATAAATCGAGAAATGTTTGACTTCAGAGTCAAATTCGGATTGGACACGATCGGAGACGTTTATGGCGCGTACGATTTTTTACAGATGCATTGTAATATGCTTTGTTAAAAATGCCAGATAAATCCTGAAATTGGCGACTTATGAGACCACAATAAATTCCTGATGAAAAAAAATAATACAAATCCACCATTTCTTGAAAGCAAGAGCTAGGCCGAAACCAGTTTTGAAATCAGTGCATAATCTTTGATGAATAAGGCTGCACCCCACAAAGTTAGTAATTTTGTTGTAATAGATGTTTGATTTTAATAAATATTAAATCTTTAGGAATCTAATTGTTTACTTCTAAATTTAACATCAAAAACAACAATAACAACGGACCTAAATGTCCGTTTTCAAATCTTGCCGATACAGTCTGCTTTAGATGCAGTCCAATGTGTTAAAAGCAGCTTTTTAAGCATTTTGCTTTCATATCTTCGAGTAAATAAAATATGTAATATTTGTGAAAACATGGCAAGTCCGTGTCCTTTGGCATAAAAAATAAAAAATATAGTGATTTGTTGAAAAACTTATTTTTACTCCAACGGGTATAGAATCAAAAACTTTTATTATGAAATGCAGCCCAGAATTTTATGTGAAGCCTTGAAAATCAGCTTTTTATATCCAGGCACGAGGCTCTGGATGTGGCAAAATTTTGTCTAAATTAATTGGTAAAGAAATAAACGAAAGTCGATTTAAACAGTTGAAGTAAAACATGGAAAATAATATAAGCGTGGCTCGTAACAACTGTCGCACTTTTATAAAGCGATACTGTATTAAAAAGTTCTTGCATAGACTTGCTTCTTTTAGAATTTCTTTTTCTCATACTAATTCTGAAATAAAGGAGCGCAAGCTCCCTCCTCTTCTTCCAAAGGCGTCAAAATTAACTCGCAATACTACTTGGATGAAGTTTTGATCAACCATTTTCATCCTCACGCATCTGCTATGTTTGGTCATGAGTAATAGTGCTTCCAACAAGACCCGACTCCTGCCTATAAGGCAACATCGGTTCAAGGTTGGTGCAAACATATTGGACATATGTAAAAAATATGAAATTAGATCAGTTTAAGCGACGCTTGTCAACAATTTGGGACGAAATACCAGAAGAAGAATCAATAATAATTATTATATAATGTATATTATTATAATGTATGCCAAGATTGTAAACAATATAAATAATAAGTACCTCAGAGTAATTCAGTTTTACTGAGTAAAAGTTCGGTGGATCATCGTAACTGTTAATGCAATATAGTTCTTTAAGATATGTTCTATACGATAGTCAAATTGGTTTTTGCTTCATTTTGCCCGAATCCGCAAAATCACAATTTTTTATAGACAACTTTAAGTTTGAACATCAAGAACTGCTAAAAGTTTTGCTTTTTAGATCGGTTATATGGCAGCTATATGATATAGAGTCCCAACCCGAATAAGGTTTGGTAAGTCGTCTGATGAGCGTAATATGCAAACAAATCAAACCAGATCAGTTAAATGGTAGCTATATCAAACCAAATTTGGTAGGACTCCTATAGAGCTTGCAAGAGGTTCGACTCCACCTTGGAACTTCAAATAAAATGTTTTTCTCTATTTTTAATAAGCATGAAAAAACGAAAAAGTTAACTAGGTGTCAAAAACTTAAAGGCCCAGTGACCCAGTGACAAGCTGAAGTTGACTTATGACATTCCAATTTCAGTAATCGGAAAGTTTTAGTAGCCTGTAATGTTATCAGCAAGATGTCAAATCGGGTATTTTTGAGTGTCATGTATGTACATAAACTACTAATTTAATATCATTGTTTTTTTAAATATTTTTTTATACCTTTCTAAAGGTATTACATTTAATTTTGCTCTTAAATCTGAGTTACTTAATAGTTTAAGACATATTTACCATAAAAGTCGCTCGACTGTCATTGCCATTAAGCATGCAGTTAATGCACAGAACACAATTATTTGCTTTGCTTTGACTGATAATTTATGTAGCGTAGAAAATTGCAATTGAAATGGCACGATTCGTGGAGCATAAGACCCTCGATATATATGAATGCTGGGCCACTCCCCCTTGAAGTTGCTTTAAGCTCTTCAATGGGAAGGTGTCGCCTGCAGCAGCAGTTTCAGCAAATGATGATGATAAATCATCACGGGAACAGGTCACAGACATAGTGGAAAGCATTTAAATGTTAAGTTTGTTACTTAGTCCCGCTAAATTATGTCGATTTTTAATGTTTGTCTCCTCCCTAAATGGATCCTACTGCTTCTGCTGGTGGTGTCAACACTTCAAGGTGAATTGTGGGCAACTTCTTCATATTTTTCTTTGTGTCTTTTTCACATGTTGTCACAATGCACTATGGTCAAAAAGTCGATTGTTTGTGAATAAACTGGAATAAAGCTTGAAAGTTGTCCCATTTAATACCCATGACATTTGTATAAAGGAATAATATATTGAATATTTTTATTATTTAAAACCAGAACTATAATTTAATGAATATGTAATTTGTAGCTTGAAAAATATCACATTCCGATTTTAAAATATTCTATTTATCATATACTCAATTTGGGAATAATCGGTTTAATCCCTTGATTTTGGCTCAGTACTGAATCTAATAAGATAAGGAAGGGCTGATAGTAAACATAGGCAGGGCCTACTACTTCATAACGATCGCTTCTTTTAGACATGAAATTTAGTACTGAACTTATGGGTAAGTGTCATAGGTAGTACTGAAACAGTATTGAAATCAGTCATGAATTGAATTAATACCTAATGTTCAAGCCTGAATTCAGCGATTATAAATTTGGTACTCAGGCGTAGAACTTAAAGGATATTTATTTTAAGAACTAGTCTTTCATTTAACGATTTTATTTTACTATTAATAAATAGTAAACAAGATATTCCCAGGTGTTCTAAAAATCCCTTCCGACCCAAAAAAGGATCGTCTTTTGGTTGAACACATGGGATTATTTATATAATTGAAACATATCTTTTCATTTTTTTTCTACCCTGGTTTATATATTTGCCCTTTTCAATTATATTTTGAATTACAAAAACTTAATAAATTTAAATTTATGCCAAAAAGTTTGACTTGTCGACCATAGTGCAATGTGCTGCAGTGCTACATAATTATAATTATGTCTGCCTTTTAGTTCTTTTTGTGGCTACTGTTTGTAGGGGGAACTGCAAATAATGCGACTGGTTTTTATTTTTCAAGTCTGTCTCTCTAGACCGGAAACGTGAACCAAAGCAAACTTCATCTGGCTGAGCATAATTAGCTGCATTGTTTTAATGAGTTCATCTGGCATTTTGTTTCAGGTTTTTTTATTTTGGTTAAATAAAATGCTAATCGAAATTTCCCAAAAATTATATAAGACTCCCCAGCTGCTTCACTTTCATTTCAAAAACACAAAACTTTTAAACTTCTGCAGAATTCACCGAAATGAAGTTGTTTGGTTACTTGCGGCTAAAATCAAAGCAAAGTCTTTGGGTCAAGCACAGAAGTAAACAATTTTTCAAAGCAAACCTTCTCCATTGCACCGAAAGGGGAAAAAGAGTCAAATAATAAACACTGGAAATGTACATTTTTGTTTGGATTTCTATTTTCAAGCGACAACAAGTGAATTGTTTATTACTTTGCGGCAGGCAAACATTTTGTAATTAGAGTTTATAAACTATGCATAAACTGACTGGCATTTCCGCAGAAAGCACTCCACTCCCTTAAATCGAAGTGGGCCTATAATTGCAAGAACTGAATGCTTCATTAGAGGCATGCAAAACAATGAAGGAAAAGTAAAGGGTGTCTGTTTTAGAGGTACCATTTTTCGAATGGAGTTACATTGATGAGATTTGTTATTTGTGCTTAGATTGGTTTTCCAAGAAACTATCACTAGAACCAGATATTTAAACTATATTACGAATTCGATTTTAGTAAATTTATGGAATATCGGTTACATAACGGTTAAATATAGATAACGGGCCAAGCAATTACCAATAACATAACCGTTATTCGTTTCGGTTTTAATCACTGACGAGAACAATGCTTGCAAATTGTGTAAATTTATTTCGAAAATCGTGGTTTTGTTCGGCAAATGTTTAACACGGTATTCTCATGAAGAGGCTCAGTACAAGCCCGTGAATCGTAAATTTTCGCGATTTGTTTAATTTTCTAAAAACCTATCTCAGTTAAATCGCAAGTTAACTTAAAAAAAAAAATTCAAAAGATTCTTTAGAAGTAGTAGAACAGTTCCAAGCACCGAGTTTTCCAAGCATATTTCAGGAAGATCCATTTATTGTATTTAAAGGCAAGATATCCTTCTGTAAAACGATGCTTAAATTTTGATCACATAGAGAAATTAATCAAGTAACAACAAAACTCCAATCATTGTTAAAAGAAAAAAAGACTTTTGCTTATTCTAAAACTTAATTTCGACGGCAAAGTCTGCAACTAAAAACCTCTAATAGAAACACCCTTTACAATTCGCAACTCAAAATTGCCTCCACACACGTTCAGCAATAGTTCATTCAACTTTGTTGATGAAAACATAAACAATTTTACAATTGTTAGAGAATTAAACGACTTAAATTGTATGACATAATTGTAATTGAGAAGAAAGAGTTGACCCAGAGAAAACTTTTCTCCACCATCTGGCACTTGTTTGTAATTAATGCAAAAAGATTGTCAGCTAAATTCCTTGAGAGGAGAAACTGCTCAGATACTCACAGGAAATTGGGTCAGTAAGCAATGCCCAAAAAAAACACAACAGACTCCAAGCATATGGACTGAAGTCTGAAGTACTGCTTCTGCTTGATCTCCCCTCTTTAAATTTAATCTTAGCCTATCACTGCCTGGGCATCTGAATGACTCATAAATCGGAGCATGTCTGCACTGCGGAAATGAAAGAATTCACTTGTAAACACACTAGAAAATATTTATTTAACCCACTTAGCCACCCCCTTCCAATTGGAAAATGGGTTATCATTAAATATGACACAGTCTCGAATGTTTCGAATAGAGGTGTGAAGAGAAAGACACAGAGAGGGAGAGAGAGAGATGCACAATTAACGAAGTAATGAACAAAAATGTCTTGTTGTGATTTCGATGGGAAAGATAAGATACCCAGACGAGTTCGAGGAACGGTATGTTTAAATTCAGAAGAAAGCAACTACAAGCTGATGACGTAAATCCGATCATTTCTTTACTATTAAGTGTCAACTGGGCAAAGATAAGAGTCTTTGTCACAACACAACATTTGTTGTACTATAACTAACTGGCGGGCAGAAGCGCAGAAATTCGTATAATGAAGGAAGTACAAAAAGAACAAACCGCAAGCCATGATATCTCAAAATATTTTATGATTTATTAAGTCCCAAATACTTTTCAATTTTCAATCAAAGTGTGATAAAAATACATTTGTGTTTAAAAAAAATTAGATACGTTTTGCATTTCTCCTTTGTTATCTCTAGCCATGTGTGCCATTTTATGGATTTTTTTTTGTTTTCGCATTTCAAGTTCAGCAGCGAATACTTATAATTGTCTTGTTAATGTAATATGTACACATGACAATGTCTGGGACATTTAACGCATGATTGAGTTATACGATTGCAACTGACTCGTGTAAGATATGCCAACAAAAGATTTATTAAATTTATATTTTAACCTAACTTTAGCGACTTGAGACCATATCGGAATTTAAGCTTTATATTCAGTGCTGCAAACCGAACCGAACCGGCTTGGATCCAAAATCAGGACTGCAAACCGACTCGAACCCGGAATTGCGACCTTTCAATTACTGTGAACCGAATCTTTCTTGGAAAAATAGTTGAACCTGAACTTGTTCCGAACCAAAACTTACGGTTCAGTTAAAAAAACAGATACTAGTTTTAGTAAATCGGGTTTTCACCATCCTAAAGTTTATTTTGAGTCACCAAAGTAGTAGAATAGTCCAAAATATACTCGAAGACATGCGACTTAAAAACTTTAAAAAACGTTCAGTTAAATACAAAAATTCTGAATTTTTTGTATTATTTTTAACAATTTAATTGCTTTTCCATTTAAATTGCGTAAAAATTTATCCAAACCAAGGATCGAAACAACATTCTTTAGGAAATAATCGGACTTTTTCACCCTTAATTGTATTTTGTATGATCAAAGAAGTAGAATAGACGAACAAATATTGGAAAACATATAACTTAGGACGATCCAAGGTTCAACACCTTAGCACAAAAACCTTGAACCCTTACCTTTGGAAATTTTTAAACCGGACCTCCGCAAAAATTATTTGGGTTTTCAGCAGGGATTAATCCCTAAAGGAATTTCGGTTAAAGGTTCTATATCGGTTTTTAGTTTATTTCGGTTTTCGGATCTGATACGGTAACTTGATTTTTATTTCGGTATACCGATACGTACCGGTAGTATAAGTACAAGTATAATTTTTTGTTCATTTAAAAATTTAAATTGTTTCAAGATATTAAAAAAAAAATGGATGTATCGAATTTAAAAATATTGTTCTAAGAATATGGCACATAAACAATTTTTTTCAAATATATCAATTTCCAACATGATCCGTTCCGTGCTCTGCGTGAATAATTTTTCGCATTTTAAAAAATTTGGTTCTATATCTTATATATCTTTAAAAAAAGAATTCGATTCTGATTTTCTTTAAGGGCGAATTTTAAAATGTAAGACATTTTCTGAGTTTTTGTATATATATATATTATCATAAATCAGTATGATAAAAAAGAAGAAACCGAAACAGTACCGGTATAAGCGTTTCGGTATGGTTCTGGTTTTTTCGGATCCAATTATAATGGTTTACGTTTCCGGTTACGGTATTATTCCCTGGTTTGCAGCCCTGATTATATTATTCTTAAAAAGAATTATCTGTTATACCAGGTCTGACTGACCACTTTCATTAAAAGCTTAGACACAATTGGAACTGGTCACACTTAAAGATGCCGAGGCTAAAAATATAAGTAGAGGCCCACGTATCAAGAACTTTTCGACGTCTTCCGGGCCACTTTTCATCAAAAACGATTGTACGACCACGTTCATGGTTTTTCAAAGAATACCAACTTGACTTTTATTTTGTCGTAAGTGTTTTATCCAAAAATATGAAACGAATTATTGATAAATGCACAACACGTGCCAGAAAAAATAGTCGAAGAAAAAATTGGCGATGAATCACTGTGATATGTAGAATGCTGACTTAAAATCGCTGTAGTACACAAAGGTAAAGTAAACATCTCTAAGAAACTCACCGTGTCGTCTATCAAGGTAACTTGACTTGAGATTTTGGCTGACCCTTTAGTTTTAAAAATCTTCATTAGCATTGTTTCGAATTTCCATTTATAAAATATTTCCTCATAAACTTTTTAAGGTCCACAGGTCTGGTAGGGTATATTAACTTCATGGTGACAAAGTTTTTATTCAGCTATGATTTGTTTGTGCAAAACGATTTTGTGTGTGCGCAAAATATAAAGAGTCGCACATTTCAATTTTACGAGTTGGTTTAACAACTTCTCCTTTTTCACGCATGACTTTTGAAGCTGCTGGCGTAGCATTTGTTAATGTTTTGGCTACCCCACGGATTGGTGATTCAGATGATGATTAATGCATTTTGAAATTTAGTTTGAAATACAATCTGCACTTTTATTTTTATGGACTTTATACACTTTTAAATTTTGAACAGCGTTTCAACTGTTCGATCCCTTAGGTATACTATCTCGATTCAATCACTCATTCCACTGTTGATCTTATTAGCTATAAATGTGCAAAAAAAATGGTTTGAGTATTAAAACTTTCACCGTAGCTTAAAATAGAAAAAAAACGCTGATTTGTATAAGTTTGGGGGCTGGTTGGCTATATATAGTACGTAGGAATGTATGTGTATGTTTCTTTCCAATTGTACGCATTGTAGTGTATTTTTAGCAATATGCGGGGTGAAAAACATTTAAACATTTGGCGCCGGCAAATGCAATCAACTAGGCGTAATTTAGACATTCGCTTGATTGGCAAACAGCAACAACAACTTGGAAGCGACACGTGCTAGTGAACGCCCTCCTAATCTCAACCCATCCGCAACGGCGTCAATTTGATTAAATGCCTTTCAATTGAATTGCGGCTGTCCATTGACATCGATTTGGCTTCACCCACTTGCATACACATTGAAACATTACTTTTGCTTTTCATTTTCTATACACGACACGCTCATTAATTGTTAATAATAAACCATTTCACCTTGCTTAAAATTCATTTGCTTAAAATTCTGCATTTTTTCTCTCTTCCTCTCTGTTGATTTGTCTACCCCTTACGCAGCCATCATATCCTATAAAAATCCGAAACTACAAAATCCATTAATGGCATCTGCTATATATGCGCCCACAACATCGACAAATGCTCCTCCATCCTCACTATCATCATCCACGCAGCCGCAACCAGCAGGTCCATGTCCATCAACAGCAGCCCCAGTCGCCGCAGGAGCAGCAACTACATCGGCAGGTCCTCTTCGTGGATTTGTTACGAAATTGCGAAACTTTAAATTCGATGATACGAAAAATATTAGAAAGCGTTTACATTTTGATTATATATCAAAGGACAGATTTTTGGGTATGTTTTCCAAATTGATTGTAGTTTTTTTTTATCGTACATATTTTAAGGAGACAAAAAACTGAATTCAAGAAAGACTTTCGTTTCGAAATTGAAACTAAAAGCAATTCGCATTTGGCTCCGTTTGCATGGTAAGGCGATAGCAAAGGCTTCAGATTTTTAGGGGTTTGAAATAGCTATACGGACAACCTGTTCTTTCTGTGTGGTGCATTTGCCTTGCTTTTTGTTTGGTTATTGAACTATGTTGTCAACTAAATCTTATTGAATCTCAAATTGAATTGGTTCATAATTCTTAACTTTGACAGCTCATGGCAGCTGTATTTGTTTATGAAAACTAACTGAACCCGGTCTGGCAATGAACTACGATAAACTGATTCAGTTTTGGTTTCTTGAGCCTCTTAAAATGGATTATAAACCTAATAACTTCTCAAAGCAGAACCGAAACCTGCGCACCTCCTCGAACACTATTTTAGATCACTTTTTAAAGAACTTATATCATTTATCGGAAAAAATCAATTCCTTCGGACCATGTCTTTTGTGGGTTTTCCTCTTAATTTTAATCAAAGGATGCTTATAGCAAATTATGATACAAATAGAGGAGCGATCTAAATAATGTGCGTTTTTATTATGAAGTATTTAATGGTAAGAGAAACCATAATGGTCATTTAAACGATAACTTAATTAAAATGAAGTTTTAGAATACTTTTTGATACAAAAAGACTTCCCCTACATTCAGTATCAATGAAAGGGTACACGTAGTACCATTCATCAACAACAAATTCTGCCCTCATTTTTAGAAACACAATACCTGCACAACACAGCTTGCTAATCATCCTATGAATTTAGAAAGAAGAAAACTATAAAACCGAGACGATTCGAATCGATTAGATTTCCCAAAATTTCTTCATTAACCTTTTTTTTAAATATTCATACAATTTAACGGGTTCGACATTCCCACATTAATGTCAAATGTGGCGCGTTTGGAACTGCCGTGGGCGTTTTATGTACATACAATATACAAGTTTATATACTGGCGCCTCACGCTTGACACCCACACACAGTTTTTATTTCATTCACAATAATTCACCTAATTTGTATGTTTTATTGCCGCTTTATGCTACTTAAACTTCGACTTATGCATATTAAATTATGGGAATCAAACGTTGGCGAAGGTGTATGTTTTGTTAACACCAAAACGAACATGTGCACCCATCAAAACAGAAAACTTAAGCAAACAAAATTTTGTAAAAATAACCAACAGCTAGAAATTTGAAAAGCTTTCATCAGTCGAAGCAATCAAGTCGAGGTATCTGTGAGTTATAGTTCTTGACAACTGATTTATCTGAAGACAAAAGCTGGGGCACCTAATCAGCTCACAGCTGCAGGTGGTGCACACACACTATGTTTCTGGCTGCCACATAAATTCCATTTGCCTGTGGTCGAAGATCAAAGCAGAAATTAAGGCAGATGTTGTCCCAATGGGTGGGTTAACCACAGCTATCACAACAGGTGTACATTTAATGTATAGTAAGTTGTACTAGGAGCTTGTGTTAGAAAGTTCCCCTAAAAAAGCAGCGTTAACCTCTTTTTGCCATTTAATTTAAAGTTTTATACAAAAAAAAGTCACTGACATTCCACTTACATTTTATGTAGCATTCAAAAGGCCTTTGCCTTTCTAGAAAAAGAGACATGGGCACACATCATAAAAAAACAAAACAAAACGACGAACATGCTAATCGGTAATTTCAAATTCTCAGCACGTGCTTCTTCAAACACTGAGTGCAAAAAAAAATAAAACAAATCTAATCAGCTGGAAAGATATAGATTTTTAGACTACGTTTTCTTATCTTATTTACACTCAAAAAAATGTATGTCATATTTTAGGTAAAATTATTTTAAATTCGATTATCAAAAATTATTTGTATCTTATTTTCATAAATAATACTTGATACATATAAAAAATTGGTCACTAAAACCCATAACTACTAATACTGATAAAAAGGTTTTTTTATAAATTTCGACAGCGTTTCCAATGGAATTTATGAATATAAAACGTTACTTTTTTCTGTATAAAATTGAACAGCTGATTATTAAAAGATAAATGAATAATCAGGATTTATGGGGCTCTACTGGAAATCTCTGGTATAATTTGTACAGACTTGCCTTTCTTGCTTGCTTGCCTTTCAATCTAAACTTATATGACTTTAAGTGTAAATATGTTCGTTTTCTAGCTTCTAAATCTTTAAAGTAAAGGATATAAAATTGCATTCTTAAAAATATACTTTTTCCTTTAATCGCACAATATTTAACTTAACTCATTAGGAATAGCTACAAAAGTGATTTTTATTTTCCGAGTGTATTTAGTGCTTCCTCATTCCTAGCATATTTGACATTTTTCATAAAGCCTCAAGTGTTTCTGCTATCTTAAGCAAACATTCACTTGCCACTTTAAATGCGGTCATTAACTTTTCTTGAGCATTGTGTCCACTTATTAGTTGTTTATGCATAAGGTGGTTGGCCTTACCATTAATTTTGACGCGTAAAAGAGAGTAGTGATCAGTGATCTCGAGACTCCTGTGCGCTCAGCGGGAACATGAAGAATATCAATTTTCTGAAGTTATCGACACGTAGCCTAATGGCTCGTTAACATTTAATTTCTTCTCACTTGAATAATGTTTAAATTTTAAATTATGCTATAAATCAATTTGATGTTGCATGAGAAAAATCAATTTATGAAATGCAGTGGAAGGCAAAGAATTTCCAAAAATAGTTTCTTGGGAAATGTAAACAATTTCCCAAAAAAAAACACATAAGTAAATTTACATAGACTTTATGGCGGCAGTCGCATAAAATAAGGGAATCAGTTCTGGTTCCAGTTATGGTAGTTTGGTAAAGATCTAAAACAATTGCCGTGTTCAGCAGAAGAACCTGCTCCCTGATCAATAATATATTTCTTAGTAATTTACGTAGCTTCTTTTCCTCTTGTGTTTAATATGATATTTACCTAGAGCTTTTCCAAATGTCAAATTAACAAGACCCCCTAAAAGTATGCTTAATAATAAGACTAGTTTTATTAAGCTGATCAGTGTATCAGAGTATTTTAATTGCCTGATTTAAGGCCGTGATTTCTTAATTGAATATTCTTTTTCTTTTTCCAGGCGGTCAGTTAAAGACCAAAAATGGACAAAAATATGTTTTCAAGGGGCAACCATCGGGAGTCTATGTCTCGAAAGCCTGTTTGGTCATCTCAGCTTTTATCATGGTCGTGGCTTTGGTGTTCTCCATTCTTATCACCTATTTTATAACATCACATGGCCTGTCCACTACACCGGAAACCAACCCCAGGTGAGTAATCTGTGGGGTTAACCCTAACTAAATCAAAGTCGCGGGGTGTGGCTTGATTTGGTTATTAATTTTTTTGCTAAACGTTTTGGCAAGTCGAACCCGACCTGACCTCATTTCGAAAGTGAAAGCAATTTATGACGCATTTTAAGGTGCGGAAGGGTCAAAAAGAGTATGCTGATTGCTTTGGGTGTGGCTCATTTATGTTTTCTTACAATATTTCGCACAGCTGCATCACCGCCCAGGCCCAGTCAAAGGATCATCATAATGAAGTCAATGCAACTCCCATGGCCACGGCTGAATTTCATATTCCCGATTGGCTTAAACGAAATGCATCACCAAGTGCAAGCCCGCCACCATTACCACCCATGGTTAAAGATGAGGACAATGTGGTGGTTCCACCCGTGGGTGATATACCCACAGCCAAGCAGGAGGAAGTCAATGAGAATAATGCCATGCCAAAGCCCATTGATCGTCCCTTAAAGCTGTATGAAGGCTGGCGTCCACTTCATTATAAGTAAGTAGTTGCGATGGGTTGGGCACATTTTGCACTTTAACCGATTCCCTAGTGTCCACATGCGGCACATGCGAAACTTGTGCGCTGTGCTTCTTGGCTTTAAATTGCTTTGCATGTTTGCATTTCAATTGGCGACTTCAAGTTGACACAAATTGTTTGTTGAGATTTGTCATATCCGGCTCTCATTGCTCTTATTATATGCAAGCTATATACCCGGCATCGTTTGGGTTCTAAAAACTATTTGGATATTATACTTTTACGAAACTCTACAATTTTTGAACCGATTTAAGCTAGAACAGAAAGCTTATTATGCATAATTTTAAGTTCATAGCTTAAATAACATCAGAGATTTAGCTCTTAACCACTTTAAAAGGAATTATCTTTCTTCATTTAACCATCCTGCACATCAACTTCAAGTTTATTTCTTCAATTGTTTTTACTTTTTACGGATGATATAGTCATAGCTGCCATAGGACAATCGGTTGGAAAATAGATCTAAGAGAAAAAAACTATTTTGTTTTTAATGATAGCGTTCTTAAACTCAGGAATTATAAAGATTATATGGTGTCACCGAGTTGTGCAAAATTTGGTCAAAATCGAATGACTATTTATTAAAGCTGTCATCGGACCGATCAGTCCGATTCTTTTTTCTTATTAAGAAAAACTTTTTAGTTTCCCATGATAACATTCTTAAACTCAGGAATTATAAAAATAATCTGTTGAAATTGAGTCGGAATCGGAAGACTGTATCCTATAGTCTGCCATAGAACCCATCAGTCAGAAAATGTGTATTACTGAGAAAACCTATTTGTTTATGACGGCAGCGTAATCAAATTTTGAAGTCAACAATCAGATTCTAAATGATTTGAAATTTATAATTATCTAACATCTACCTATACCTATATCTTATACTATATATTCTATCGGTTAAATCAGTTTTAGCGAACTTTGCAAGTGTATTATAAAACTTGGGCATAGTCGAAGTTAGCTTTGTCTACTCGTTTTCTTTTAACAGCGATTCCATTAGAATATGTGTATATTTTGCATTTTCGTAAACTTGCGAATGGCAAGTTGACTTCTTTTAATTTTGCCGCCGTGCTAGCAAATATTATACATGTATTGCTTCGCTGAGAGGAACTTGGTTGCGCCCAAATTCTCCTTCAATAACTTCATGAGGTTTCAAGATGGTCCTTTCACGATACGGATTTGTGTTTTGGTGCCATTTAAAAACAATTTTATTTATTGTGAAACATATGAACTGCTATGAGCGATGTTAGGTTGAGGACTCAAATTATAAGATTGCAAACAAACCCACACGGAAGCTTGCCCGTAAGCAAGGAGACCATTGGTTGGAGTTACAGACTGTTTCAAGATAACCATATCTCTCATCAGACTCATTCTTGTCTGTCTGGTTGCGTTATTCGAATCAAACGTTCTATGTATGTTTCGCAGTTGTCCAAATAAGCAGTTGAGAACTCCAAAGTGTTCAAACTGAACCTCTAGAAATTTGCAGAAGCTGAATTGAATTACAAGCCTTCCAACGTGGTTTACTTGCAGTTTTTGTTATTTGAGTTTTATGAGTTACTCCAAATGTGAGTTACTGCACATAGTCTCAAACTGCAAATTTCTCAACTTTTCCAAATTTTATTAAGGGGGTAATCTGGTTTGACGCCCTGATTTTTGAGCATTTTTCGGGATTTTTTTTGTAAATACCAATGAAGAGATAGAACTTTGAACTTTGTACCATTTATTTATACATAATTCAAGAATATACAGTTAAATTTTTAGGTTAAAATATTTTCTAGAACCAAAGTTATAGTGGTCTAAAGACAGCCTCCTCGAAAAAATGAACGCCCACATCGTCCATAATATCAGCTGATTGTCTTATCAGAAACAAATAAGCCCCGGCGGGACTACGATAAACTTAATTTTTGAAATTGGATTTTTGACAGACTTCGGAACAAAAAAGTACGAATTAAATGTATTTTTTGACAGCTTTTTGATACAAAAACATTCGAAATTTTCAAAAATTTGGGATGATAATACTCCAGACCCTCCAAATTTGAAGCAAATCGGCCAAGCCGTTTTTGAGATATGATGAGATATGATCAAAACATCTAAATGCTGTATCTTTATAATGGCTTCGAATATCGAAAAATCACTTTACTTCCACGTTCTAGACAAATTAAGGAAACATCTGTCAATTGTGATTATCGAAATTTAATGTGATATCGATAAAAAACAATTTAGAATGGCTATAGTATTTTGTTTTTCCACACTAAAATCACTGAAAAGTAATCGAAATATGTCAAATTTCCTTATATGGCATTTTCGGTATTTTTAGGTTTTATTTACAGTTGAAATAAGGATTTCTATAACAAGATTCTGATTCAGTGATCTCTTGAACTATGAATAAATCAATTTTAAAATCTTGTCAAATAACATTTGCACAATTTAATTTTTATTTTCTAATTTAAGTATCTGATCGCGAATCTTATATTCTATTTTAAGCTTACTTCTGTACTAGTATCTCAAACAATTTTTATTAATCAATATCACAATTTTGCTATCTAAAAGTATGAAATGCTAAAAGAAGTTCAATATGCTAGTATTTGTATTGAAGTGTAATGGTAATTCCCAACTGCATATATATAACATTTTCTCAATTCGAACATATGTATTCAGAACGTTATATCTTCGTTCAAGCAGAAATTGTTAAAATGTATCTTAAAGCTAATGAATAGTACTTTTCGATAATATCAAGAAGAGTCAAAGCAAGCGCATGGGTTGCCCACAAAATATGCTTTTAAAAAGGTCAAAATAGGAATGGGGGTTTTTATTTACTTTAGGCTGTGTTTAGCACATGAAAATCATTTAGAATCATCCCAACTCCTTTTATAAACTGTACCATGTTGCCTAGTGTTATTAAATCTCGAAAAGTTTTTAGCACTGAATTCAACTCTGTTTTTTAATTTCTATATCTCTAGGGTATTTTACCAAAGAAGGCAGAACCTGGCTAATTTACCCACTTTGAAATAATTTTATTTACTGGATTATTATTAAATTATATGTTTTTTTAAGTAAATGTGAATGTCAAAATATATATGCCAACGGCTGTATGGATAGGATGACCTTTTGTCTCAATTGCCAAGCACATATGCTTAAAGTGGGTCAAGGATTAGGGGTTTCCAGTTCAGTGGCTGCCAACTAAGTGCCTCTACAAATGCCACAAAACAAGACACCGCAGGAGCTGACCAGAACAGCTTAAAAGATGCGGAACTGACTGAGGCGGCACAGATCAGAAGACGACAACTCACGCACACCGCCGACTGTCGGCATGGCAGGCATAATGTGCCAGATACTCGTACTTATAATGTCTAGATGGTTAGATGCTGCTCAATAGCCACTTGCCGCATGCATTAATATAATTGACACAGAAAACCTAAGCCGGGGTATTAATTGGCGCCCAGCACGCGGTCTTCATGGAGATGGAAGATGTGGCAAGTGCAGCATATGTACATACAAACATACATTCATATGTGCAAACGAATCGATGGCAACTGATTTTACAGCTGGCGATCAAAGCAAACGGCAGCCAATGGATTGACCATCGTCTCCCTCTTTTGTGTCCATAGTAAATTGCTTGAAGCTCGCTTCCTGGTTGCTCCAATGCACGCATTGTAAACCAATCGCTTCAATTAAATGCAACAAGGCGCAAAGCTGGCACCCATTGGGGCAGCAGTAGCCCCCAACTGGTTGCATCTGCCAATGAGTCTGCGGCATTCTTGGCATATGTGCGAGAAGCTGCCGGCTGAAGGAAGAGGGGGGAGATGTAATTGATCTTCAATCTATGTTTATATATATGTGATGCTTATACACTATATTAGCTTCAACTGAACTTCCTCCAGTATTGAGAAGTATTTTGATATTTGTACATACTTATCCATTTTCGGAAACGATACCATTTCTCTAAGCACTTTTCCCTTTTTGAAAATGGAACGAGACTATACCATCACAATGCCCGTAAAACATCAACTAATATCTAAACAGTCTTTTTTTAGTTTGATATATTTAGTTCACAATTTTTGCAATTTTTGTATTCCTTCCAAATAATTATTTGAATTTTAATTTATTATAATGAATTTCTCTTACCGCTAAATCATTTCTTCACGTTTGGAAACAGGAAATATTCGTTAGGGACCAAATTTTTTATAGTCTCTGTTTCATGTTTTGTCCACGGTTACAAAACCGTTCTAAAACTCGTTCAGATTGACCGGAAGACTCTAGACTCTATAACTCACTTTTCGAAAATCTAAAGTCGTATCTCAGAACCAGATGTCACTGCTGGCTTGTCCACATTGACTAACGATTTCAAATAACCCCAAAAAAAAAATACTTCAGTAACGCAGGTCAAACGATTTAATGTCGTTATTTTAATAAGTCTATGGATGCTCCGAAAGTTTGGACCATTGTCTGATCCTAATTTGTGGCAATAAGACTTCATCCAAATTTCGAAATCACTTGTGGTTGGTTTCAAATCTTTCGAGTTTCTTTAAGAGATTTTGTTATATTCTCCACTAAACATTATAAATTCCAGCTCCAATTAGAAATGGGAAAGAAATTGTGCTACATAAATTAGCATAAAAAAGAAGGAGAACAATTTCCGAACCTATAAAGTATATATCAAACCTTAACCGCAACAAAAATTTAGACACCAAAATAAAATATTTTTCAGAAGAGTGTTTTTTAGATATAAATGATATCGCTAATCATATTTGCATTAACCGAATTTTTTCGAAAAAATGACGCTTACGTTATTGTTGCGGTTAGGGTTCGATACATTCTTGATCAGCATCAAGATCCGAGTTGATATACGTTCATACGTATCTGTCTGCCTGTATAAACGCGTCGATCTCAGAGGATATAACAATGAAAATGAAATCTCTTGAAATTTTGTGGCACCGACGGATTTTTCGTGAGATTTACAAACCGACAACAAACGACGTCAAAATCCCTAGAGATTTCTGTGTCACCTACGAGTTTTATTTTATTTTAAAGCAGTATCTCTCCCATCCACGACTATTAGAAAAATACATTCCCTAGAGCATCCGAACTTCGTGGCGTTGCTGAAAGAGAAAGAACTTAAACCATTCCCTTGTGTTGTTTGCTTTGATTGCTGATGCGCTTTATGGCATGCATTTCATTTGCCGCCGCCTCATGGCGACTAATGGCAACCTCAGACGACCCGGTTGGACTGCAAATTGCATTGCCCTAAAATCTTGCTCAATCACATGTGATTGATTGACACTTTTGATTGAGCAAACTTGACATTTTTGGCAGCCATTGGCCAAATGCTTTTTTTGGCTAATTCTTACGGATTTTTCGTTCTCGTTGTAGCTTGGTCATAGAGCCGAACATTGAGGCATCGTTGAACAATGGCAGCCTGACGATTGAGATTGAACGGGATGCTAAGGTGGTCAGCTGGGAGCCCATAATGCTGGATGTGCATAATGTGAACATTTCCAATGTGCGTGTCATCCGTTCACCCAACGGAAATGCCACCGATGAAGTGGAACTGGAGTTTGACAGCGACTACGATGAGAACAATGCCACTTTTGTGGTTAAGCTGGATGAGTCGTTAAATGGCGAGGCCAAGCTGCGAGTTTTGCTGAGTCTGGACTTTGTCAGTCAGGTGACGGACACACTGCAGGGAGTCTATAAGACGAGCTACATCAATCCGGATAACAAGCAGACAGAGTAAGTAGAGTAGAGGGTATGCTCTGAAGAAGAGTCTAAAAAACTATTAATACATATTATACATATATAATACACATTATTAAGAGGATATTTTAAGCTAGTCTTTGGACTGAACTATCAGTCATATTCCGGATTACACTTCACTGAAATCGAACTTTCGATTTTCAAATAAACAAGGTTGTAGTTTGTTTAGTTCAATAAGTTCAGTCGTTTTTTTTTGTTTTAGTACAGCCTTTTAGTAGGTTACCTTTCAATATTCACAAGTTCTTTGTTTTAGGGCTGCAAACCGGTCTAGAACTGAACCCTTTAGAACCGGTATGGTTCAGGTTTTTTGGGTCTGTCAAAGCGGACCATAAGCCGAACATTTGACAAAAATTAATCAATCCGGCAACATCTTTTTACAAAAGAGTTCGGTTAAAAAATATCTTAAATCGTTTTCTTTAGGAACTACAATACTCTCTTTAAAATTTCCACCGTCAAAATAATTGAAAAGTTTTGGATCGGAGCATCATTTTGTAAAGAAAATGATACTTGAATTTATATTTTAGTTAACGACTTTAAAAAGAATTACAATGCGGCAACTAAAGGCAGATTTATATGGAAGATAAACGTCGTTTTATTAACTAATCTATTTGCACTAAATGATTGTATTATCATGCTTGGAAAATTGCAATTGACTGCCGCACTCACCAATTTAATCACATTTTTTATCCTCTCCATTTGGCCGGCATACATACAAACAATGACTCTCACACAATCGCGCTTTTAGGAAAAAACCGCCACAAATACGGACAAATTTATGCAGGTTTAATGGCAACACTGACAAATATACCAATAGAAAATAAGTGATTTCGTCACAATTAAGTTATTTTAATGGAGTTATATGTCATTTATCTGATAATCAGCTACGGGCACACTAAAATAAATTAAACAAAATGTCAAATTCCACGAATCAAGCATTTCGTTAAATTTTATCAATTGCAAGAAATCAGCTTGAATCAAAAAGAAAAAAACGAATCAAAAATAAACCTTATAATAATATAAAACGGTAAAACCTCAATTCAAAAGAAGTAATGTGTGGAAAAATTGATAATTTGTGGAAATTGAAGGCAATTGATGAAAATAAGTGTTGGCATATTCTTCTCAGTATGGTACAGGTGGGTTGTTGCGACACAAGAAGCAAGTGTAGTCGGACTTATACAAGCACAGTTAAGCAAGCTCTCAATAAAAAAGTTGGCCGAAAAGTTAAGGAAAATATTGCCTTGAAGCATTTGCAATTAGTTATTTACAGTTAATTAGTTTGTTAAATCAATTTTTGCAGGGAAGTATTTTTATCGTGCGTGATCGTTAAGGATGTCTCGTTAAATCGTGCATGAATAGTGCGTGACGCGAAACGCTCAAAAAATGGTGTGCGTTAATCGTGCGTTACGGGATGGAAAAATCTCTCACGCACTCCTCTATTGTAAACCATGATTCAACCCAAAACCTTGCGATCGATGGTCTTAAAAACCTTCAGAATTTCAGTGGTTTGCAGCCCTGCATCGCATCATAGTTTTTAGTTTAATAGCTATTTTCTTCTTTTTTTTTAAGTAAGATTAAAGTGTACTAGGTTGGCTGCCGTGAGTCTGAAGATTTGATGGGTGACTATTTTTTAGGAGTAGCCTTAGTTAATTATCTACAATTGTTCGGGAAAGCTGTCACATTTCGGTTAATCAGAGCGCAGACCGGAGAAATTAAATAAACGACTCATTCATATATTTAATCGATTACTTATGGTACGATGATCTTAGGTCAATAATGAACTTTAATTACATCTTCCAATTCTACTTCAGATGGATGATTAGCACTCAGTTTTCCCCGATTGATGCACGACGCGCCTTTCCCTGCTTCGATCGTCCCGATATGAAGGCCAACTTTACCATCAGTATTGTACGGAGTGTCAACAAGTCCATGGCATTGTCCAATATGCCCAAATCGCATAGCAGCAGACATCGTCCGGGCTTTATACGTGATGACTTTATGACCACACCCAAGATGCCCACCTATTTGGTCGCCTTCGTAGTCTCCAATATGGTGGACTCTCGCTATGCCGCTTTAGATGGCAATTTAGTGCCACGTGTGGAGATCTGGACAAGACCCAATTTTGTGGACATGACCAATTATGCCTACCAAATGGTACGCAAATTTTTGCCCTACTATGAGGAATACTTTGGCATCAAGAACAAGTTACCCAAAATTGATTTGGTCTCGGTACCAGACTTTGGTTTTGGAGCCATGGAGAACTGGGGATTGATAACGTTCCGTGATTCGGCTTTGTTGGTGCCTGAGGATCAGGAATTGGCCTCCTCGTCAGAGCATATGCGTTATGTGGCCCAGATAATTGCGCATGAGTTGGCTCATCAATGGTTTGGCAATCTGGTTACACCCAAATGGTGGGATGATCTTTGGCTAAAGGAGGGATTTGCCTGCTATATGAGCTATAAAGCGCTCAATCAGGCCCATCCGGAATTCCAGATTATGGACACATTCACTGTGCTGGAATTTAAGGAGTCCATGCAACATGATGCTGACAATACATCGCATGCCATCTCTTTTGATGTGAAGACCACTAATGATGTAAGACGAATCTTTGATCCCATTAGCTACTCGAAGGGCACAATTTTGCTGCGTATGCTCAACTCAATAGTGGGTGATGAGGCATTCCGTGCGGCCACGCAGGATCTGTTGAAGACCTTTGCCTACGAGAATATGGATCGCAATGATCTCTGGTCCTTCCTTACCCGGCAGGGTCATGAGAAGGGCACTTTACCCAAGGAACTGAATGTAAAGCAGATAATGGACTCTTGGATAACGCAGCCTGGCTATCCGGTGGTCAATGTAACACGTCAAGGCACCAATTTGCTGCTACGCCAAGAGCGCTATCTTTTGCCCGCCCGGAATCCCTTCGATCGGAGCCGTTGGTTCATACCCATTACCTATGAGACGGATGAATTGCATAAGGGCGACAACATACCCAACCATTGGATGACCAAGGATCAGGAAGAGCTCATTATTGAAGATGTGTTCACCAAGAAGGATAATAACGATAGTGTTGTTTACTTGAATCTAAATCGTCAGGGTTACTATCGCATCAACTATGATGCAGTCTCCTGGTTGGCTCTCAAGAAGAACTTTAGCATCTTGCCACGCATTACCCGTGCCCAACTACTGGACGATGCTCTACATCTATCGCAGGCAGAGTATCTGCCCTATGATATACCGTAAGACATGGTTGATCCTTCGACCTCTTGGCTTGTATTATTAAGGCTTTTTTTCTCTTGGCACAGTTTAACCTTCCTACTGGAACTGTATACGGCTGTGGATGATGAGCTACTTTGGAGTGCTGCCAAGCCAGGAATCAACTTTCTCATATATAATTTGAAGCGTGAACCTGCCTATGAAACTTTCAGGGTAAGTTTTATTTCTTCATTATTTTCGGTAAAGAGCAACTAACTCAGTTTATGATTCTGTTTTTAGGCGTTTATGAAGTTCATTGTACGACCAGCCTTTGATCACTATGGTTTAAATGAACCGGACAATGAGTCGCATTTGCAATTGAAACATCGCGCTCTTGTGGCCAGTTTCGCTTGCAGATTCAACTATGATCGTTGTACACAGGTGGCACAGAGAAGATTCCGGGAGTGGATGGCTGATGCCAAAAAGAATCCGTAAGTTGTTAAATGTGTGTGACATAAAAGGCTGCAAGCCGGTTAAAAAGTTTCAAAAATGTTTCGGAAAAGTAACTTAATTTGCTTTCAATTTGTGAATTATAGCCGGATCAAGCTCATGCTAGTTTTAATTCCATACACTCAGGAAGAACATCAAGTATTTGGTACAAACGGTGTGATGGTACAAAATTTCCATTTAAAGGCCTGTCTCAGATGATATAAATATTAGTTCGGCACTATACTTCATACAAATAAGACAGCGGTTCTAAGACATTTAGCTTTCAGAGTTGTTCACTAGTGAGTTTCTATTGATATGATAGTTGTTATGTCATCTGAAAGTAGGCCCTAGATTCTAAACCTTTTCGGTATGAATTCTTCTTTGCTTTACAAATCTCTTTCCATACTAAGGGCCGTTTTTTCATCTTCATGTTTTTGAAAACTAGGTGCTTTTGAGAAAAATCGATGTTGTCTACTTTTAGGCCGCTTTTAAAATCTCTATGCTCTATGCAAACTTTACTTTCTTCAATTAATATTTTTTTAACGAGATAATTTGAAGTCAGTTATGGCAGCATTTTATATAATCCACATTGTGCATTCACTTATATTGTCGGACCAGTCAAAGGTATACAAAAATAATATGTGTTAAGGCTACTAAAAAATAAATATTTTCCAAAACTATTTATATTCATAAACATAGCATACTTTGAAGGGCAAAAGGCACGATTTTTTTTATTTGTGCATAAACGTAGTAATAGACATTTATAAGCGGCCTAAAAGTAGGCACCACAATTTATCCCAAAAAGCGACTGGAATTGAAAAACAAGAACTTGAGAAAACGGCCCTGAGTTATTGGAAGCGGTCTGTTCGGTTCCAAAAATATCGGTAATCGAACAAAAGGTTGAATTTAAGATGAGATTGAATTTCGGAGGTTTGCAGCCTTTGTAAAATAAAGATCAATATTAAATCTAATTGCGTATATTTCGTTATAGTATCAAACCGAATCTTAAATCGGTCATCTATTGCACGGCTCTAGCGGAAGGCTCCTATCCGGAATGGTACTTTGCCTACAAGCAATATAAGCGTACAACCAGTGCCTCTGAAAAGGAAGAGATACTCGGTTCACTGGGCTGCACCACCAAGCCCTGGCTTCTTTCCAAGTAAGTGTTGATTGCGATTTATATGGTACCCTTAATGGGATAATTTATTGACTTAATTTCTCGCAGATACCTCAATATGACCATTAATCCCACTTCGAGCATACTGAAACAAGATGGCGCTTTGGCTTTCCGTGCGGTGGCCTCTAATGCCATTGGCTATGAGATTGCCTTTGATTTTCTGCAATCCAACATTAAGGAGATTTCTGATTAGTAAGTAGCATTTAATAAATCAGTTAAAAATTTCTTTAATACTTCAATTTCATATAGTTATGGCGATGGTTTCTCAACGATCTCCGAAATGATCAAATCTCTGACCATTTACATGAACAAGGATTATCACAAACAGCAGCTCAAGGTTCTGGCCGCCAATTGCCACAAGCTGGGACTCAAAGCCGTCGAAACAGCCATCGATCTGGCCATGGAACAGGTCAACGATAATATCTATTGGCGTACACACTCGTACGACAAACTAAAGAACTACCTCGAGACCATTGTCAGCGAGTTCCAGATCAATATCTTCTAGGTTAACCAATCAAATTTTTAATTGAATTCCACCAAAAAAAAAGAACATATGCGAGTTTATTCTCTTAATATTAATCATTCATTCAACAGCCTCAAATTATTTTTAAACTGAAAACAAAAACGAATTATTTGCGAAAAGTGATATAAACATGTAAGTTAGCCAACTTAACTTAGGTAACTACTTATTATACTTTTTGCAATTGTATATTTATTTATTTATGTATAAGAAAGCGCTTCTTTTGCTTCCGCCTTTTTTTTGGTAATTTTTAATTTAATCGTTTTGTCGTAATTGTAACGTTCCTATGCTTAAAATAGTCGACTCATCTACATCATTAAAAAAAAATTCATCTGTTCAGGCCCGGCAGTTCAGTACATTTCCTCGGCAACATACCCGAAAACTCATACGAAACCAAAGAAAAGTATGTAGGAGTTTACTCAATTTACTTATATTTTTCAAGAACGAAAATACCAATGTATCTTCGCCAAATCGCTAGCTAAGTGAACGAAAAAAGTTCAAAAGATTTGTTGGAATCAGTAAAACAGATCTGCACTCTGCTTGTTCGTCGTTTAACGATTGTTCCGAATTCTGAGTCTATGTCCGTGTAAAAGATTGCACGTTGAATTCAAGTTTTATTAAGTTATTTAGAGGTAACAAGCAAATCTGTGGTTGCTAGATTCCGTCATCCTTTTCTGTTCAAAAGAATCCACTTGCCTTAATTTACCTTAATTTGCATGTTAGCGAAAAACGTCTTTATCCAAGAACAGTCTGAAATTTAGTAATTTAAACAGCCAAATAATGGTTGGAAAATACCGCTTTTGTTTTTTTCTTCGGTAAAAAGTCGATTCGATACTGTTTCCTGACAATTCTTTTAATCAGTCTCAATACGTTCACATGAATGCAGTTTTTTTGGCGTATAAAAGACCAACATTATTATAGGGTCGGCTTAAAAAAATTGCTTAATTCGCGACAAATGAATCAATTTTTTGATCAATATGGTTTACAAGTTATTGCTTAGCAGCCCATCCGGGCTGAATACGAACCGACGGGCCTGCATCTGTTTATTATAATGAAACATCTACAATATATCTAATGCTGCTTGTGTAAAATCTTTATAGATACTTTATGTTGGAACATTTGTATGTGTGTAGGATCTTAAGCCATACCTAGAATTAAGTCAAACCAAAAATATATTGTAAACCTATACAATCACAATGGCGCACGTAGAAGCACTTGCTTTAACAAGCTTAGAATATCTTTAATTGTTGTAAGAATGGAAGATTAATGGCCAGCCTTAATATGGGAGGGGAATCAGTGTCCTTAAATGCTTGGTTTAAAATGTTGCTAAAGCAATTTCACATACACAAACACACGGATATACTACTTATTTATTAATGTATGAATACCTATTACACATGTTATTTGTAATGACTAACTAACACTGAATATATCTATATATATATATATATATTTACATATATGATTCGCTTACTGCACAACCATGTAAATAAGTTTTAAAGCATATAGATCGGACAACAAATAAACAATGTAATTACGTAATTTTATCTACATTTTACTTGGCTTTTACTTCACCTTGTTATTAACTGGAATTGATAACACTAAACTTCGAGGCAGGGAATAATACCGGAACCGTTAACCGAAATAAACCGTTTCAAGCCACGTACCGCGAACCGAAAACCGTTAACCGTTATAATAGGAACCGAAAAAACCGGAACCTTACCGAAACGCTAATGCCGGTACTGTTTCGGTTTTTTATTATTTATTTTGATTGATTTATGATTATTTTAAATATATATTTCATCCGGTAAAATAGCAACGTATACACTCAGAAAAAAAAAATCGGACTTCTCAGAAATTCGGCCAGGATCAAATTATTTTTTTAAGATATAAACGATATAGAAAAAAGGTCTTAAAACGCGGTAAAACTTTTCTTTCGTAAATATACTCCCTCTAATTAAATTTAAGGGATTTCTTAGTCTTAGTAAAATCCCTTAAATATAGAACTGTTAGAAAAATAGTAATATAAATTTTAGAAATTAAGTTTCTAATGGTTTAGAGCGTTTTTAGAGCTGATTTTACCAGCGTATTATGGGCTATATTGAAAACTAGTCTTATAGTATGGGTTTAAATTAGAGCCCTGCACAGGTAATCTGATTTGTTTACAAAAGTCAAAACCTACTTGACTTACCTAAAATTCAAATAACTTGATTATTTTAGTTATAGTTAAATGATTGAATGGTTAAAATTTTATCCAAAACCAAAGCAGTAATAGTAGGCATATATCTGTAACAGTTGAGTAAGTTTCAGTTATTTATTCAGTTAACTAACTAGGCATTGACAACCTATAGTTATTTAAGTTAATTGTGAGAGCAAGCACGAGTAAAATTAAGTTTGATCAATAAATAAGGAAAAAAGAAAATATGGATACGGAAACAAATGAAAGCGTAAGTGTTTCCTGGAGTATTTCGCTGAAAGAATATTTAAAATAATTAATCGGCGCTTAATTTAATTGTACAACCCTATCGAAATGTCTTCAAACCTAGAGCACTGGAATTGTGAGTGACTTAAACATTTTAAGCGTTAAAGAGAAGCTTCTTTCCTGACAATTTTCATTTGGAGGAAAACGAGGGAGGAGAAATATGTCAATTTTTTCAGGATGGGTATCGGAGGATTGTGAGGAGTCGAATGAGGAAGTCATTGAGCGGGAAATTCACGATTACATCGGCAGCTCAAATAGGCTCTCTGATGACTTCGACGTTTTAAAATGGTGGAAGTCAAGTAAGGACAGATTTCCAAACCTTTTCAAAGCAAGCTGCCAAATATTGGGAACACCGGCAAGCAGCGCCTCTTCTGAAAGGGCATTTTCTCAAGCAAGAAATTTAATTACTGGGAAACGATCCGCCTTAGTCACCAATGAACGTATGGTTCACGAAATAATGTTTTTAAACAATAGCCTTAAACAAACAGTTTTGGAATAAAAATGTTGCTCTAAATTTTAGCCGTTAAAAACAACATGTAATAAAAAAAACAGTAATGGTGGTTCAATATCAATTTATCGTTTTCCCAGATGTAAGAACTTTTAATACCTCAACTGAATTATCATCCATGTGAGGCACAGACCCCACTCGTCCTTACTAATCGCGAATTCAAAAGCTCAAGATGGTCTTACATGGTCATAGTTTAAAAAATCCTTTATGGTTATACTTGAAAAGGGGTGGATTTTTTGTTTCTCGCATTCAGAAGTACTAAGTACTAACATATCAAGCATAGACAACTATTTGATTAGAAATGGATAAATTTACTTACTTATTCTAACTGATTTTTCCTATAACTAAACTCAATCGAACTGATAATCAAAATAACTGATATTGGATATTGTGAAACAATTTTAATTTTTGAACATTAAAAAAAAATATACTTGTACCGGTACGTTCCGGTATACCGAAATAAAAATCTGGGTACCGTATCGGAACCGAAACCCGAAATTACTTTAAAACCGAAAAAAAACCTTTAACCTATATTTTCATTTCGGTACGTACCGGAACCGGTACCGGAACCGATATTCATTTCGGGATTAATCCCTGCTTCGGGGTCCAGTTTATAAAAAGAGTTCTGGTGATTCTAGATTGGTTCCCTGCTACTTACAAAGATAGTAAGTTTAGTTGCCTTAACTTTAAACAACAAATATTCCAACATCAAACAGTGAGCAGGTTTCTAGTACAGTGCTGTTTCGGAAGTCTCCTAACTTTCTCCTCCAGATTTTCAGTCGCCTCTCTATGCTAGAGTTGCTTTAACCGGTAGTGAATTCCACACAACGCACAGCAGAAAATACAAAACGAAACTGAAGAACGCGTAAGGGTGTGTTACAATGCTATTGCTACCGGTCGGGACTCGCTTTCCTAAAACTGGTACGGAACCCATTTCACAGCCCGGAAAATATCTCACTTCATTGCTTTAATTTCATAGCTTTAATAATTCCTCAGATATGGCTCTGAACCAATATTAAAACGGTTACAAACGTACACAGCAAATTTTACGTTCCTAGCATTTTTTGAATAGGTTTAAACTGGTTCGGAAACATTCGAAAATATCGGTCTCCATATACCTAACTTACACACCAAATTTTAAGTTCATAAATTATAACTTATGAGATATAACTCTGAACCACTTTTGAACCAGTTTAAACCGCTTACGAGCTGTTTCACAGACTTGGGACTGTTTTTGATCGATATGGGCATTTCCGCAGAAAAGTCTACCATGACCAAAAATTAAAAGTTCATTTAAAGTTGATTCTCACTTGATTTAGAAAAGGTAAACTTTGAGCCACAGTTGACACCTGCAGTATTTTTGCAAGAATGTAGGAAGCTTTTTCAGTTTGCTGAGAAATTTCCAAATTCAATTATTATGGGTGACTTTAATGCCAGAGCTGTGTTCTGGGGGATAGTATTACCACGTCAAAGGGTAGACTTCTTTCTGATATAACATTGCAATCATCTTGTAATTCGCTTAACACGGGTGAAATCACATATATTCACAGTTTTAACAATTCTACGGGATCGGTACTTGATCTTACTTTTGTAAATTTTTTATCGGGTCATAAATGGGAGGTATACAGGGGTCAACTGGGAGGAAGTCATCACTTTCCTCTCATTGTTGAGTTTTTTGACCTTAAACCCAATGTAAATACTTTTTTATCTAAAAAAGTACTTTTTAACAAGGTGACTAAAATTCAAAATGTTGATCTTCGGCAACTATGTAGTTCCTTACAAAATGCATTAAAGTCATCAACACACATTGTAGATCCTAAAAAAACACCTAAATTCTGGTGGAATGAGGAGTTGTTAAGGCTTTTCAGACTAAGGTCGGCTGCTTATTAAAAAGCGCGACGATACTCAAGTCCAGAGTACTTACAATCAGCTTCTGTTGCAAATAAAACTTTTCTTAATGCTGTATCTGTGGCAAAAAAAGAAAGTTTCAAATGCAAAATGGACAGTTTAAATCAAAACTCAAGTTCTAGAGAAGCTTGGTCTTTCATGCGAGCTTTAAAAGGATCGTATGAAAAAGTTTCGAGTCAGTAATGTAAACAATGTAAAATATCTTGAATATTTGAAAAGCCAGGTAACTGTATTGGTAAGTGCTGTACCAGAGTACTCTTTGATTCAAAATAAAAATTTTACTCCCTTTAATGAGGAGGATATGAGCTCAGTTCTTCTCTCAACAGCTGGTGGATGTGACAATATTACGTATGACATGTTGAAAGCCTTGTCTTGTCAGGCGAAAGATAGTCTTTTATTGGAATTAAATAAGGCCTTAGAGGATGGTTGTGTTCACCCAGAATAAATAAAAAAAAGCCTTTTCATATTTCCTATACACATTTTGTAAATTAATCAAGTAGTCCTCCCATAAAATTTAATTCACTTTTTCGTGAAAAAACGGCTGTAGCTTAGTCCAACAAGCTGATAAAAGTGCAACAAAATTCGTAAAAATAGCGGATGTGTTAGGCTATATGCTAAAATAGTTTCTTTAATTTTACGATTTATGCACTAGGTTGTGGATGACGGTTTATTTTGAAAAATTGCTATAAATTGAGAAAAATTTTTTAGGTCCAATAGTCTTTATGTCGCTTGATTTTTTATGGCTGCATTGATGTAAAAATGTAGTACCGCATAAAACTTATAAACCTACAAATTTGTGCTTGGTGTGACCCCCATAATTTTCCATAAGGTAAAAAAACAGCAAAATGGTTTTTCCGCGATTTCTCGCAAACAAGAGCTGATGGAAAAAAACCGAGACCAGTTTTGGAATCAGGGCACAGAACAGGAACAGAATTTTGCATCCAGAAGGCCAGACCGAAATGGCTGTTGCCCTGTGTTATAATAAATCAATAACGCGTGATGAAGAAAGCAAGCAGTACCTTATTCAAGTTGTTGCGGAGTACAGGAAAAATAATACAAGTATCAACAAATCATGTCTAAATTAAAAAAATTTTGTTTTTTTTGTTAAAAGCAAGAAATTAAAAGAAAAAACAATGATACAGTGCTGCGATTTTACTCAAATTCTTATATATTATGGGAAAGTACATAAATTCAATAAATGTGAAATTTCGTTAAGGTACCATTTAAAATAAAAAAGTTTTTCTCACTAGATTCTATTTCAAGAGCAACAGTCTCTAGGGCAGCTACCCGTTAAAATGTTGCATATTAACTAAGATTGAAATATATTGTGGGGTACTGTATAGAACTGATAAATATGAATTTTGGTGGTGTTATCTTGATAAACGGAAGAGATATTCTTAAAAGAAATTTGCATCCAACTGGTTGCTGATGTCAAATAGTAATGTGTTTCTTCTGAAATTTACATATGTTTTGGAGGAAAATTAAAACGACATACGGTAAAAATTTCATTCAGATATCTTAACAAACAACAAAGTTTTAGCACAATCCTTTTTTTTAGGGGCAATCGTCTCTATGGGAGGTACTTGATAAATGCGTAATACGCGGAAAATAAAAATATGTGTTATGGAGGATCTGAAAAAAGACGCCTATGCTAAGTTTCAATCTTTTATCAATTAAGCCTCGGCCGAAAGAATTAAGTCATTTTTACGAACTTCACTAGCCTCTTGCCATGGGTTTTTCCACAACAAAAATTCCGAAAAAAATTTGGAAAATGTTTTTGTGAGTCAACCTTTTAGAATCCGTCCGGACATTTTTACTTTTCAAGAATTGTTTAAATTTGGACTAGTCTAATATGCATATAGGAGAAAGAGATCAGCAGCAATGTGTTTGAATCATATTCTCTTTAACATAAATGATCTAAAAATGAGGAAAATGAAGGTTTTAGTCCTAACAATAGACATTAGCAATGCTTATAATTGTGTTGATCTAAGTATTCTTGATAGGATTCTAAGAGATGAAGGTGTTGCTCTAATTTTTTGTCGATGGATTCATTTCTTCTTCAAAAATAGAGTAATCAAGATGGGTTCACAGAGTTTGTACAGCATGGGAGCATGAGTTGTATCACGAGTCTTTTCTCTCAATCAAAGAAAAATCTTTTGCCTGTTGAAATAAGGTCAATATTTAGTGAACAAATTACTCATTTGACAGCACAAGGCTTTACCATTGTTGCTACAGATGCTTCAGTGTCTGCTGATATGGTTGGGTTAGGTGTGGTCTTTGATGGGAATTTAGAAAGGCTTATGTTCAGAATTAGAAAGAATTTTTCATCCATTTTTAGTAAGTTAATAGCTATCTTTTGAGCGTGTATACAACTAAAAGGTTTAGGAATAAAAAAACTAGCAATTTGGACAGACTCAAAAAATGCAGTAAAATTATTGGGAAAAAATGAACCCACAAATAACTTTCTTCTGTCAAAAATTCACAATCAGATATTGTTGGTCCCCGGTCATGTGGGAATAGATATTAATGAAAGAGCAGATGCTGCAGCTAAGAAAGCGATCATGTCAGGTGAGGAGATTATTTTTCCATACTCCACCGCTGAGGCTTTGCGTGAGATTAAGAGAAGAATTCTGCATCATTGGGACTTTCAATACAAAGAGTTATCTTTAACTAAAGGTAAAAAAATAGTTGAAATTTTTTCGAGTTTACCGAATCGTCCTTGGCATCATTCTGTTAATATGGAAGCAAGAGATATAAAAATAATTAATGGATTAATGGCAAACTGTACATTAGAGTGTCCCTCCATAAGGTAAAATCGAAAAACCTAACTCTCACCATCTGAAATGGTAGATTTCGCTTCGCAAAGTATTTACATAAAAAGCAAACAATTTTATTTCAAATTTTAGACGTTGCGAGATGGACTTAAAGATTCCCTTAATCGGGCTCTTGTTTTGCTTAAAATAATCTTTACTCCATTTCAAGTGTTGTCAAAATTTGAATTTCAAGCTAACTTGTCATAAAAATTTGAAACGAAACTAATATTTTTTTTGGTTGGGAAACTAAATTCAATTCAATTCGAACGAAGATATCGGTTTTTTTCCTCGCTTTCTTCGGTACGAGTATACAAAATATCACTCTTAATGAGAGTTCTACCTAGAAACACGCAAAATGGAAGCAGCGTAGAACAAAGCGAAGGCAGTCTCTGCCGTGGTTTTCTGGAGAAGAAGAATACAGAATAACTTGGACAATTTGCGCGTGTTAAAGGATTTCGCAAAAAGCTCAGTACAGATGGTGGAAGGCTTTTTCGACAGTTTACCTAGAGATGAGCATCAAACAGAGTGTGCAATGCGTAGAAAACCGTGGAAACACCTATCCAAATTATAAAAATAAACACTGGTCATATAATAAACTTTATAAGAACAATACCCATTTTTAATAATAATGGTCAGTAAGTTTTGGGCCTCTATAGAAATATCTTGTATCGAGACGCCCTCACTCTTAAATGCAGTTATTTGACATTTATCAATATCATTGAGGTATGGACCACGTCGATTACAGTTAAATAAATTATTTTAAATGCATAAACTTGTGTTGAACTGCGTCCTCATCGAGAACCGGCGTGATAACTGAAAATAGCTAAATGCATTTATAGTAATGCATCAGCGGAAAATCAATTATTTACATTTTAAGATAATATTTGTGTAATTGTCTTGCATATCTTATAAGCTATTTTTTATTCCTTTTTACTTCTCACTAACACTTTTATAATATTCTGTATTTACCGGGCTGTTTGCTAAAATAAAGATATGCACCAGAGGTCAGCATACCAAATTTTTGAGAACCACTTTGAGGAGTCGATAAAAAGAGCCAGGTCCCCTACGGGCAAGTTTGCCAGACAACCCAGATCTTCGTAGAATGGTTTACCCAGGTACTGGGTTCGTTTTCTATGAAGTGCAGGGCAGTCGCATAGAAGGTGTTGGATGCTTTCTATCTCTTCCTCATTCCTGCAGCTGCGACAGAAGTCGTTGTGGGGTACGTGCATCCTGGCGGCCATATGGCCTATGGGGCAGTGTCCCGTAATGACTCCTATCACTATCCTAATCCTGTTCTTGCTAAAGTGTAGGAGTTGGGAGGTTCGTTTTGGGGCGTATCTTGGCCAGAGTGATCGGGAGATGTGACAACCCGGTGCGATGTCCCATTGTCGTTCTGCCTTGGTTCTGGTTGTCCTATATAGTTCTGTTAGAATATCCTGAATTGGTCTTTGTACGTCCGTTACCGCTTGTGACTCTGGCTGCGCTGATCCGTTCCTTGCACACTCGTCGGCTCCCTCGTTGCCTGGTATGCCTGAGTGGCCAGGTACCCAGACGAGGGTGATGGAGTGCTGCCGGATTTGATTCAGTGCAGTCACCGTACTGCGGACTAAGTCGCTATTGGTGGTGCGTGACGACAGAGCTTTAATAGCAGCCTGACTGTCGACCAAGATTAATATGTTCCTTGGTGTTTCACCCAGGGTGTATATCAACTTCGCCGCCTGCCAGACCGCGTAGATCTCTGCCTGAAAGACGCTCACCAGTTCGGTAGACGGAATGAGAGCTGTGTTGCTAGTTCTTCTGAGAAGATTCCCGCCCCTGTGCCCTCCTCCGTCTTGGAGCCGTCCGTATATATGGCAAGCTCGTTCTCCCTGATGGGAGTTCCTCGCTTCCAATCCTCTCTCTCCGGGAAAACAGTTCTAAAATTGTCCTTCCATTTATGAGTCTTGATACAATAGTCACTTCCCTTTGTCTCAGCATTTATTCCCACTTCCAGCAGGATGTTGCTGTGACCAGATGCAGTTGTTTTGAGAAGTTTCAGTTCCCGGAGTCTTACTGCGCTTCTCGCTGCTGCATACTTCAGGAAGGTGTCTATTGGCTCAAGATTCAGAATGGCGTCAAGAGCTGCCTGGGGGGTGGATCGCAGGGATCCGGTTATTCCCAGGCAAGCTGCTCTTTGTACCTTGTGAAGGTTGTTTAGGTGGGATTTGGTGTTGGCCGCTTTCCACCAGACCAACGCTCCATAGGTAAGGATAGGCCTGACGACCGCTGTGTACAACCAATGAATGATGTACGGTTGCAGTCCCCATCTCCTACCAAATGTCTTTTTGCAAGCATAGTACGCGCCTAGTGCTTTCTTCATTCTTTCCTCAGAGTTTCTCTTCCAGGAGAGTTTCGAGTCCAGAATGACTCCTAAATATTTTGCCTCAGTGGCCCTAATGAGCTGCGTTCCACCCAGGGAGGGTAGTGTGAACTCAGGGATCTTGTATCTTCTTGTGAACAGCACCAGTTGGGTCTTGTGGGGATTGACCCCTAGACCGTTCTGTTGTGCCCACCTCAGGGTGCTACCAAGAGCAGACTGTAGTAGCTCACTGGTTGTGGGTAGAAACTTACCCGTTACCATTAGAACTAGGTCATCTGCGTATGCCGTCACCCTACATCCACTAAACTTCAAATTTAAGAGGAGTTTATTGAGAACCAGGTTCCACAGCAGTGGGGATATGACTCCCCCTTGTGGAGTGCCTCTCGTGACCCTCTTCCTAATTTTACCTGCACAGAGTTCAGAGTTTATAACTCGGCTGCTAAGCATGTTACCTAGCCAGTGAGTTATAATCGGTTGTGAGCCGATTTTGGCAAGGGCTGCCGTTATCGACTCGGTCCTGACATTGTTGAAGGCCCCCTCGATGTCGAGGAAGGCCGCCAGCGCAAACTCCTTCTGATTCAGTGATTCCTCGATGCTCCCTACCACTTCATGTAGTGCGGTGTCAACAGATCTACTCTTAAGGTAGGCGTGTTGTGCCCCGCTGAACGTTCGTGGAGTGAGCTTACTTCTTATGTGTAGATCCAAAAGTCTTTCCATCGTTTTCAACAGAAACGATGATAGACTGATGGGTCTGTAATCCTTTGGTGAGTTGTGGTTTATCTTCCCGGCCTTGGGAATGAAGACCACCCTCACCTCTCTCCAGTTGTCTGGGATGTACCCTGTAAGGAGACACCCCTTGAACAACTTAGTCAGCCAGGGCGGTAGACTCAGGGTCGATACTTGCAGCATGGCTGGTCGGATGTCATGCGGTCCTGGTGATTTGTAGGGTTGGAATGACTTGATAGCCCAGATTATCTTCTCTTCAGTGATGATATCCCCTATTATCATGGTCGTCTCCGTTTCTGTATTACCAGGTGCTGTACTGGATGTAAAGTTGGTGATCCCAACCTCTGGTTCCGTATCAAGGCAACCTGGAAAATGTGTCGTTGTAAGCATTTCCAGAGATTCTTGGCTGTTTTTTGCGTATGTTCCGTCCGGGCTACATAGTAGTTCCGGGTTGGACGGATGTTTAGCCAACACTTTTCGAAGTCTGGACGCTTCGCTAGTGCAGGCTATATCCTCGCAGAATTTAGCCCAGGAATCCCTTCTCGCTTTCCTGCACGCCCCCTTGAATTTTGAAAAACCCTGTCGGTATGCGTTCCAGTCTTCTTGATTGTTTGTCCGTTTTGCTTTGTTAAACAGCCTCCTCGTTTCCCCCCTAGTCTGGCCGAGCTCCGCTGTCCACCACACCTTGTGGTTGGGCTTTGGCGGTCGGCTGACTGGGAAGGATGTGAGAAAAGCTTTGTTTAACACGTCAGTGATCGTCCGGTTACATTCTTCAAGTGTGTCAGTACTTAACACCGATCCGTCCGGAGGGGCGGGGAGTGTTTGGCTGACTGTTCTTGAGAACTTTTCCCAGTTTGTCCGTTTAGGGTTTCTGTAGGGAGTCGGTTTCTCTCTGCACCAATTGACATTGAACAGTATCCTGTAGTGGTCCGAAAAGGAGCACTCTGTGGATACATGCCAATACATGCCAAGGGGGTGAGAATATAGCGTTATATTTTTCAAACGATTGGGGGACACTCTACTGTACATATTCAAAATCTTTCTTATTTAAAATTAAAGCAATTAGCTCAGAAAATTGTGATTTATGTAATAGTTGTGATACCTTGCACCATTCGCTGTTCATATGTCCAAAACATACTTTAGTAAGACTAAAATATAAGATTTTTACAAAATACGGCAGTATAAATGATATATTAAAGACTAATAACAATAGAATGCAATATTGATGTATAAGTCACTTTTCTTTTATAGTATAATTTAAAGCTTTGTTCCCGCGTTTACATGACCAGGCCTTTCATATTAAGTGACTGGACCTTGTGTACTCGCCAAATGAGTCACTGTGATGGCTGCAACAAGTTCGAGAGAACTTTGCCAACCCTGGACTATCGATAGTGATAGTTCCATCTCAAAGCCAAAAAAAAAAATATAAACAAAAGTAAAACAAACAATTTTTCTAAATTAAACGAATTTTTAACACTATTTCCCCATTTTTCAGTGGAAGCCAAGCTAAGGAATAAACGTAAAAGATGGACTTCCCGGGATGAGGAACTGCTTATTGATTTGTGGCAGGTTTATCTGCATCAGCGCAACAATGGCCATGTCCATTTGGAAATGAAGGAGCAACTGGCAAAATCATGGGGTTTAGTTGTCAGTGAGTCTGAAATCAAAATCAAACTGGATGCGCTTAAAACAAAATACTTGTGAGATATCAAAGAAATTCAGACTTAAGAAACATTTTGTATAATTAATATCCCAATTACAGACAAGAAAAATCACTGGGAAATGGAGCATCAACATGGATTCATTTCGAACGAATGGCAGCTGCCTGCGAAGATCACAGCACGGACTTTGATCCATCGGCAGAGGACAGCTCCGGTGGCACTTTCAGTTCGGTCTATGTGGATGAGTGCGCCTCGTTGCTGTTTAATGACGAGGACTGCAGAGAACCATCCGCCAAAAAAGCCAAACGGAAACGGAAATTCTTGTCACCACATGAGGAATTGTTGTTCCTTGAGGTTTGGGAGAAATATGCCAGAGACTTCCGAGGCGACAGGAAAAAGGTTTTAATTCATAAGGACATGTCAGAGGAACTGCAGAAGCGGGGCATACAATTTGCTCCACTTGAAATAAAAAAAAAAATTGAGTCCCTACTGCGGGGCTTTAGGTAAGATATTATCCCAATTATAGTTGCTCCCACTGCTTAGTTGGCCCCCGCAATTTCAGAACCCAGCGAGACAGCTTTGGATCAAACTCAAAATGGATACACTATGCCAAAGTGGCGGAAATCGTGGGACCCTTGGAGAGTAACGGGTTTGAGGAATTACCCAATAATAGTGAACAAACCTCAGACTCCGACACAAATTGGTTTGATGATGAGGCAGAGGAAAGCGCCACAGATGATGTTAAATGTTCACCAGATCGCTCTTCCATCCGCAGCAGTACATTTGTGGAACTTGATCCCGAAGATTTTGAGGTTGAGGACATCGTTAGAGAAGATCAAACAGTAAATCAAAGCCAAACTATTCAAAGTCCACGAGTTCAAGAAAATCCCACAAGTACAAGTTTAATGTGTAAGGAACAATTTGTTGAACAATTTGGTCAATTTATTACAAAAGAATTAAGTATGTTAAATGAAGATCTTCTAATTGAGACAAAGCGTAGAATATACAATGTCGTATGCATCATGCAAATGAAACAATTGGAAATTAATAAAAAGAACCTGATTTAATTAATTGTTTAATACTGTTTGATACTTTTTTTGCATTTTCATGTTATCAAGTTATTTAAATTATGCGTAGTTAGCATTTAAAATTGTTGGCAAAGAACAAAAAAAAAATAATTAGTAGAAATAAAAGTTAAATTAAAATTGAAACACAAGGAAACTGTTAAGGTCTATTTGAAATTTAGCGGCCGATAACCTGATGACTTATCGAAACTCATTTATTTCTAGAGATGGACAGAGTAAATCCTTTGACTTTGCAAATAAATATTGTGATGCATTGTAACATTCTGATAAAGTAATATTGTATCATCACAACCTATGTGTATTTCGAATTATTATGAATTTGATATTAACAATCGTAAGTAAGAGTTTTCGGATAACTTAACCGATTTAAATAATATATATGGGTCATTCCATGTGAACTCAGCCACCCAATTTTTTTTCTGTTTTAACAAAAACTCATAGTATAACCGTATTTTTCGAGATCCTCCGTATTGTCGAGATCGCGCGATCGACGACAAAATGATTGCACCACAACGGTGCATGCGATTTAAACGAACCAAATTATGAAGTTACTATTATCACGTCTTCTATCCGAGAAAAAATAAGAGGTTCAAAAAATTTAGTTCTTTAGTAGGATTTTAGCGTTCTTTAATGGTTTTTTGTCTTTTTTTCAAAGAGGGCCAGCCGATATTTTCATTTCACATCCGTATACATATTTTACAAAAAATTTCACGATTGGACAATCAATAAATGAGCAAGGAAAAATATTTTTCTAAAATACAATTTTTTTAAGTAACAATAATTTATTGAAAAAAATGTCTTAAATAACCACGGTGGATATTAAAATGTTGCTTTAAAATTTCTTCCTTGATTTGACATAATTAAAATTAGGAGTCAAAAAAACATTTAACAAAAATTTATATAAGAAAAATATTTTTCCTAGCACATTAATTGATTGTCCCGTCGTATACCTTTACCAGAAAAAAATTATTTCATAAAAATATCGGTTGGCCCTCTTTGAAAAAAAGACAAAAAACTATTAAAAACTTAAAAAAATATATATATAACTATTATATTTGTAAGTTTTATGTTCTTTGTCCTTTATCTCGCGAACTTTCCGTGGCTGAGTTCACATGGAATGACCCATATACGAAATCAGAAATTGTAAATAGACCTAAAAATAAGTCATAGGCATTTTATAATTAAAGTTAATAGTTTTTTAGTTATTTAGCTTGAAACATTGAAAAAGATGTTTAATTTTGGAAATTTTTTGATTCTCAAGGTTGGAAATAAAATTTTTAGAAATAATCAGGAAAATAGCTAAAAAATATTGTTTCGTGTTAGTTTAGCAAAACAAATTTTAGCTAATGTTTTTGATTGAATTTTGGCTATTTCTAGCCATTTTCAACAGTCGTTTTAGCCATTTTTGGGCATCAATAGCATCACAGGCATCCTCTCATTTCGATGAATTATTCTCTTTGAATCTTAATCAGATTATAAAGCTAAAAATCACATAGAAACGTAAACCACGGAGAACATGTTGATGAGCCTTAAAGGTCTTTTGCAGAATAAATATTAAATTATGCTGGAACAAAAAATTAAAACACGATCATAAACCAATAGTAACGTAACGATTGTGACTCGTTACAAGTAACAGGTTGCTTGGATGTCATATTTGATCATGGTGACAACTCTGGTGGTAACTCTGCCTATACCCAAGCGCTTTCGTTGAAATTTCAGCGTTAAATTGTTTAAACAAGTACAGGAAATTTAATGTTTTGACATACGGTTAATTAAGCCAAAATGTCACTTGCTTTACTGGACGTGGAGACCTTGGAATCTAGGGTCTATGAGCGTTCCAAGATTTGGTCAAACTATTTCAAAGTAAGCCTCCGCTGAAAATGTCCATTTTAATTTCACAGTTAATTTGAGTGTGTGAGCTGCATGTACCGTTTTAATTATAAATTAATTAAATTTTTAATACAGACAGTCCAGGAAATTGAAGAAGGCCCAGAGCAGGATCCCGAAGATTTTGAGGAGCTATATCAGGACGAGGACGATGATGCCAACATAAGTGCTGAAGAAGCAATTGAAGACAAAAACGCGGATGTGGATTTGGACATGCCAAATGCCAGCACTTGCATGACCCAGAAAGAGTTAACCCAAATGTTGTACTCCGGTGGGAAAAATGAAATGGAAGAGATTCTTAACCAAACCCTACCCGTACTGGAGGAGCACAGACGCAAGTGGAAGGAGGCGGGCTTAGATCGTGTGCTAAATACTTTTGATACGCAGAAAATTGAGCAGCATGTGGGCCAATGGTTACGACGACACAATAGTGTCTATATGGAGAAGGAGAAGAGTCCACCAGCTCCCAGCCAAAACTCGTTGTTCTCGGATAACGAGTCCATGCACTCTGTGGACACGGCCCGCTACATTAAGCAAAGTCGCCAGCGCACTCCCTCAGCCTACTCCTCCAGAATGACCACAATCAAAATGTATCGCACTTTGCCTCACAAGCGAGATGAGCTGCGTGCCAAGTATGCACATGACGACGAGCAGGAACATCGCCGTCACTTGCAGGCCCTGCTGCGACGGCGGCAAGAACGCAAGATGGAAGTGACTTTTCATCACAGTCCCCGACACTATGGCTGCATAAGCAAACGCAAGTATTTGCGCAAGCGTCGTTACCACGCAACACACTACCATTCCACCTCCAGTGATGAAGAGGAATGCACATTCATGGCCTGCGACTGCAAATCGTGCCTGAAGCGAGCTCTGTCCCGGACCAGCTGTCAATGTTGTTCATATCGCAGCCATCGTCATCATCGACCACGACGCCAGCAAGGCTATGTTGAAGATGTACGTCCTCGTATACTGGAGTCGGAGTGTAATTGCTGCAATAGCGAAAAACTTTGCTCTAATGTGGTGCACATAGCCAACACTTCCACGGAGGAATGGATAGTGGAGAATGGCAGCAGTCCCTTGGAAATAGAGAGGCCCAGAAAATCGAAGAATCGTCAATTGTTGATGCTGAAGACAAAGGGATTGCAAAGGGACCAACTGTTGAGCTCAGACAGCGATACCTCAGATGAAATTGTGCAAAGAAAACATGTGATCAGCTGCACGAAAGCAAAACAAACGCCCCGAAAATCAAAGTCTGACAAGACGGAGCCACAAAGCAAATCTAAGATACCCAAGAAAACGCCGCAAAGAAGGCCCTCTGCAAGCTCAGACAGTGAACCTTTGCAGACAATTGTGGATAGAAGGAATTTCGTTAGTTCCTCGGAAACCAAGAAACCACCCAAGGTAAAAAAGGCAGAAGATGTGACCACTCAACCAATGCCTAACATGGAGGAGATGTCAAAGAAGTCCCTGGCAGATACAGCAGATGAAGCAAAGGCAAAGCGACCCACGACAAAGCAAATTCAATCTGTGCCCTCATTAAAATCTAAAATTGTAAAGAAAAATCCCACTTCTGTGACCAAATCGACCGACAAAATCGAGCCTAAGCAAAAGAAGCCAGTTAAACAGAAATCTTCAGCTAAATATTCATCCAACAAGAACAAGGCATTCTCTCTCAGTTCTACTTCCACCAATCAAGATGACACTTGGACTGAATCCGATGAAGAATCCGATGATCAACTTCTTAAACGTGCTTTGGCCCTGTCTAAGGAATCCTATGAAAAGGAGCTATTGAAACAACAGCCACTGGCAACTCAATCGCCCAAACTGGCAGAACAGACCGCCACACAAATTCTCTTCAACAATCAGAGTGTGGCCTGCAATTCCACGGCCTTAGTCAATGATACGGCCTCTGCCCGCTCTCTGATGACCAAGCTCACCTGTAAACGCGCAGCCGTAAGCAGCTCGTCCGGCTCCTCATCAGTGGAACAGCGGCAGCCGCCTAAGCCTGGAGGAAACGAAGCCGATTGCACCATAGTCACCTCTACTACATGCTGTGAGTCGACCGAACTGAAACCCCTTAAGATTACCAAAAAGGGTATTTTGCTGCACAGTTCCGAACCCTCTAACGCCAATGCTGGTAACTTTACCCTGACCGAGCAGCATTTGGGTAATATCATTGGACCTCGCAGAGCACGCAAATTTCTTCAATATCACATGGGCAGCCGAAGCTTTGACTATCGTCACTCGGTCTATTATCGTCCATCGCCCAAGCTGGCAGCCGCTTTAACTGAAGAAAATCCACCAGGAAAAGAAATCTCAAGTTCCAGTTCCAGCGACGATGATGACATCTTTGATCGAATTCAACGCTATGGGGAGGTTTATAGTGTGCTGGAGAAGTCCTAGGAGGACGATGGAATCGTTCATTTTATTGTAAATTAGTTGTTGTAATGGATTAATTTAAATAGTTTAAAGTTGATAATTTCCATATTCTCTGTTTAATTATAAAAAATATATGTTAAGTTCAACTTTTAAACGAAATCTTTATAAATCGCTCAAGTTAAAAAAAAGAAAACAAAGAATTCCAAATTTTTGTTGTAATGGATTAATTTAAATAGTTTAAAGTTGATAATTTCCATATTCTCTGTTTAATTATAAAAAATATATGCTAAGTTCAACTTTTAAACAAAATCTTTATAAATCGCTCAAGTTAAAAAAAGAAAAAAAAAGAATTCGAAATTTTCTCAAATTCGCAGGTTCTACCGAGATTTGAACTCGGATCGCTGGATTCAAAGTCCAGAGTGCTAACCATTACACCATAGAACCTTGATGTCAGCGCAGCGCCAAATAGTAGCCAAATTTATACCCACCCCCCTGTTGCTGAGGTCGACCGCAAATTAAATGAAATGTCTGGGAAAAAATATATTTTAAAACAAATCTAAACAGCCGCCGTTTACTTAAATAATTTAAGATTAAAAAAAAAAAAAAAATTCCTTTCGAAGGAAGGTTCTACCGAGATTTGAACTCGGATCGCTGGATTCAAAGTCCAGAGTGCTAACCATTACACCATAGAACCGTGTTGTCAAACAGCTGCCAAAACACAATTTTGTGCTACCAGACTTAATCAGTGCTGTACAACGGTAGATGTCATGTTAACAGAAACTTAACATGGCTATCGATATTTATTGTTTTTGAAAACTACATAAATGAAATCAAAATTTCACTATTTTGTTGGTCCAAAGTACGGAGTGACAACAAATCATTTCTTGCTCTGCAAGAGTAGCAAATCAAATAATAAATAATAATAATAATGACCAAGGCGGGAAGAAGGTTTTAACAATCAATAAACGACTTTGGTTGGTTAAAGGGTTGCCAGTTCATTAAAAACATGATAAAAGCATTCAAAAAATATTTGTGTATTATTTTTTATAGATTGGACTAGCGCCAAATGGCAAATCTTAAAAATAAAGTTGTTTATTTTAATTACATGCCGTCGATAACCGAGAGTTATGCCAGGGCTGCGCACGAGTGCCTAACTGAGTCGTGCTGGTTCACTTGGTAGATCCAAAGGTTCAGGCTTAATAATTTAAATTGCTGCCGTCCCAGCAGAAAGAAGAAGAGATTATAAAAATGTAGAAAGTAATTGCCTATTGTAATTTTTATTTCAGATTTTTCTCCACTCTTTGCAAGGCTGTTACAATGAAACTAGTTCACTACTGTAACCAGTTTTGAGGGCAGTGCACACAGTGTGACCAGCCTTGGCAACTACGCCATGTAGCTGTGAAAGGAGAAGAAACAACAAGCTATTACTGTACAGTTTCAAGAAGTGAAACAAAGTTGTCAAATGCACAATTACAATTAGAAATGGTTGGCAAAAACTTTAAGGCATTGGCCCAGTTTCACCGTTTAACAGAATATATCGTCCAGTGCAAACACTGCGACAAGACGCTCTCGTCGAAACACACCTCATCCAATCTGACGCGCCACTTGATCAGGAACCACAAGTTACTGGCGCGCACCATATTTGCCGGCGAAGAGGGTAAAATGCTAGCCGAGTTAAGGGATGAGCTGGAAGCCTCAGTCTCTGACGATATGCACATGGAACATTTGACTGAAGTGGAGGGGGAGACAAAAAGTGCGGTACGCACAATTATTGGAGTTCAACATCAGCGCCAACAACAGCAGCAGCAACAACAACTACAGCAGCAGCAGCAGCTCGATAATTCAGCGGAGCATCGCAACAAAATCATTGGCAAAAACAACAAGCTATGGGCACATTTTGTACGCATCTCGGAATTTATAGCCAAATGCAAGCATTGTGGCAAAACTCTCTCCTCGAAGCACTCCTCATCCAATCTGATGCGTCACATAGTGCGCCGTCATCACAATCTATCTAAGACACTAAATCACTCGCATCAACATTTGCTGACGCCCAAAAAGGAAATCTTTAGGCCATCGGATCCCTTAGAGAAGGTCAATTTTGATGATGTCGATAGTATCATTGAAAAGGTGACGGATCATTTGGAAGATGAGGTGGGTTAATTTTTGTATAGCCTGCAGGCCGGTTTATTTATTTTGGTTTCCATTACAGGAACCCTTCTACGAGTATGTAGTAGACAACACCGAAGATATGGTGGAGCGAAGTACTCACGATCCGGAGCCCGTTGACATGCATCATCATTTGGGACCCGGAGATACATCCTCCCTGACCGAGACCACAACACAATTGGATGAAAAACTGAAAGCGGAAACGATATATTACAATGAGATGGCCGAATTGGCACGAGCCAAGCGACGATTGATTGATTTGCAGACCAAGAAGTTGCTGCTCGACATGAATGTGGTGGATAATTAACAAAAAAAATTACGTTTTTTTTTAATATACACAAATTTAAATAGTTTTTATGAAAGGACGCTGCAAACGATATGAAACTAATCATAAATATACACTCTCAACAAGCAAAAGGAAAAAATTAAACTAAATTATTGCAAATAAATATTTGGACAACAAAAGGGCACTGATTGCAATAAAATTATATTTGCTCTATAAATTAAACAAATTTTGTTCAATTGGAACAAGTCGAAATTTGAAATAATGTTAGCAAATCTGTTGATGATTAGCGACCTTTCTAAATTGTAAATGTTGCATTTAGCCGGCTCGAGGTCAAGAAAAACAAAAACAAAATTGTCTTTTGTTGTTTTTAGTTCCAATATATTTCGGCTGCACTTCGGCAACCGTCTTCAGGGACACTACAAGAACAATTAACAAATAACCAAATTTTTTAACATTAGAATTTCTTTACATTAAAGGGCATAGCAGAATAAGCATAGGAAAACTGCCCCCGCAGTTATCAGCACCAAATTTAAAAGTTTGATAAAAGTCTATAAGAAACTCACTCTCCCAAAATTGTAGTCTCCTAATCGCAATTGGACGGGAGTTATGAGGCTGGAAAGTTAAACAGAAAAACAGTTTTTTCTTAAGAACCGCTTGACCGATTTTGATGGGTTAAATATATGTTTTAAATACCAAAACTTTGGTCCAAAAATGATGATTGAATTTTTCAATTAATTTTTTCGCGGTGATAATCTTTTTCTACACCTCCAGTTTATTTCCTGTATTTTACATTAGGATATCCCTAATAACATATAATTTTTGCAATCAAATCGCAATTGGGCCTCATGGTGAAAAACAATTAAACATGTAAAATAGAATTTTACATATGGGATACTCCATATCAACTTAGTCAATTTTTTGTATGTCTCCAAAAAATTTTTAATCGTTGTCAAATAGAAGGACTATATATAGATGAGAATACCTTTAAATGGTTTTCCCCCACCGTCGATAGTTCTCAAGATAATGCGAAAAAGACTTGAAATTTAAAAAAAATCATAACTTTTGAACGGAACATCGGATTAAAACGATCCAAAGACAAATTCTAGTCATTTTCACGTAAACTTTTCGAAAACAAATATGGGACAACTCTTAGAGCTATCTAAAGACGGTTTTTAAAGAAAAAAAATAGAAGGCTAACATCGGCTACGCCGATGTTTTAAATACCCTTGCAGTTTTTGAAAGGCGCTACCATTGATAACAAAAAAGTTTTTCTCACTAGAATTTGTTTTTAGACCGATCGTCTATGGCAGCTATATGCTATAGTCATCCGATTTCGATTAATTTTTCCAGAATTGTGTGGATGTATATGAAACTAATATATGCTACGATTGGTGATGCTGCGATGGAAAACAAAAAAGTTTTTCTCACTACATCTAGTTTTTGGACCGACCGTTTATATGGCAGCTATATGCTATAGTTATCCGATTTTGATAAATTTTTCCAGAATTGTGTGGAAGCATATAAAATTAATATATACCACGATTGGTGAGGCTACGATGGAAAACAAAAAAGTTTTTCTCACTAGAACTTGTTTTTCGGCCGATCGTTCCTATGGCAGCTATATGATATAGTCATCCGATCCGGCCGATTCCGACAAATGTGCAGCGTATTTGTATTTAAAGGCATTTTGCAAAGTTTGGTCAAGATAGCTTCAAAACTGAGGGAGGAGATAGCATAGAAACAGACGGACGGACGGACGGACAAGCGGAAATGAACTCAGCTCGTCATGCTGATCAAGAATATATATACTTTATGTGGTCGGAAATGCTTCCTTCACTGCGTTACAAACATCGTGACAATTTTAATATACCCTCTGCAAGGGTATAAAAAACAGTTTTTATTCTTTTTCTTGGAAAGGGCCAATACTTGATCCGAATATTTTTTTTCAAATTCAGAATATATGTATGTAACTTAAAAAAGTTGTTTCGAGATGGAAGACAATGCGAGTCCACGGGAATAATTTTGTTTTGTTTCAAATTTTGCGTTTTCGCTCTTTTTTCCGAATATAATGTATTAGAGTTAACCTATAAAATTCACAATTAAAATATTTTTTAGCACTGCATTATTAAATTTTAATTACCCAAGGAAATATAAACATAAAGGCAAAGACGAAAAAGAAATTAAAAAAACCATTGATATAGATAAAATATAATTGTATATTTTTTAAAAGATGAAAAAACACGCGCTTTTATTTGTTTGCATGTAAACTTAATTGAAAAAACAGCGATTAAAAATTAAAAAAAAAAAAAAATTGACTAAGTTGATATGGAGTATCCCATATGTAAAATTCTATTTTACATGTTTAATTGTTTTTCACCATGAGGCCCAATTGCGATTTGATTGCAAAAATTATATGTTATTAGGGATATCCTAATGTAAAATACAGGAAATTAACTGGAGGTGTACAAAAAGATTATCACCGCGAAAAAATTAATTGAAAAATTCAATCATCATTTTTGGACCAAAGTTTTGGTAATAAAAATCTGCAAAAAATATTTTTAATATTGCATTTTGAACACTTACAACATATATTTAACCCATCAAAATCGGTCAAGCGGTTCTTAAGAAAAAACTGTTTTTCTGTTTAACTTTCCAGCCTCATAACTCCCGTCCAATTGCGATTAGGAGACTACAATTTTGGGAGAGTGAGTTTCTTATAGATTTTTATCAAACTTTTAAATTTGGTGCTGATAACTGCGGGGGCAGTTTTCCTATGCTTATTCTGCTATGCCCTTTTGTACAAACACATCGAAACATATTTACATGCATGGTTTTACACGCCTGTACCGTCTGACGTGGAGTTTATCAAATCTTGTAAGCTAAGAAGGATTCACGTACGGGCCTGTTCTCGTTTGCGAATTCGATCGATCGGAATTGGTAGGAGTTCTGATATCCAAGAATCGATTAATGAATTCGCTTGAAACTATATGCCATCAAGAGAGTCGAATGAAGCTATATGAACATATGAAGTTAAAAGCCGAATATCACAATGGATTTTTAGAAGCAAGAACATTTAACAATTTGAACAGGAACCGGCCTAATAGACTTTTTACTACCGCTGGAAAGGTTAAGGCATTTTGGGAGGCCATTTAGAGTTGGATTATTAATGAGTAGGTTCGTTTTTATACCCTTGCAGAGGGTATATTAAAATTGTCACGATGTTTGTAACGCATAGAAGGAAGCATCTCCGACCCCATAAACTATATATATTCTTGATCAGCATGACGAGCTGAGTCTATATAGCCATGTCCGTCTGTCCGTATGTCCGTCCGTCTGTTTCTATGCTATCTCCTCCCTCAGTTTTAGAGCTATCTTGACCAAACTTTGCAAAAAGTCTTTAAATACACATAGGCTGCACATTTGTCGGAATCGGCCGGATCGGATGACTATATCATATAGCTGCCATAGGAACGATCGGTCCATAAACTAGTTCTAGTGAGAAAAACTTTTTTGTTTTCTATTGAATCGTCACCAAACTTGGTATATATTAGTTTTATACCCCTTTACACAATTCTGGAAAAATTTATCAAAATCGGATGACTATAGCATATAGCTGCCATATAAACGGTCAGTAAAAAAACTAGTTCTAGTGAGAAAAACTTTTTTGTTTTCTATTGAATCGTCACCAAACTTGGTATATATTAGTTTTATACCCCTTCACACAATTCTGGACAAATTTATCAAAATCGGATGACTATAGCATATAGCTGCCATATAAACGGACTGTCAAAAAACTAGTTCTAGTGAGAAAAACTTGTTTGTTTTCCATCAAAGCGTCACCAATCTTGGTATATATTAGTTTTATACCCCTTCACACAATTCTGGAAAAATTTATCAAAATCGGATGACTAAAGCATATAGCTGCCATATAAACGGTCGGTCAAAAAACTAGTTGTAGTGAGAAAAACTTTTTTGTTATCAATGGTAGTGACTTTCAAAAACTGCAAGGGTAATTAAAACATCGGCGTAGCCGATGTTAGCCTTCTATTTTTGTTCTGTGACTCATTGTTCTGTTTGGTTGGTTTTTTTTTTTGGACTCTGTTTAACTAGTTAACTAGTCTCCGCTCAGCTGTTCTTCTGTTCAGCAATTCCTTAAAAAATGCTGAATTTTTTACCTTCAATAATATGAATAACTAGGATGTAAGCATTTATTAAAGAAACAAACGGCTACTTTTCTGAAATTTCGGGAAGCTTATAGCCTATTCATATTGGGCTACATCCACACCATCCACTTGCTACTTGCTAACCATTGAAGATGTTATTTTTTTTCATATTTACTTTGGAATGCTGAACTCAAAAATTGAATTCAAAAATTTTTGTATGGATACGTTTTTGAGGTTGAATTTTTTTAGTTTTTTCGGTGACATATCTAGAGATAGAAACTTTAGATGTCGTCAAGCAAGTTGAAGATCATTTTCTAATCGATTTAGTAGTTCGAATGCTACAAACAAAAATATTTCGAAAAAAAACTATTTTTTCTTAAAAACATGAAAAATTTGTTTTCCTAAAATCTGTTAAAGGTTGAAACTGATAAAAATAAATTGTTTTTTTCTTTTATTCTTACGAATAGCACTTCTACGAAGAAAATAAGGTATTGATAAAGCATATCTATAGATAAATAAAGGAGTTGTGAGCAATCGAGTACAAGTACTAACAGTCAAATTTCAGTGTTTTATGAATTTATTAGAAAACATTTTTATTATTATACCCTTGCAGAGGGTATATTAAAATTGTCACGATGTTTGTAGCGCATAGAAGGAAGCATCTCCGACCCCATAACCTATATATATTCTTGATCAGCATGACGAGCTGAGTCTATATAGCCATGTCCGTCTGTTTCTTTGCTATCTCCTCCCTCAGTTTTAAAGCTATCTTGACCAACCTTTGCAAAAAGTCTTTAAATACCCAAAGGCTGCACATTTGTCGGAATCGGCCAGATCGGATGACTATATCATATAGCTGCCATAGGAACGATCGGTCCAAAAACTAGTTCTAGTGAGAAAAACTTTTTTGTTTTCCATCGTAGCGTCTCCAATCGTGGTGTTTATTAGTTTTATATACTTTCACACCATTTTGGAAAAATTTATTAAAATCGGATGACTATATCATATAGCTGCCATATAATCGGTCGGTCCAAAAACTAGTTCTAGTGGGAAAAACTTCTTTGTTTTCGATCGTAGCATCACCAATAGCAGTATTTAATAGTTTTATATGCTTTCACACAATCCTGAAAAATTTGATCAAAATCGGAGGAATATAGCATATAGCTGCCATATAAACGGTCGGTTAAAAAACTAGTTCTAGTGAGAAAAACTTGTTTGTTTTTTATTGTTGCGTCACCAATCTTGGATTATATTAGTTTAATATACTTTCACACAATTCTAAAAAAAATTTATCAAAATCGGATGACTATAGCATATAGCTGCCATATAAACGGTCGGTCCAAAAACTAGTTCTAGTGGGAAAAACTTCTTTGTTTTCCATCGTAGCGTCACCAATCTTGGTGTATATTAGTTTTATATCCCTTCACACAATTCTGGAAAATTTTTATCAAAATCGGATGACTTAAGCATATAGCTGCCATATAAACGATCGGTCTAAAAACTAGTTCTAGTGAGAAAAACTTTTTTGTTATTAATGGTAGCGTCTTTCAAAAACTGCAAGGGTATTTAAAACATCGGCGTTGCCGATGTTAGCCTTCTATTTTTTTTTATTGGAACTCGTACATTGAGCAAAAAGCAAAGTAAAAAAAATTTTTTATTTATTAAACACGTAAAATAGTAAAATTTGACTCTTAGTACTTTCACAAAATTGCTCACAACTATTTACTATTTATCCAGAGATTTTCGACATCAATACCCTATATTCTTCGTAAAAGTACAATTCGTGATTGTAAAAGAAAAAACAATTTTTTGATTTCAATTTTCAACCATTTACAGATTTTAAAAAATAAAATTGTTCACGTTTTTGAGAAAAAAAAAACATTTTTTTCGAAAAACTTTTGCTTTTACCATTCAAACTGCTAAACCGATTGGAAAATGTTCTTTAACTAGACTATTAGGAATTATAAACCCTTTTGATTGATCCCTTGCTTGAATCCATCTAAAGTTTGTAACTCGAGATATGGCTTAAAAGGTATGGGTACCTAACGAAAAACTAAATAAAAATTCTAACTCAAAAACGTATCCATAGAAAATATTTTGAAATTCAGTTTTGAATTTAGCATTTCAAAATTTTTGAATTTTATTGAATTTTTTTTACAGGGGTTTAAAGTTGAACAATTTTTTAAACTGCTGAATTTTATATTTTTGTTTGTTTCAAATGTCAACTCATAAGATTAGGATCTCTTAAAATTCAAACAGATATACCGATTTCAATTTGGTTGACTTTTTGGAAAAGAAGCATTAATTCTTAATGTAAATCAAGTCTGCAAACCGGTCCAAAACCGAACCCCTAAGAACCGGTTCGGTTCGGGTTTCTTGAATTGACCGAACCGGACCATGAACCGAACCTTCTACATTTTTGATCCCTCGAACCCACGGTTGCCACTTGAGAAAATTTTTTAGCACCAAATAAAATTAAAAAAAGAGCCAAATTCGTTAAAAAGAGCCAAAATAGTTTTTTTCGGTTGTTTATGGTATATTTTTATTTTATTATTTAAAAAATATTTCTTTCTGAAAATTAGCCACGTACAGAGTTGATATCAAGCGTTAATTAAGTATTTTTGAATTATAAATTCAAATCAATCGTCTGTTTTGCCCTGGTTCTTTTTGTCTGATGTCCATTTTATATAACCTTTTCAAACCTCATTGGTTTTTATGTAAACTAAGATAAATAACTATACATGTTTGGTTTTGTTCTAAAGATACCAATTTTTTTTTAAAGAAAAAAAAATCAAATTTTCCATATTTAAATAAAACGAGAAGGCAAAGCTAACTTCGACTGTGCCGAAGATTAATACACTTGAAAAACATTACTCCAACTGATTTAACAGGTAAAATATATACAGGATATAGATATCAGATATTTAAAATTTTTAAATGATTGATAATAAAAATTTGATTCCATAAAAAAAACTTTTCTTAGTAAAACACATTTTCCGACCGATCGGTCCAATGGCAGCTATATGCTATAGTCATCCGATTTTGATAAAATCTTCCAGAATTGTGTTGACGCATATCACACTAATATATACCATACTACGATGGAAAATAAAAAAAGTTTTTCCCACTAGAACTAGTTTTTTGACCCACCATTTATATGGCAGCTATATGCTATATTCATCCGATTTTGATAATTTTTTTCACAAATATGTGAAATCATCTAAAACTAATATATACCAAGATTGGTGAAGCTACAATAGAAAATAAAAAAGTTTTTCTCACTATGACTTATTTTCCGACCGATCGTTCCTATGGCAGCTATAAGATATAGTCATCCGATCCGGCCGGTTCAGACATATTAGTTGCGTGCAGTAAAAAGAAGACTCTTTGCAAAATTTCAGCTCGATAGCTTTAAAACTGAGAGACTAGTTCGCGTAGAAACAGACAGACGGACGGACGGACAAGCGGAAACGAACTCGGCTCGTCGTCCTGATCAAGAATATATATAGTTTATGGGGTCGGAAATGAATATTTCTATGCGTTACAAACTTCTGGGCAAAATTAATATACACTTTTCAAGTGTATAAAAATGTGTATCTTGAGAACAAAATCCAAACCTTCTGGTTGTTTTTCTGTATCATTCATTTTAGTTTACATAAAATCCAAAGTGATTTGAAAAGGTTATGTGATATGGCCATTAGACTTGGAAGTATAAGCTTTAATGATTTATAAGAAAAACCATGTGGCTGCTTTAAATGGAAAACAATATTCTTATTATTAGCGACGAGCTTAGGCTCCGATAAATTATATTACGCTGTGGTTTTGATCATTTTCAGTGTGAACAGCGAAAAAAATCCAGGTTTAAATTAGATTTATTATTAGATTAATTAAAATGATTAATGTTCTAACTTTTTTCTGCTTATGCCAATCATAAGCAAAAAGAGCCAGTTCCAAAAAAAAGTGCCAATGCGCCAACCGCAAAAAAAACACCAGTTTTGGCGCAAAAACGCCAACTGTGGCAACCGTGCTCGAACCTGAACCCGAACCGAACCATTTAATAAAAAAAAAGGTTCGGTTCACAATATTAAGTAATTTTTCAGCCCAAGAAATTCTCGATAAGCTTATTTAAAATTTAACTTTAAATGGGGGAGTTAAAAGTACAATAGAAAGCAATGAACCGATGTCAAATATAAAATCTATCAATGATGTTATAGATTCCTTTGAAAATTGTCCAAGAGAACATACATCGACAATAATTTCATAATTTGGAAAGGTCTTTAAAAAATATTCTAATAACTTAGTTCTACGAGCATTTTCAACCCTCAAATCTGTTTCTTCTAATCTAAGATTTTGTAGAAATGGACAGTTTCAGAAAAATCACCCGGACTAAAATCAATCCCAATCAATGTCAGTTGATGATGGATTCCAGATTTTATCAAACCAAAGTACAATCAGGTTCGACTCGTACTTGAAATTTTAATCCGAAGTACGGGACTTGAATTAACTTAAACAAGGCAAGGTCGCCTATATTATATTATATAAATATAGATGATCAAACTAATTGAATCGTATAAATTAATCGTAAATAAAAGCTTTTTTTTTTAAGTGAACCAAGGTTCGAACCAAAACCTGGGGCTCAGAGGATCCAGAAACCGGTCCGTGAACCGAATCCAAAGAATCCTCACTGGTCCGAACCTCCGAAACGAACCTCTTCCAAAATTTCGGAGGTTTGCAGCCCTGATGTAAATACATTAACACAATTTTATTATTTTAAAGATGAATGTTGGAATTCACGTTTTGGGTGGACATAATGTTCAGGTCATTTTTATAACAATTAGAAGATCGGATAAAAAGGTCTTTAACTTATGAGATTTAAAGTAGAGATGGACGCGGGACAGGATTTCCGCGGGAATAGGACGGGACGGGACGAAAAAAATGGGGAACGGGCGGGATAATTCAAATATCCCGAAACTTCCGCGGGCCCCGAATGATTTTATGGTTTCATTTGGGTCCAAGAAGATACCATTTCTGACCAGCACTTTAAAATCTAAAATTTAGTGGCCAATATAGTGGATATGACTAAAAAATTTTATGAAATAATGCATTATTTTGTAAGTCAAAGATTTTTGGAACTAGCGCAATCGTTACTCGATATTGCAAATCGAGAATTCTTAACGAGTAAGAAAGACAGAGCAAACATTTTAAAATGTGTAACTGAAATTTAAAAACTATACGAGTTATAACAAATTTTTAGAAGTAGCTTTATTGTCACAGACAAAGTAATGCAACAAATAAAAGGCATACGTAAAACAGCTTAAGTTTCATATCCGCAGAAACACGGAATGATGTTTATATAAAAGTTAGATCAATGTTGGAATTAATTCAAGGGTTCGAGGTCAAATAAGTAACAAAGGAAAAAACTCCTATGTTCTAATCGTTTCTCAGAATTTATTAAAGATTCATTAGATAAAGAAGATGAAATATCTCATGAAATAAGTTTTTACACATATTGTGTTAAATATAAGAATCAAGTATCTATTTTGTCGTTTTGGAAAGACTGTACTAAGCTTCAACTAATGCAAAACTTGCTCGCCAAGTATTTAATGGGCCAACTTCATGGAATTCTAGAACAAAGACGAACTCGTCTGGTCTTAACAAAATTGTATCTATAAATAAATAAAAAACTTACGATTCCGAATGCATTCCTGTATAATTAAAAAAAAACCTTTAAATTACATAAGTATATTGTAAAAAAAAATCGATAATTTTTGGGTTTCGGAAATGGGAAATATCTACATTATTAGTAGCATAAAATAAAGGTAGAAGGAGAAAATAGAAGATTTACAGGGTTGCCCATATTCGACGGACCCATCTGACAACGCCATAACTTTTGACAGAGATGTTAGATCGCTTAATGACATACCGCGTTTGAAGCGTCAGTCCAAGCAGATTTTTACCATGGAACAATACACGCCACGCGAGCGCTCTGAAATAGTTGAAATTTACATTCAACAGAACAAGTCAATTGTGAAAACTCAACGTGCTTTTAAAAAATTAAAAAATGTGAAAAGTGCGCCTTCTAAGAACACCATTAAGCGTTTATACCAAAAATTTTCGACTGGTGAGGCTCTTTCTAATCCGAAGAGGCCAAATAAAAGTCGACCAAGGCGATCGGCCGAGAATATCGCTGCCGTACGAGCCAGTGTTGAGAGGTCCCCAAGAACATCCCAAAAACGCCGTTCTCAGCAGTTGGGCATGGCTCGGTCCACTTTACAACGGATTATTCGCGTTGATTTGCATTTGTTCCCGTACAAAATTCAATTGACGCAAAGATTGTTGCCTGCGGACAAGCCTCGTCGATTGGAATGGGCCCAAAGAGTCATCGAAATGGCCGAAGATGACGAGCAATTTTGGAACAAAATTATCATGTCCGATGAAGCCCATTTCACATTGAATGGGACCGTAAATAAGCAAAATTGCCGTATTTACGTCACTGAAAATCCTCAGGAGATTCAAGAAGTGCCTCTTCATGACGAAAAAGTCACAGTTTGGTGCGGCGTTAGTGCGAAAACGGTCATTGAGCCGTTTTTCTTCCAAAATGAAAATGGAAATGCTGTTACCATCAACCAGGAGCGTTATCGCGACATGATGACCAATTTTGTGATGCCAATTATTCGTCGAAAGCGTATGAGGCAGTTCTGGTTTCAACAAGACGGCGCTCCACCGCACACAAGTCGCATAACAATCGATTTTCTGAAGAAATTGTTTCCGGGCCGTTTGATGTCGAAAAGTGGTGATTTGGACTGGCCACCGCGTTCGTAAACAAATCTACTTGGAACAAATTAAATGATTAAGATTGCCAACCGCCAAATTTTTATTTTTTTCTTTGATTTTTAAAAAAAAGCATGGGTCCGTCGAATATGGGCAACCCTGTACGTTTAAAATTAACCAAAGAGTAGAAAAGTTTTGGGTTTTCACGAAAACCGTTTACACAGCGATTTAGTAATTATTGTAGATGGAAAAATTAAGATTTAGCTGCTACATATTTGGCAAAATCAACTTGAGAGCTGGTTCTCTTATTTCTAGTTCTTGAGACTCGCAAGTTTGCGAGAGAACCAAGGCTGCCTTTAAAGAGTACTCGATTCGGATTCGGTGGTAAATTGGAAACAAGCCAAGAAATTGAGAGAAGCTCGACATGGCCACTACTTTGGTTAGAACAGCCGTCTGAATTATCGAATAAAGGAGTCAGCTTAGAGTCTTTGCGAGCATTCTGGGACTTTGAAATCTTTTTTTTAATGAGTCCCTGAGGAACACTTTTTTCACATAAGGTAAAAAGGCCTTTTTCTCCGGCGGGTATGCACCTTTGTGACTATTTAAGAACCTAGGAAGGTATAGGAAGTCCTAACGGTGTACCCAGCGGATTCTGCTGGTTGGCTGGGTAGGAACTAGAAAGGCAGTCAATTTTACTGACTAATGGATTAGAAAACTCTGAAGCAAATATTAAATCCAAAAGTCTACCAGCGAGAAATCAATAACACCGTCCACAAACTTGACTGTCTTGTGGGTGTCAAAACATTTGACTTATCTAAAGTTTATTGTTTGTGATTCTGTTCCATATTACAGAACCGGGATAGAGCTTGAATAAAATTAATTTCGTTCTTCGGTAGAGGTTGAGCTGCTTTACGGTCCCTCTCTTTAAGAAAAAAAAGTATCCATTTGGGAATTCCTTTCGGGGTCAAGTTTTGCATAGCGTATTTCTTTCAGTTTTATACAAATATGTTAAAAATACATCTAAAAACATCAAATATCAACTAATTGTAAATATTACAACTAAATGTTCATTTTTTAAAAATTAAAATCCAAACAAAAAACTTCACAATGTTTTGCGTTCATTAACTGAATAGAGCTAAATGTTTTATGATACAATTGGTTTATTTATTTATTTCACAGTTCATCGCCGCGTTGTTTTTGTAACATGGCAATTTCAAGGCGCTCTCGCTTGACCTGCAAAGCAACCAAATGCTTTTGCATGCGATAATAACCAGCCTTTTCATTGAAATATATCGTCTGTTGACGTACGAGTTCCTCTTTAAGCTGGCGCATATGTGGCGTATCTGCCGGCTCTAATTCAATGGTTGTGTTCATAGCATTATTATCGTCAGTGTCCGAACCAATTTGATCCACTGATGTCGGTGAAAGGGGATTTCCCGTTTCATTATGCTGCCAATCTTCTTCAATTAGATCGTTATACAAAGACTGTTCGTCTGGGTTATTTTGCATTACAAACTCTTCAATGACAGTCTCTTCTTGAGGCTTCGCTTCAACCTCTACTTCATCATTGAAATGCTCAATTTCCTCCGCCTGGACTTCGTTGAGAAATTCCTAGGGAAGAGTTAATCAATTAGCTGGCGTTTTATATGAAGATTGAAAATATATACCAATTTATCCTCCAGCTTGACATTGTGGTTGGTTTCGATATGTGTGACTATGGCATCCTCAAAGCCCTCATTAAGCTCGAACTGCTCATCACACATCTGACACTTAAGCAACTGCGAATCACTGGTGGCCTGACAATAATCAAAGACTAGACTTAATTTCCGACCCGGCTCGATGATGATGTTGTGGAGTCGCTCCAAATGGTCCAGCAGAATGTCAGGGCTGCCTTCGTAGGATAAATGCTTGCGGCAAATACGACAGGCGACACTCTCATCATTGAGCTGCTCGTAATACCGCCAGACCTGGTTGGGAGAGGGAGATCTTTGCTTGGGCGTTGATTTGGCTTGGTCAGGGCGACGAGACTTATCGCCCACTATGTCATGCTTGCTCAGATGCTTGATGAGATTGGCTGTGCCGTGATAGCTCATATCGGTCCGACATATGTTGCAATGCACTATATTGTCCGACACCTTCTCACAATAGTTCCACACATAGCTAGCTCCTTTGCGTTCCTTTTTACACGTTTCTTTGGGATTGTAATTTTTGACCACCGGAGGGACATTAACACGATCCGGTTGCTGATCCTGGAATGGTTTAATTAAAAAATTGCAATATTTATAGCTACAAAAATGCTTACCTCCTGGTCAATGATGGAGGCATGTTTGCGTCGCAGATGCTTGGTTATGTTGGAGGTGTTTCCGCCACCAAAATATAGCAATTTCTTACAAATGTGGCACAGGGCCTGCTTGTCATTGGCACGACTGCAAAATTTCCAAATGAAGCTACTGGTTCGTCCCCTTCGAACTCTGTCGCCTTTGCCCTGAAATGGTAAGACATAAATAAAAGAAGATGTTGTTGCTGTGGTAGGTTCCGTTGCTTACATGTCCACTAATCTTGTGGGCTGTCAACAGATGACGTCCCAAATTGGTGGTCTTGTTGGCAAATTTAACATTACACAGTACGCACTGCCAGAGCTTGAGATTTCCCGGCACTGGCTTAAAATATTCCCACACAAAGCTGCGTCGCTGTGGCGAGTGTGTTCCACTGTAGCTATAGTCGTCCGGTTCGGTTTTAGGATTTGAATCGCTCTCATTCTCTAGAGATTCGTCTGTCATGGTGAGGTTTCCAAACTGGGGTTTGTCCAGATGTCACCAAGGTTTTTTATATGCTACCTATTACAGTTTACGTTCCCAAATTTATATTTATGGACGCTTGATGCTTTTCCAGTGTGACCAGTTGTGAAAAATTATAGTTGCCAAAGATCTTACAATATATAGATGCGACATCTCATTAAAACAAAGATAAGTTACAAAGCATCACACATTCTAAATGTGCGACTTAACTATTTTTTCGCTGTCTCCCGGCATCATAAAAAACCAAATCGAGATTTAAAATTGTTTATATGAAATGTCGCTTCTAGGTCTTGTAAACTCTTTGCCGTTGATCTAGAGTGACCTTATGCTAAAGCAGACAACATACCCTAGAGTGCCCGTATTACACTAAGTAAGACCTAATTCCGCTTCTGTACAGCCCAAAATGCGCTGTTAGCGTACACAATGCTGCCCATCTCATCCAAATGTCAAAAAATAACCTAAAACATTTTGACACGAGGTCTTTTCCTTTCTTTCCGCTTTTTACTCGAACATGGGTGAGTCGGCTCGTGCAATTGTTTAAAATATATCAAGAAAATAACCAGCAAATTAAATGAAACTAATGTAAATGTATGGCTAAAGAGTGTCAATATGTGTGGCAAGCCGTAGATACAAATTATCATTAATATTTAGCCCTTAAAAATTGACTCAAAACAACGCTTCGAATTTTCTTGATATGTATGTGCATGGCGCGGTGAACCAGTAATTAATTTGTTTTATTTGCGTACACACAGGTATTAGCCGTGATAGTTCACACAAACGCCGAGCCACTGGTGGCAAGCGCAAGTCGCTCCGCAAGAAGCGCAAGTTCGAGTTGGGACGCCCTGCTGCAAACACCAAGGTTTGTAGTTGCTTGGGGAAGGGGGGGACAAGAAGGGGTGAACAAATGAAGTGATGTTAACGCGTGTCAACTGCAAATCCAAACTTTGATGATTAATACTCCTTATGTTCGGACTACTGATCGCTCAGCTACTCCTAAGAAGAAATGGATTTCCCACTGAAATGTTAACTTAATCCGCGTTTTTCTTTTTGCACCTCTCATTCTAGCTTGGTGGTGGCCGCGTGCACAAGGTGCGCACTCGTGGTGGCAACTCTAAATTGCGCGCTCTGCGCCTGGAGAACGGTAACTTTGCCTGGGCCTCTGAGGGTGTTGCACGCAAGACTCGTATCGCCGATGTTGTCTACAATGCCTCCAACAACGAGCTGGTGCGCACCAAGACCCTGGTGAAGAACAGCATTGTGGTCATCGATGCCACGCCGTTCCGTCAATGGTACGAATCACACTATGTTCTGCCCCTGGGCCGCAAGCGTAATCCCAAGCACGCCCAAAAGGAGGATGAGAACGATGTGCTGACCAAGAAGCGCAGCGAAAAGGTCATGAAGAAGTACTTGGAGCGCCAAAAGTTCGGCAAGGTTGAGCAGGCCGTCGAGGATCAGTTCACCTCCGGCCGTATCTTGGGTGTGTATATCCTTCTTTCATATTTTTATTCTATAAGCCTTGATGTAAACACCTTAGCGATCCAACAAATTTTATTGTATTGAACTTGTTTTAAGTTTGATGCAAGCCTGTTGGGTGTGATTTTGGCTTGTCATAGTTACTCTGAGCTTTTTGATTCACCAAAAATTGTTTAAATTGTTGTTTTATGGCCCCGAACCTAATATGTGTGTTATTTTTTCTCACTTCAGCTTGCATCTCCTCCCGCCCTGGACAATGCGGTCGCTCCGATGGCTATATTCTGGAAGGCAAGGAATTGGAATTCTACCTTAAGAAGATCAAGTCTAAGAAATAAACGGTTTAGATAAGACATGCAAAATTTCTAAAGGATTTGCAAAAGAAAAACACAAATAAAACGACTTGTTTTTTAATAGGAAGAATCGATTTCCATTTTAGGCGAGATAACCATAGAAAGAATGAAGCATGTGCCTAGTTCCGAATAGTTTTGGAAAGTAAAACAGATTGTTTTTAATTGGTGTACCCGTTTCCGTTTGTTTAAGTCAGGCTAAAAACGTCATTACTTACTTTTAGATGGTAATTGTTAAGGAAATCGAACAGCTTCATTTTAAATTTTCGTTATTCCAGCAAATTTAACATTGAAAATTTTGTTCAAGTAGACTGAACCGTGATCCCCAATTACCTGATAACTTATGTATCGCCAGTTTTCAAATCTGCACGCTTGATAGGTATTTAGGCTATTTTGTAGATGTACCATCACTTCCCAATTCAGCTCCAAACATGTATGCGGTCGAGCGTTGTCATGACAGTAAAGGACACCCTTGCGATTAGCTAATCTGGGATTCCCAATTTCAACGAAGTTCGGTCCTAGGTCTAAATATTTGCGCCACTCATGGATCTGTCTCATATAGTTTGAAAATCTAGATTTTGTAGCAGGTTCTTAAGCTCTTGTGTTTTATTCTGCCGTTCAAACCAAGTCAACAGTAAGCGCCACTTTAAGTTGAAATTTACACTTAAATCATTTAGATGTTTCGCCTATCATTTTCCTTTAAAGCATTTTTGAGAATCAGCGTGAACAGCGTTTTTATACCCGTTACTCGTAGAGTAAAAAGTGTATACTAAGTTCGTGCAAATGTATGTAACAGGGAGAAGGAAGCATCTCCGACCCCATAAAGTATATATATTCTTGATCAGCATCAATAGCCGAGTCGATATAGACCTGTCCGTCTGTCCGTCCGTCCGTCTGTCTGTATGAACACCTAGATCTCAGAGACTATAAGAGCTAGAGCTACCCTTTTTTCAGTGTAGACTTGTATTGTCTGCACGCAGATCAAGTTTGTTTCAAATTTTTGCCACGCCCCCTCCCGCCCCGCAATTTGAAAAAAACCTCATATCTCCCACAGTTTTGAAAATAGATTGTTCGGACCTTCTAGACATATATTTTAATCATCATTACCTATCGATCCGCCATACATCATTTTCCGATCAGATGAACAATAGCAGAGTTGCCACCCCCGCAATTTGAAAAATACCTTATACCTCCCACAGTTTTGAAAATAGATTGTTAGAACCTTCTAGACATATATTTTAATCATCATTACCTATCGATCCGCCATACAACATTTTCCATCAGATAGACAATAGCAGAGTTGCCACCCCCGCAATTTGAAAAATACCTCATATCTCCCACAGTTTTGAAAATAGATTGTTCGGACCTTCTAGACATATATTTTAATGATCATTACCTATCGATCCGCCATACATCATTTTCCGATCAGATGAACAATAGCAGAGTTGCCACCCCCGCAATTTGAAAAATACCTTATACCTCCCACAGTTTTGAAAATAGATTGTTAGAACCTTCTAGATATATATTTTAATCATCATTACCTATCGATCCGCCATACAACATTTTCCGATCAGATAGACAATACCGAGTTGCCACCCATCCCTCATATCTCCCACAATTTTGAAAATAGATTTTTAGAACCTTCTAGACATATATTTTAATCATGATTACCTATCGATCCGCCATACATCATTTACCGATCAGATGAGTTATAGTAGAGTTGCCTCCCCCGTAATTTGTAAAAAAACTCATATCTTCCACAATTTGTGATCTAATAAAATATTCTTAAATAAACCTTACCCTGAGTAACGGGTATATCGAAGTCGAGCAGGGCCGACTTCAACTTACGCTCTCGTTCTGTTATTGCGAGGGTTAAGCAGAAAATCGTGAGAAGAGGTAATTCCTGTTTCTAGTTGGATGCAATAGTTTATTAATTACGAAATTCTATCACTTACTTACTTTATACCGATGTGTTCTGTAAAGCTTAGTTTTTTAGTTAATTCCTTGTTATTTAATAATTTTTATACCCGTTACTCGTAGAGTAAAAAGGGTATACTAAGTTCGTGCAAATGTATGTAACAGACAGAAGGAAGCATCTCCGACCCCATAAAGTATATATATTCTTGATCAGCATCAACAGCCGAGTTGATATAGACATGTCCGTCCGTCTGTATGAACACCTAGATCTCAGAGACTATAAGAGCTAGAGCTACCATTTTTTCAGTGTAGACTTGTTTTGTCTGCACGCAGATCAAGTTTGTTTCAAATTTTTGCCACGCTCCCTCCCGCCCCCGCAATATGAAAAAAACCTCATATCTTCCACAATTTTGAAAATAGATTGTTCGAACCTTTTAGACATATATTTTAATCAGCATTACCTATCGATCCGCCATACATCATTTCCCGATGAGATGAACGTTAGTAGAGTTGCCGCCCCCGCAATTTGAAAAATTCCTCATATCTCCCACTATTTTGAAGAAAGATTGTTCGAACCTTCTAGACATATATTTTAAACATCATTACCTATCGATCCGACGTACATCATTTTTCTATCAGTTGAACGATAGCAGAGTTGCCACCCCCGCAATTTGAAAAATACCTCATAACTCCCACAATTTTGAAGATGGATCATTCGAACTTTCTAGACATATATTTTAATCATTATTACCTATCGATCCGCCATACTGCATTTCCCGATCAGATGAGCCATAGTAGAGTTGCCGCCCCCTCAATTTGGAAAAGACCTCATATCTCCCAAAATTTTGGCATATTGTAATCTAATAAAATATTCTTAAATAAACCCTGAGTAACGGGTATATTGAAGTCGAGCAGGGCCGACTTCAACTTACGCCTCCGTTTTTAAACTAATTTTATTCTTCAGATGCAAGTAATAATTATTCAGTTAGTATGTTCTTTTAAGTTTCTAATGCCACTTGGATCAGGTAAAAATATTGAAGGGTGCTGCTCCTGTGGACGATGTGCTGATGGTCCTCATAAAAAGGCGTTTCGCGGTGAACACGATATCCCAGGTTTGGCTTATCCAGCAGGGCTGTAAGGCCAAATTATTTTTTCGGAGGTCCGGTTCGCGAGTTCGAACCTATATTTACCAATGGTTACGGTTCAGAAAATTAAGGTTCAAGGATTTTGTGCGAAGGAAATGGTTCAAACCTTGGTTCGTTCGCGGTTAGAAGAGTAATTAATTTGTTAAAATAATATAAAACATAAACATATGTTGAACCGAAACAAAAGTTTTGATTCGGAACAGGTTCAGGTTCATCTATTTTTCTTACAAGAGTTTCGGTTCAAGGTTTGGTTCACAGCAGGTTGTCAAACCGGAACCGTATACCGAAAAGAACCGATTGAAACTCAGAACCAGAACCCTTATTATTTATTTTTTGATTTCCGGTATTTCGGAACCTTTATTTTTGGAACCGAAATTACCGAAAAGAACCTAAACATTGTACCGGTACAGTTTCGGTTCTGAGTTTTTTTTTTATTTTAGTTTTATTGCTTTAGTCAGGAATGTGCTCAGGGTTAAACGCAGAATAAACTTTAGCAAAAACTTACAAATGTTAGGTTAAGGGATCATCAGGTATATACTGAAATTTTCAATAAAAATAACAATTTCATCTTATTTCTTTGCTATTTTGGTTCAAATATTATTGATTTATCCTTTATTTTTGCATTTACAAAGGAAACGGTACATACCGGTACGTACCGGTATACCGAAATAAAAACCAAGGTACCGAATACCGAAATAAACTAGAACCTAAACATAACCTTTTACCGGAACATTAGTTTGGGTACGTACCAGAACCGGAACCTGAACCGAAATTCGATTCGGTTTTATTCCCTGGTTTACAGTAAATGAAATGCCGGAATTCTGGGTTCAAACCGGTTCGGTTCAAAACCGGTTTGCAGCCCTGTTATCCTGAATCAAAAAACGGGTTAGATTCTTTTAAGGAATAGATAAATGCTAGGCGTGATCGAAGGAATAGTCGAAATATTAATGTTTGATTAAACGGCAACAATGTAAAGCAAACATTTCAATTTTCGACCAAAATCGAGCCTGCTTTAAAAGGTCTCAAAAAGGCGTTTTTTTCTACATTTTTTTTTGGAGGGAATTAATTAATTGAGCTCTGCAAAATTTGTTGTGTGATTTAACGTATATTTGAAGAATACAACAAAAAAAATTGATTAGTTGAATATTCCATAAAAGTTGGGTGGCATAGAAATTCGTAGAACGCTGCATCGCTGAAGCTTTCAAATGGCATGAAAGATACAGGACGCAATTCATGTTTCAGCCAAAAAAGTCGAATAGAATTTTAATTATTAGGATTTTCTACTTGGTGAACTAAAAAAACTGTAAAAAATCAACAATTTTATTTATTTTGGTTTGAAAAGAAAAGTGTGATTTTTCAGAAAAAAAAAAATGTTGAACTTGGTATACAAATTGTTTAAAATTTTTTCAACAGTTCTTTTAGTTCAAATACAATAGTATTTAGTACTGAAGAGAACAAGGTATGGTATGAACCGAAAGGTTCATTAGTTTTTTAATCACGCCCGCCAATACAAAGAAATCATAAAAATAAAAGTTGAGAAATCAAAATTCAAAATGATTCTGTCACTTTATGTGTTTATTCTCAAATGTATTATGAATCGATTGAAGCGATAAAAAAATTCGATTTTTTTTGACTTCTCAAAGTAGAAGAAAGAAAAAGCTAGCACTTAGTTAAAAATTTTAACTTAAAACTGTTTTTCTACAACTTACATGGTGTCGTCTAATCCAGGGCCATCAAATGATACCCTCTGCAGCATCAGCATCTTCTAATAGGTCAAGTTGATGTTGTCAACGAGCCATTTCTCCTTCGCGGAATGATATTCGGCAGACATTTTCCATATCAACTGATTAAAACTTGCACATCTTTCCAATAATTTTTCGTTGATGAGATCTTCATAAATTTGGAATAGGGCCTGGGCAAGAACAATTGGCAAAGTCAGATAGTCAAGTGTAGAAGAAGACAATGTCTCTGTAGCCCAAAAGCGTCCTTACAAATATGGTTATATCTCCGAAAATATTTACCGAAAATATATAAATATATGTACATTTCGAAAAAGCAAATGATTTTCTGAAAATTGTAATTGCGTATAACATTAACTGCATAGGGAATTTCAAATAAGATTTTGGGCAAGCTTGAAGCTGATGACTTTGATATAATGAACTGTAGATGACAGGCTTATGACAAAGCTGGCGGAAAAGCATTCAGGGGTTGAGCAAATAATTATGTAAATAAGCCCTAATGTCAATTATGTATCATGCTTAAACCATTCCATAAACCTGACATGTGTGCACGCCGCGTCAGATGGGGCATATGCAGTAATTTTTAAGGTACCTTAGAACGTTGCTATTAATTTTTTGTCTTGTCCACGCATACCACCAAGATACATGGGGGAGCGCGAGAGCTGAGGCCTTTTTTATGACATGAATGCCTTACAAAGACATATTGGCCACTCAGGAAAAGTTGAATTAGATGAATAAAAGTTTAAGCACACGAACAGACGCTGTTACTTTGGTAGCTGCAATGCAGTCTTTTTCCTTCGTTTGTTTCTAAGGCCTCTGGCAACCCGTGTTGTGTGCAGTAGAAGATGCCCAAAAATATCTGCAATCAAAAGGCCTTAATAAACCTTTGAGAGCTGAGGAAGTAAAAGCAAGAGGAATGGACAGACGGCGCTCTAAGCTATGCAAAAGATATGTCTTTTTTAACAGGGACCGTTAATAATGATTTGGTTTTTGGTTCTCTGGTACGAAAGTTATAATGCTTCTGCTTACGAGTCGTATGGACTCAATCACACCGACTGCCGCTCCGATCTACTTATAAAAATGCAATGCTGAGTGTAAAATTCTAAAGAATTGAATTAAAGTTGGATAAATAATAAACTTTTTCAATTTTCACAAGACAATATTGTAAAATAATATTTTTCATCAGCTAAAAAGCTGTTATTTGTCACATAAGCTTACAATTAATGTGACAGGTAGAGCGATCTAAAAGACCCTTCTCTTTTGGTTAAATATTAGTATCGGAATCGAAAAAAGTTGAGAGCGAAAATAGAACCATTAAGTGAAACATTAATTTTAGGACGTATCGGGACCGAAATCCGATTTGGGATTAATACCTGTTTTAAGGATGAACGCTTTCTAGAAAACATTTTCATTTCACGGTGCCTAATAATCGTATAAGAGGTATTGAACACCCTTATTACTTATTTGTGCTTAAGAGAGAAATGTTTAGTATTTTTTGTTTCTTTATATTCATCACACATATTTCTATGGAATATTCTTTGTTTACTTTTTCTATACATTATTATACAATATAATACGTAAATAATAACAATAGTTCAAATATCATTCGCATTACTTAGCTATAATTACATAACGCAAAAAAAACAGGGACGAGTCACCTTGCTGTTGTAAAGTACATTGACAAATTCCTTGCAATTTTGTACTCTGTCCATAAACAATTTGGATTCGCCAAAGAAGAAAGCGAAGGAACTGGTTTGACTTTGCTGATGATGCAGTTTAGTGTTCAAAGAGCATTGTCATGACAGCCATTAGCGCAATACCAAAGACCAAAGCCACCAACTGTTTGATAGACTCTTTGCGCTCCTCTTCCTTTAAGAGATCAGGTAATACTGTGACCAGCGCAATGTGCAGAAAACCGCCAGCGGTAAATGGCATAATCCAAGATGTGCGAGCCTCTGCAAAAACCAAAAGAAAGAAGGTAAGTCACAGGATGAACAATAAAAGAAAACTAGTACATACCCATGGCTGAGGTCACACCCGAGCCGCCTATCGCCACCAGAGCACCCACTAAACCAGCTCCAGCTGTCAAAAGCTGAGCCCTTGCCGCATCCCAACGACTAAATCCGGAACGCAAAAGAATGGCAAAATCTCCCACCTCATGAGGAATTTCATGCACTGCGAAAAAAATGAGAAATATTAGAATTAACTTCTGGGCTCATTATCAAGTGTTACCTACACAATATGGCAAATGTGGCCAGCACTCCATGCCTAAAAGAAACCAGAAATGATCCAGCCACTGCCAGACCATGTGTGAAATTATCTATGGAATTGGCCAACAGATTGAGATATCCTGCCACCTTTTTGGGTTGCTCTTTGTGCTCCTTGGCCTTTTGCTCACGCTCGCGTAGAAAACAGACTTTGTCTACGTCTTCAATATCACAGGCACCGCCACAGCTGTCAGCTGTCTGTCCATCCAGCAATTTGCCTCCATTACGACGCAACAGACAGTTGGCAATCTCCACACACTTGGGCTGGGGGTTCTCCTCATCGGCACTTGCGTAGCCCGAAAAGATTTTCTCCACTATGGTGAAAATGAGTATGCCAGAGAGTACCCACAGACCAGAGCGCAATGATGGATGACTGGAGGGATCTATCAAGGCATAAAAGAGGAAAAGAGAAGGGAATTTCAATGACATTAAATATAGTACGAGACGATGGGGGTACAACTGACTCACTCTGATTATCACCTTCCCAGGCCTCGGGCAGCAAGTGTAGGAACACATCACCAAGTAATCCACCCACTGCAAAGCTTAGAAGAACTCGCAGAAACTTGGATTCGGCGGCTAGATCAAATCAAAAACAAATAAAAAAAAATGTCAAAATGTGAAAAAATAAATACCCTTGCAGAGGATCATATAAATTTGACAACAGTCAAGCATAAAAAGAAGTTAGTGCGACTCCAAAAAGTATTGAAAACTGTATTCATTTCATTGAATATTTGGAGAAATTTACATGGGATCCGCATTTCGTATATTTTTTTGAAAAGTAGTCGCGACTTTATGTTTTTAAGGTTAGAAAGGCTTCGTGTAAGCGATGGTAAAGCTCTTAAGGGAGAGGGTGGGAAATGCAATGAAACATGGTCCGCATAAATAACCTCATTAAATGCCTTCGTAGCAAGTTTTATATCACTCCATCACCAGTCACGTCGAACAGCGCATTATTAAGGGATGTTAAGTTGATTTTACGCAAGCAATAGGATTGAGATGGATTAGAAGATTGAATAAAGTTTAGGATGTTATATATACATCTTTGGGGACAGACAGAGGCATTATTCTAGATACCACAAAATTGGAAACATCACTCACAAATACAAGATCGAGCAGTCTATCCAAACTGTTCTTAATAGAATTCATCTCACCGAGAGATGGCTCTGCCATAAGGTCAATGAATTCATGTTGTACAGACGAAAACAGTTCGTGTGTCCAGGAAATAAATGGGTTATAACTATCGCCGACAACCACTAAACTCGACCCATCAAATCTATGAAAAAATATTTATTAACTAGAATCTCGGAATTAAAAATCTGTTTTAAAAGTGAGATCTCACTGAAAGCTATGACATCATGTACAAAGGTTGCACTGCTGGTAAACAATGTGCTTAGCTTACCGCGCAATCTACTAACATTTTGATAGCAAAGGAAGGAAAAAGGAATCAATTAGTTTTTTGAGACGGGTACTGTCTGTCTGTTTCTTTACGACCTACCTCCTTCGTCAGTTTTAAAGCTATATTGGTTAAACTTTGACCGAAGTTGTAATATAGATATATCAATTTGTTGGAACCGGCCGGATTGGATGAAAGCACATAGCTGCCATATTAACAATCGGTCCGTATACTACAATAGTTCTAGTGTTTTCAATGGTATTTATGAATTGTTTATGATTCCACATAATTCTGGCAAGTTTGCCTAAAATCGTACGATTATATACTACAGATGAGCGCGAGAAGGAAGTCCCGATTAAAACTGTGAGATAGGGACGGGATTGAGTTTTAAATTAGGAGTCGGGATGGGATAGAGATTGGTCGGGATCGTGACGGCATTAATTTTTGATCCCAATGTTTTTGGGGAACCAATTTATTTTAAAGGCCAATTTATTTTAAATTTCGAAAATTTACCAAATTTTCCAGGGTTTTTCGGGTTCAAACGATATTGAATTTATAATTTGGAGTCGGGATAGACTAGGTTCGGGATCGGGACGGGATTAAGTATAAATTTGGCGTCGAGGTGGGTCGGATACAATTTTCTTTTCCTCGCCCATCTCTAAACTCCGGTGCATAACTATGGACGCACGTAATATTTTATACCCGTTACTCGTAGAGTAAAAAGGGTATACTAAGTTTCTTGCAAATGTATAACAAGTGCAGAAGGAAGCATCTCCGACCCCATAAAGTATATATATTCTTGATCAGCATCAACAGCCGAGTTGATATAGACATGTCCGTCTGTCCGTCTGTTGAACACCTAGATCTCAGAGACTAGAAGAGCTAGAGCTACCAATTTTTCAGTGTAGACTTGTATCTTCTGCACGCAGATCAAGTTTGTTTCAAATTTTTGCCACGCCCCCTCCCGCCCCCGCAATATGAATAAAACCTCATATCTCCCACAATTTTGAAAATATATTGTTCGAACCTTCTAGACATATATTTTGATCATCATTACCTATCGATCCGCCATACATCATTTTCCGATCAGATGAAACGATACAGAGTTGCCACCCCCGCAATTTGAAAAATACCTCATATCTCCCACAATTTTGAAAATAGATTGTTTGAACCTTCTAGACATATATTTTAATCATCATTACCTATCGATCCGCCATACATCATTTTCCGATCAGATGAACGATAGTAGAGTTGCCACCCCCGCAATTTGAAAAATACCTCATATCTCCCACAATTTTGAAGATAGATTGTTCGAACCTTCTAGACATATATTTTAATCATCATTACCTATCGATCCGCCATACATCATTTTCCGATCAGATGAACGATAGAAGAGTTGCCACCCCCGCAATTTGAAAAATACCTCATATCTCCCACAATTTTGAAGATAGATTGTTCGAACCTTTAGAGATATTTTAATCATCATTACCTATCGATCCGCCATACAACATTTTCCGATCAGATGAGACCTTAGAAGAGTTGCCGCCCCCGCAATTTGGAAAAAATACCTCATATCTCCCACAATTTTGGAGATGTTGTCGAACCTTTTAACATATATTTTAATCATATTACCTATCGACCTCACAATACCGGAAGAAGTCGACGCCCCACTTCGGAACTTCTCTCGTTTTAGCATGCTCAGTTTAATAAATATTTAAGAAAAAAACGTTTGCTGAAATTATTTTTAATAGAACTACTCTAACTTTACACGGCTTATTTCTATTTTCCGATATCAGTATGGTTTTGCGTATTTATTGTCTTTTAAATGACTATTATTTAAAAAAAAAACACACAATCAACAACCCAAACGGGCTGAACACGGTCCGTTTGGGTAGCCAAGATATCATTACTGCAAAGCTAAAGTCAAATTTTTGTTAGAAAATTAATGTAACCTCCATTTGTACAAATTATTTAAACTGCAAGGGTATATTTTAACTTTGTCGGAGCCAAAGCTAGCTTTCCATGTTATACTCACGATCTTTGAAACCTTCCTTGTTCATTTTATCATCTGTGGGTATCACAATCAGTGGAAAGATGCCACTGAGACCGATAACCACTGATCCAAGTAACGAGAACACCCATGGTGTGTATTGAAAACTTTTGAAATATTCGGGCATATAATGATCCATCAGATTGGCGTAGAGCATGGCGAAATGTTCATCAAAAAAGCTGCTATTGGAGCTCATTGTTGTTTCTCTTCTGATGGTATCTGTTGATGTGTGTGTGTGTATTGGGCTCACTTCCTTGTCATGTCCTTGGTACACTCCCTTATGCCAACAAATTTGTATTACGCCTTAAACTAAAGAAAACCAAAAAATTATATATAATTATTGAAAAATTAAATTTTTAAGTCACAACGTGCTCAAGGGGGAAATTTTGATTAAACTAAAAGTGTATGTGTAAATATGTTTGAAGTCAGTCGCCTAGCAACAGACGCTATATGAAAGCGTTTAGAGTATCACAAAAATTGATGTGCAAATCTCTTTGATATGGAACAATGGACGTCGCGACGTCAAGCGACTGACCGACTACCCATCGATCGATAAGCAAGTCTGTGTAAGACTTAAGTGGCGCAGCTTAAATGTGACTAGATAACTGTGTAAAATGTGACAGTTTATCAAATGCTATATGTACTAGGTACTTTCATTGTGAGCCACAGCACGTCCCACGCCTGATTACTAAGGACGTGATGAATGGATGAACGTGAATCAATTAACCTAGTTTAATCATCAAAAAGTTATTATTATATTTACCGGAAGAAGCTTGTTCAGAAGTGTTGGGAACACTTGAGACAACATTCTGTTTTATATTCAGAAATTGTTTTCCTGCTTTCTTAAAATACTTTTTTGCAAAATTTCAATTCCTTTAGAATTTAAACTTTTAAGAAATATTATGCAATATTTTCTATATCGCGTGCCTAAGCCACCAAAAAACGAATTTTTTTTTCGTGTTTGAGTCGTGTCTATTGGAAAAATCGTGATCGTGTACCTGTCGTGCCGGGCCTAGTTAAGATCATGGCTGCAAAACTGCAAAGATTCTGTCAGGAAAATCGAGCTTATAATTTGGATCGCGGAATTAAAAAGCTTTAAACCTAAGGTTTTGTATCGAACCATGGTTCATCGCTCATTGAATTGTTGACTTATTTTTACTATTAGTTCAGTGGAAGCATATGAAACTAGTATACTAAGATTTGTGACGAAATGATGCTACGATGGAAAACAAAAAAGTTTTTATCACTAAAACTAGTTTTTGAACCGACCGTTTATATGGCAGCTATATGCTTTAGTCATCCGATTATAATAAATTTTTTCAGAATTGTGTGAAAGCATGTAAAACTAATATATACCACGATTGGTGACGCTACGATGCAAAACAAAAAAGTTTTTCTCACTAGAACTAGTTTTTGGACCGATCGTTCCTATGGCAGCTATATGATATAGTCATCCGATCCGGCCGATTCCCACAAATGTGCAGCGTATTTGTATTTAAAGACATTTTGCAAAGTTTGGTCAAGATAACTTTAAAACTGAGGGAGGAGATAGCATAGAAACAGACGGACGGACATGAACTCAGCTCGTCATGCTGATCAAGAATATATATACTTCATGTGGTCGGTAATGCTTCTTCTATGCGTTACAAACATCGTGACAATTTTAATATACCCTCAGCAAGGGTATAAAAAGAAGATTATGTTCAAAATTTTAGCTAGTTCGTGTAGAAACGGTTAAATGGACGGACGGACAAACGGAAATGAACTCAGCTTGTCGTCCTGATCAAGAATATATATAGTTTATGGGGTCACAAATAAATATTTCTATGCCTTAAAAATTTTTTTTTTTGGAAAATTAACATAGACTTTGCAACAGTATACAAAAGTCAGTCCAGATGGATTACAGAAATCATCCATTTTTAAAAAAATTTTCTTTTTTTTTTTTGGTGTAGATACAAACCGAATTTTTAAGAGATTGTTTCAAAGTAACCTATAACATTGAAATGTCGATACAAATGATCTGTTAGATTTCTAATTATAAACAAATTATTTTTTTTCAAATGGAAACCAAAGCTTTTCTTTTGTAAATTTATAAATGTATAAAAAAAAATGCATTAATTTTATACCCTTGTAGAAGGTATTATAATTTTGTTCATAAGTTTGTAATGCATAGAAGGAAGCATCTCCGACCACATAAAGTATATATATTCTTAATCAGCGTGTCGAGCTGAGTGATATAGAAGTGTCCGTCTATCTGTTGTCGTCTTCTATTCAATTTCCTTCCTCAGTTTTAAAGTTATCTGAATGAAACTTGGCATTTGGTCTTCTTTTTCCTATATACGCTGGACAACTGTAGAAACCAGCTGAATCCTACCGCTAAATCAATGGTCTAGATAAGATTAATCCTAAACCACTAAACCGATCGAACTGAAATTTTAACTGTCGATTAGGCAGATCTGACTGCATATATATATTTGAGGAAATTCCAAAATTTTGTGTATCTGCATATAAAATGAACTAAATGAATATTCATAAAATTTGGGTAAACGTTTTCTTTGATGATTTGGGGTGAGTTTAAAATAGTCGTCAAAAATTTTTTTAGAAATAACAAAATCAAAAAACCATTTTCAAATCTACAAGAGTATAATAACTACGGTAGACCGTATAAATTTGTATTATATTTTAAGTGCAAGTTTTAAAAAAGACCGAGGTACCGCTCAAGAACTGAGTCTGGTTCGGTTCATTGGTTCAACGAAGTTTCAAACCACCGGTTCGGTTCAGAAAATGGTTTTTGAAGCAAGCTGAACCACGGTTTCGGTTCGGTTCAGTGGATCACTCTCAGCTTAGATTACTATACTAAGAAAATTTCGACTTTTATGTATTATTTTCGAAATTAGTCGTAAAAAATTTTTAGAACTTTTAAATATTAATAGTTATGGGCAACACTTTATAAAATCCATCCATTAGTTTAAGTATTATCTTTAAGAGTACGAATGAAGCACATATCATTAGCACCTCGACCTTAGATGCGAAGACACCACGGAAGCGAAATTTTGGATATCATATAAAAGTTGGTTCCTCAACCGGGAAGAATACGAACAATATCTTTACAAACGCAATATATGCAGTAGAAAATATATCCTTGCTTAAGTAAGATTAAGTTTTGACAGGCATATTTAGAAAAGACCCGATAATGCAGAAGATGGTCTTTATCAGATTTTGTGGAAACTGCAGCCAGACAGATTGCTGTTCTTAAAGAGGTAGTCTACATTCTGACAGACGCGTGAGCACCTTCAATGGATGCCCAAATGCTTTCGAAAGTCTAAAAAAAATTAATTTTAAGAAAAGAGAAGATTTAAAGCGATGCAAGTCTTTTGGTGTAGTTGATTTTCCAAATACAATCTCCTAAAATTAAAAAATATATGTTTCAAGGAAGGCCACTTAACGTCATAAAACTCGTCAATAAAATGAACCGAACCGTTTTATTTTGTGGTTTTCGGTTCAGCATTTTCCAACAAACGCTGGTTCGGTTCGCGGTTCGGTTTACGAGCACGAATTAGCGGTTTGGTACGGTTTGGTTCGGTTCGGTTCAGAACCGGTTTGCATCCCTGGTAGGTACCAAAAAACTTGACGAAACTTTAAAATCTTTGTAGGCAAAAATATCGAAAAAATCCAAAATGTTTTTCAGAAAATATATGCTTTTCCACAAAATTTGTTTTGAGTTTTGTTAAATTAGTTGATTACACTAGTTTACAAAAATAAAAAAAAATAAAGACCCATTGAAGCTGTTATTTTTTTATGATGTACTTTGGAATGCTGAGCTCAAAAATTAAATTCAAAAATTTTTGTATGGATACGTTTTTGAGTTAGAATTTTTTTCAGTTTTTTTGGTAGGTAGCCTTACATTTTATGACATATCTCGAGATAGAAACTTTAGATGTCGTCAAGCAAGGTATTAATCTAAAGGGTATGCAATTTTCAATAATCTAGTTGAAGATCATTTTCCAATCGGTTTAGTAGTTAAAATGCTACAAGCAAAAATATTTCGAAAAAATCGATTTTTTCTCAAAAACGTGCAAATTTTGTTTTCCTAAAATCTGTAAAAGGTTGAAACTGATAAAAATAAATTGTTTTTTTCTTTTGTTTTTACGAATAGCACTTCTACGAAGAAAATAAGACATTGGTAAAGAATATCTATGGATAAATAAAGGAGCTGTGAGCAATTCAGTAAAAGTACTATCAGTCAAATTTCGTTGTTTTATGTATTTATTAGAAAATATTTTAAATTTTTTCTTCGTTTTTTGGCCGTGCTCTTAATTTTTTCTGTGATTCGGCTTCTATTGGAACTCTTACATTGAGCAAAAAGCAAAGTTAAAAAATAATTTTTTTTAATGAACACGTAAAATAGTCAAATTTGACCTCTAGTTGTTTCACACAATTGCTTACAACTTCGCTATTCATCCTCAGATTTTCGTCATCAACGCCTTATTTTCTTCATAATAGGGCAATATGTAAGAATAAAAGAAAAACAATTTTTTGATTTTTATTTTCAACCATTTACAGATTTTAGAAAATCAAATTTTTCACGTTTTTGAGAAAAAAATCATTTTTTTCGAAATATTTTTGCTTCTTACTTTTAAACTACTAAACCGATTGGAAAATGTTCTTCGACTAGATTATTGGGAATCGCATAACCTTTTAATTAATCTCGTGCTTGACTTCATCTAAAGTTTGTAACTCGAGATATGGCTTAAAAGGTATGGGTACCTACCGAAAAACTAAAAAAAAAATTCTAACTCAAAAACGTATCCATACAAAATTTTTTGAAATTCATTTTTGCGTTTAGCATTCCAAAATGCATCGTTAAAAAATAATGGCTTCAATGGGTCTTTTTCGCTGTAAACTAGTGTTATTGAAGCAGATCTAAAATTTGGAAACGATGTTACCTAAGAAAAGAACAAAAAAACCCGAAACTGAACCGAATTAAAACCGCGGTTCTGTTAGCTCTAAAAAACTGCTAAACTTAAAACTAAAACGATATGAAAAATTTGATAAATAACAAAATTCTCAAAAAACAATTTAAAAAGGATCCATAAAAAAAAACTCAAAAAAGGCTCCATTCTAATTTCAAAGAAATCTCGAACAACAAAAAAGTACAGAAAATTATTGATTTTCATTAAATTATTAATACAGCAGTTTTCTTTATAACGAGTTCATTTTCAGAACAATGCAATTGCGTTAAAATTTCACTAAGATTTGCTCTCTTTAGAACGAAATGGCTTTTATTGCCCATAGCTCAAATGCTCCTTCGATTTCGATCTACCTAGAACGAATTTTGAAACAAATTAATTCCATTGTTTTTTTTATTACCAAAACGAACGTAAATTGTTTTTAGGGAAAGTCCGGAATTATAAATTGGAAGATAACAATTAATAATCAAAATGTCATATGTGCATCACTTTTCAGTTTGAAGCTGATAGCAAAAGGAATTGCCGCGCAGTTTGGAATTCCTTCCAGCAGTCTAACCATAAAATTTAAAAAACAAATTCCAAAATTTATTCCATAGGCTTGAGATTTTTTTTAATAAACATATAATTTTCACTTTTAAAGGGCTACAGTTACTCGTAAAGAGATCTCGTTGAAAAGCATGTGGTTTGTAACATCATCTCGCATGTAGTACTTCAAGGAAACCCAGTTCAGTTTGTAAGTTGCACACACTCACACCACGGCATACACTCAATTAAACTTTCGCAGATTCTTCAAAGTGAAAATCCAGCTCGATATCCGTGCCCGTTGACGTATACAAAGAGACTAAACCTAAAGGTGCTTTTTGCATGCTGCTTGGACAAACTTTTAGACGCACAGACACAATCGCATACTCAGTGTACACACGTTCACTTAAAGTACTCATGACAGTTTGTCTCAGTTCAATTTCTGATGCAGCTTAAACTGTTCCCTTGCGATAAGATATTGCTGAATTTTCGGTAGCTTTGGCAAAACGGCAATAGTACACATTGGGGGATTTGTCAGTAAATAGGCGGCTCCTCAAAGCTGACTGGAACTGTCAAGAAACGTGCTCTTAATATTCCATATTTTCTCTACATGAAACCGAATATCACGTATCACGTGAAAAATCCGTATGATAAACATTAAAACTGTTTTTTGATTCTATTGAGAATGCGTTTCACTTGCTATCAGCAATTGCCAAATTGTAACCGTGTTCCGATCTAAACAAACCTCGAACCGCAACTCTTATCAGACAACGAAGTCAATGGCGTCGTCATAATCAATACTGTCAGAAAACCTCAAACAGTTAGCTGTGGTTTCTAATCAGCATAGTCTCTATTGTTTTGTTGGTAAATAAATGCATTTCGTATTGTACACGTGGGAAATTAAAGGCTTATTCGACCAACATAAGGAAAATACACAAAAAAAAACTATTTCGAATTTGATGAATTTAAACGGAATCCTAAAATTAATCTGGCTTGGTTCGTTTAAAATTGTTTTGTTTTTTTTCTTTAACAAAATTATGAAAATTTTGATACCGTTATAAGAGAGTTATAATCAAATTTAAGCCGGTTGAGAATCTCTTTCCATAAACTGGTACGGAACGCGTTTTACACTCCGGAAAATATTTAACTCCATAAAATTGTAGGAACCGGTTCAGCGGGTTTGGAACCGGATTTAAACCAGTATAATGTATATATCTATATATTTTACATACGCATCAAATGGGAAGTTCATGACATATCAAATCTGAGATATGGCTTTGAAACACTATTGAACCGGTTCAGCGGGTTCGGATCCGGTATTGATTGAAATTTAAGGTTATAGTTTCAATCATTTCTAAGATATGGCTTTGACGCACTATTCGAACCGATTTATTTTGCCGGAACCAGCATTTCCAGTGATTTTTAAAATTTTATTTGTCTTTTCTTTTTTTCATTTTTTTTATTAAATTTTGCATTTCTAGGCATTTTTAACAGTCGATATAGCCATTTTGCGGCATTAATATTTTTTTGCTTGATTATTTTCTGATCGATATGAACATACTGTGAAAATTTCACAGATTTTTCTAAGACTTAGAAATCCTTTACCTTTTAGTAGAGGGCTTATATTTAGCACAGAAAAGTTTTCACTTTTTATATATCTATATCTTATATATCTTAAAAAGAGAATTTGATTATGGTTATTCTTGAAGGTCCAATTTCTGAAATGTAATATTTATAAAATAATGTTGAATATTTCGACTTGAAACCGAAACAGTACCGGTATTAGCGATTCGGCATGGTTCCGGTTTTTTTCGGATCCTATTATAGCGCTTAACGGTTCTTAAAAAAAAATGTTATATCGGTTTTGGTTTCGATACCGGAACGTGGCTTGAAACGGTTTATTTTGGTTAACGGTTTCGGTTAAGGTATTATTCCCTGGTTTTCAGTAAATCCATTTTCATTTAAAAAAGTCTCCACTTTTCAAAGACTTTCAGTGTTGTACACTTTTTGTGGGAAAATTTAATGTTGCAGAAAAAACTAAAATAATTTTGTGTACATAATAATTTAAAACACCTGTGTAAGCAAACGCACCGGGCACAATTTAAAGATCAGTAGTTGATGTATAAGTGGTTTTAGAAGAGAATCATATTTGTGAAGATGCAAGAGATAAGTAGAACATTCAAGATGTACATATACATTTGTATGGTTAGGTTGATCAAACTTTGTATAAACAAGTACGTGGGTGGATCAATAGTTACATAACATTTCAATATAGAATCATGCTTCCTTAGTTTTTCAAAAATTATGCGATTTAGACACCAAATATATCATGAGTTTTCGCTATGTGTAGCCGTGCATTGTATTGATAAAAGATCACTTTTTCTGGGGTAACTTTTTCTTGCATTCTTTGTTTAACCGATTAAATAATGATGCATCATACTCTTAATTTATCTTTTGATTTTATTTCAAGCAGTTAATAAAGATGATTCCGCGTACATCCCCAAAAACTTAGCTCATCATCTTGCAGGCTGATTATAACGTCTCAGTTGGGACTTACACGATGATGCAAGTTTTAAGAAGTTTATTAATATACACTCAGAAAATAATCTTACACTTAATTTTTTCTACTGTTTTAGAGCATTTTTAGAACTGATATACCTCTTTGAGTATTTTACTAGCGTATTATAGGCTATATAGGACCGTAGTCTTATAGTATGGGTTGAAATCAATCTAAATCGCTAAAGATCTTTTTTTTTTGTCTTTGATACAGAAGATTCTGGGGCCGATTATTTCGAATAATAATTGAAATTTTTTTTTTCTGCTTCTTAAAAAGATTTTATATAAGTTAAGTTTATGCGACAGATAAATAGTTCTATGTGGAAGATGAGTAAACGGCCCTAGGCTTGTCAAAGAATAGAGCATTCTCTAATTTAAGTTCGTTTTTTTCGGAGTGTAGGGTAACTCTGAAAGCAAAATTGTTCGTTCAAAAATAAAAAGGCTAGATATTTGTATCAGGGAAACTTATCATTATAAGTTTTAAAATAAAACTTAATACTTAATGATTATTTTTTTTAATTTGCTCACACAATAATGATTATGTTTTAAGTAATATTTTAAAACTTGGGCGATAATCATTATTTTTGAGCGAAAAAAATTAAACTCAAAAATAATGATTATTCCATGAGTTTTATTTTTTCGCTCAAAAATAAAACTCAACAAGGAATTGTGACCTTATCAAACGGAACTTTGATTTCTGATTTTACACGGTAGATACGTTCCAGAAAAACCTGGAAAAAAGATATGAAGTAAAGAAAGACTGAAACATTTGCACAAATACATAATAAATCTGCTAAAAATAAATTAGAAAGGGGAATTCCCTAACTAAATTTTTAAAAGATTTTTAGCAAGTAAAAATATTTTTCTTAGAAATTTCAATCAAATAGATTTTTTTAATCGGGCCAATTCGAATGAAATCGTGTAAAAACAGAATCAAATTTTTTTTGTAGTCCGTGTTATATCAAAACCGTGTAAAAAACAGAATTAGATGTATAAGAAAAATGATACTTATACCGGAACTTATATAGAACCTTTAACCAAAATTCTCATTTCGGTACGTATCGGAACCGATATTCGTTTCGGGATAAGTCCCTGATTTGTGTAAGTAACTTATTGAACCACCCTCGTACGAACAAGTTGGCTTGTTTACGGCTCAATAAAGCATAGATATGAAGTACAATAGCTTCACATACGCGTAATTCTTTTGATATTGCCAGTGGCTTCTGTTGCTTTTGATCTTGGATCTTGATGTGTGGCGTCTGCGATTTTATTTAAAAAAAAAAAACCAACAACAAAAATTGCTGACATATACACACATTCACACACTTGACTTGTTACTAATACGGAAATTTATGCTTCAAGCTTCGCCGTCGTCGTCTTATCACGCCGGTAACTTAGCTCGTTATGAGAAGCGAAATTCATTTTGCTAAGGTTCTTATAAGCTTGATTGTATGTATTAGTATTCATGCATATGTGTAGGTGTGGACAGTGCAGAAACATTTTATTACATTTGGGGGTTCCAGCAGCAATGACTGCTATACATATCTGGCCATTTTACATGAATCACAGAAATTATTTATTGTTGTTGTCAACAGAATGTGATGTGTTTGTATTGTTTTTCCACACACTTAATTTCCAAATGGCGCAGATTATATTTTGCACGCTGCACTATATGTACTAAAACACATACATGGTACATGGGAGTAGTACAAAACAGACACAAAGCGGGTAAGCTTATTATCAATACGAAACGTGCAGCGGCCATCGAATTGAAGTATGAGGGAATGTGGTCAAATGATCAAATATAAAACATATTATGGATACACTGCGCGTCACATGATTATTTCTTTGTATCTACAAATCAATTCTTTCTTCTTTCTTTCCATTAAACTTGTATGTTTCAGATAAGAATGTTTTATAGGAAATTGTTCAACGAATAAAACTAGGCAGTCCTTAATAAAATGCGATTTTTATTTTAAAGTTAACCGATTTTCAGTTTTAAAAAAATCATTCATCAATCAAATTTTTAAATAATTTTGGTCCGTTTTAGGTAGAATATCAAGAAAACTAGGGAATAATAGTCTTTATTTTCCGGTAAATCGCTATTTACCAACTGTCCATTTTATTACTATTTTCCAACATTAATGGAAAATAAAAAACTTATTATAATTTTTTATATTTGCCATATTTTCAAAATATCTTTATCGATTATTACTTTACCTAATTCGAAATGGTCAGTTGCCTGTCGCCGCCTCTATGACTGTTAGAGGTAAAATAGGTAAAAAAAAGACATGGCGAAATGAGGACCTCTTTAACTTGTTGGCCCCTTCCAATCATTTCTCGAAAAGAGTTCGAATCCACTAGTTTTAATTCAAAAATAATTTTTTTATTTTATATACCTTGTCTTATTATTAGTAAAGATTATTTTGAAAAAAAGAAACTATAAAATATAAAAAAATTCGAAAAAAGATTGTTAAAAATAATTTATTTAGTTACTGTAAAATTGATTTTTCATAAATTTTGACTTTGAATACCCATAAGAAAACATCTAGTAGGCGGAACACCCTTTTCAAACACTTATTTTATAGGTTGAACCATCTATCATATGACGTTTAAATTATTCGACTATCTCATTTGATTCAAACTTTGAATTTCAAAGGTTATGATTTTTCCAACAGAAAAAGTCAAATAGTGCGTCGTTTATATATTGAAGATCTTGAATCGAACTTACATTTATTTTCGAAATTGTTTGAAGCAATTTTATGGACCTATTAATAAGATAAAGGATCAATACCTAATGCAAGAGCTGACACAGAATAGATTCACAACAAAAATGTGGATTTATTGCAATGATCGTCTTGTTCTCCAGACATAATGAATATACGTATGCGAAACGGTAAACTATACTTGTATTTAAATTTTCCATTAAGGAAAATTGTAAGAAAATTTCCCTGTCAAGGTTGAAAAATCAATTCGATATCCGAATTTTTGAAGTTATTTATATATAATTTACTTATTTATCATAAACATACTCTAAAAAATTTGTTCCGCAGTTCTCACATTCATCTCTTTTGTCAGGGAGAACCTATTCAAGTGACCTGCAGTGTACATTGTAAGTTGATAAGAAACTAAAGAAAGAAAGAAAGACAGAGAGAGAAAGAACATTCATTTTCGTAGTCAAAACAAAGGATTTATGAGACCCCACTGTTTATGACAACAATTGCACCCCACCGCGGAGGCCATTAAACCTGATCTGGAACCAGCCTAAGAAACCAGTTTGTTCCATAAGTGGTTTGTGTGGTATTTTCGTCTAGCTAATCGATTTATGAATAAGTTTGATTACAGGTAGAAACAGCTCTCAGCTCTGATAGTTCTCTCAGACATTTATAGATTAACTTGAATGTTGTTGTTGTGCGGTATGGCGAAATATCAAATCAAATATGGCTGCTGTTTATATGGCGGCGCATATCTTACACTAGGTTAGTTACCCCTCCCACACACACGCACACACAAACACACCGAACATATGTAAGGTCTTACCGTAACAATGTTCAAGGCCAGGAGCACGTCCTTGCTTGTTGTCTCTTCTTCGTCCTGGCTCTGGCATTACAGCATACGAGAAAGTCCCATAAAATGTGTTTTCGTTTTTATGCCAATTTACAAAAAAATATGTTAAGATATGCTTAATGCGCAGTACCGATCATTTCGATATTCGACTATTGTCGTCTTATGACGTTTCGACTTAAACCTGGGGGTCTTTTTTTTGCTGCTTTGCACTTATATAAAGATTTGAATTGATTTAGTCAATCCTTTGGCAGATGTTTGTATATATCGTCAAGCCCGAGTGAGGTACAAGATCTGAATTGAAAGTAACAAGTACGCGAAATTTACTTGTTTTGTTTACTTGCGTGCCGTCTGCAATGACAAATATGGCTGGCAAACAGCTGATTAGAGATGACACTTTAATGTCGATAGGTTTGATTGAACTAATTACGACTCACGACAAATCGACAATACCCTTGCTGTGAGTATAATGAAATTAGTCTGAAGTTTGTAACGCATTGATGGAACATTTATTTTACTGATAGATTGTACAAAAATTAATTATATAAAAAATTGGTATAGGCACGAAGTAGTTGAAAACTATTTTATGGCCATCATTGAATATCATTTGTTTTTGTGCGAAATCATTTTATTTCAAACTTTGGTTGGTCAAAAAGAAATGCGCTTTCCATCTTCTTAAGGGTATAATATGGACTAATTATTTACTATTTTGTTGATTATGTTGGTGCCTTTTGGTAAACCTTCTTTAAAAGATGCCTATATGTGTGGTACAAATCAATTACAATTGCTATAATTATAAATTCAATTAAATTATCTAACAATAATCTGCTAACTTATATTAGTGGAAAAGGGATATTTACATGATTGATGAATCTAGGTACTGATAAATTTCATATGAGATAAAATATTTTAGACTGATTTTTCAAATGACAAATTAAGGAATGAGAATTATAGTTAGAGCACATAACCAGAAAATATTCATGTTGGGCATAGTTGGACCTGCAGAGTGACAATCGGAGTGGCCGGAATGTTCGAGTGAACCTGAAAGGTACTGCCAGATCAATGTAGGTGAGGAGTGTTCCAAAATCAACCACTCCGAGAAGAAGCTTGTAAACAAATAAGACCCCATTGCATATTTTGCGATGATGAGACCGTAAATGGATTAATTTTAACCTTGATCGGTAAGGTGGTAAATGCCTATTAGAGTCCCAGTTCAAATTCAAATTCAAAAATTAAAAAATGTTTTTAAACAGATTCGATCACAGCTTGCTGCTCCTTGTACTGTGGGTCCCATACACTATAGCAGTGTTCCAAAATAGGACGTACTAAGAATATGTACAATGTTTTAGTTGTATAATTATGTTAAAACATAATTTGTGGTCAAAAAGAACACGAAGATCATTTACATAAGGAATGCGATCAAGGACATGATTTCCTATAAAATAGGATACAATGTGAGGTGACAAACGATAAAAAGTCATCATTTAGAATTTTTAATGATATAAGAATATATGGTTATCCGAACACCACTTCTAGTTGTAAACGCGTGTGTAAGAAACAGTCAGAATACGGCGGACAACATAAAAACAGCTGAGTGGGATATGACCTAAAGGAGGTCATTCACAAAGAAGTCCCTGTGGGGCTATAAACGCGACAGATGACAGTTTAATATTATATAGTACTCTTTGCGTACGATTAGATAGATAAGACAAGATCCCGCTCAATAAGTTCGGGGGAAAGTCTAAAAGTAACAGTTTATGAAGAAGAAGAGCATGGCTTACCCATGGTAAAATTATATAAGGCATCAGAAATGCACCATGCGAGAGGGGTACCAGTACCAATTTTACCACGGCACAACGCCTGCTTAGGAGTATCAAATAATACCTTCCACTTTGACATTTGCTTTGCTACTGACTGTTTTTCAACACTCGACTAATACCCCAAAAAGAGGCAGCCTACCTTACTGACCACACCTTACATAGTTCCACCATGGGCTTAACGAATCGAAGGCCTTACTAAATACAGTAAAGACGACGTCAGTTTGCGATTGGCACTGAAAGCCGCGGTTTATTTTATGAAGTAGAATGATGTATGACTCATTCCAAATCACTGGGAGACAAAAGTATTTCAAGGACATGTTAAAGAGATAGGTGATAGTTTGCAGAACTTTTTAAAAACGTATAGTATTCATAATTGGTAAGTTTAGGAACGCGTACATTGAAACAGAAAACAAAATTTTAGACTAAAACCTATTTTCTGACCGATCGGTTCGAAGCAATTACACGAATGGGACCAAATTTTGCAATAAAGTTTTAAAACATATATTATTCACAACTTCTGAGTTTAAGAGCGCTAACATTAAAAACAAAATAGTTTTTCTTACCAAAACTCATTTTCTTACAGATTCGTTCTATGGCAGCAATAAGAAATAGTCATTGAAAATCTAGACTGAACGTTTGCGCTGCTTGGTGCGCTGATGGTTTGAGAGAGAAAACTGGGCTGAACTGAGGTTGGAAACAGCTTCTACACCCAGAGAAATCTAGCACGATTCGGCAAGACTGAAATCAGCTTCAATTTAGTTTTTTTTCGTCTTGAATTTTCAAGAAGAAATCTGCTTGAAATCGAGAAAACTTTGTGTGTTTGGTGGCAAGGGAGGTGAGACAAAAAAATAGAGCTTGAAAATTCATGCTTGATTTCAGTATTTTCTTCCCTGTCTTGACGAACTTCTGACACGAAATCTGCTTGATATCAAGCACGATCTGCTCAATTTTTTCTCTGAGTGTACTTAGGTTTCCAGTACAAATTAGTATTCAAATCCGAACACACCTTCACAGCACACAATCATAGCTAAAATATGATTGTATTGTATGCTCTACACTGGTCTAGATCAGCGTTTGCCAAAACCCAGCAAGCAAAGTTAGGAGCGCTCAAAACTATGTGTCTGAAAAGAGCCGACCTTCAGAGCGTTTTTGGAGTAAATACATAAATTGGAGCGTTTTCGGAGCACATTCAGTGTTTTCCAAGCACGGGCACATAAAAAGCTCTTCTGTCTGAGCATATTCGGAATTATTGTAAGTAATAAGTGAGTAAAAACGACGCTTAAAAAAAATAAGAACCTTATATGAGGCGATTCAAGTGCCTAAAAAATCAACTTTTATGAGCCTTTTCTGAGGGTTTTCAATGCTTCATTGGGAAAGAAAAGAGTCCGAAAACGCTCAAATTGCTTGCTGGGAAAGAGCGGGGCGAAAAGTGAGCATGTATTGGTGTGCGAAAGCGGCTCTGACTTACTTCATTAAACGCTAGCCAGCGACTGATTGGCTTTGTTGATTTGTTCGGCTCGTATCTGTGTGAATTAAAGGCGGTATGGGAGCCATACTCTGGTCTGGATGTCCCTAGTCTGTGCTCTTTGTAGAGAAGCTTCAAGTTTCTAGCACATCGTGACTGGGCAAATTGCGTTCGCGATATTGTGTCACACGCACATCTCTAAATTGGCTCAAGTATTTTTTGGTATTTTTTCCCTTGAGGAAATCAGTATTTATTCGCTGGTTGCATACGGTCACATGCGACAGTTCCCTGTCTCTTTCGTTTACGAATTGCCTCAATTAACAATTGATTTGGTTTTAAAAATTAATAGTGTAATAGTGATTTACTTTTAACCCTCTAAACGTGTGCAAAATGTTAAATGCCAGCAATGTTGCGCTAGCGCAGCAAACTACCATGACCTAAACACCAGGAATTGCAGCAACAAGCCATAAACCAATAGCAGCAGCAACAACAACAAAAGGGCAACACCAACAAAAACAACAACAATAAAACATAATTTCATTGTCAATTTGCATACAACACACAACTGGCGAAAGATATTGAGTTAGGTAATAGCAACTACAATCAAAATGAGTAAACTGGAAACGGATTCGGACAGTTCAGAGGAATTTTTCGATGCCGAAGACACAACGCCCAATCGTCATTCAACGCTGTGGTACGTACCTGCATGCATACATATACATATGTACATATATGTATGTGAATATGTGTGCTCTGAATCATACATCTAATTAACTGATTTCATTTACAGTCGCAAACTGCCGCCGGAAGTGGCCCAGGAGTTTATATTCCCTGAGCCGGCGGTGCGTGTAAATGCCTCCGCTGTCTCCTCGGACAGCGATGCCACTCCCATTGGTGCAGGCACACCAGCCACACGCAGTCCCACCAATAGTCTAGGAGCACGTCTTAAGCAACAGGAAAACGTTTTTGTGGAGCCCAAACCAGTTCAGACCGCAGCTGTAAGTGGGTGTGGTCAAGTGGGTTTTTTTTGTTGATTTATTTTTGGCTATGATTTGCATGGTTCTGGTTTAAGATTTTGTTATAAAATCCCTCCTCCACCCTGCAGTCCACTACCTTTGACAGGCATTCATTGCATGTCTTATTACAAAATTGTGAACAAAACGAACAAAAAATCAATGCAAAAATTCTCTTCATGCCACTTTCAGTGTCGTCCCCTTTCCCTACATGCCTTATTTAGGAGCGCTCTGGGTTTCGTTGTTTTTCTCTTATATACAAAAGTTTATTTGTTTTTATAATTTTTGCTATTATGGCGAAAGTTTATTTTTTGTTTTTGGTCATCCCGGGGGGAATTTGTATTTGTGTAGAAATGTGTATGTATTTTGTTATATTTTATTTATATTTTTGTATTTAGCATTTTTATGGCCACTTGTTGACTCATTTCATGCTATAGAAATGTTTTAACTCTGCTTAAGGAAATGTCATTGAGTCAAATTTTTAATAGTTCAATTATTATTGCTTAATGCTGATAATAAGAAATTAAACAATCGTGTCGTGTGTTGGCCTTATCGCTGTCCTAATTGCTGTAGTTTCTCCACTTTTTGTGTATTTTTGTATATATATTTTTTTGTACTTGCGAGAGCAGCTCGATAAGTCGGTGACCTTTTTAAATATTCGGCGTAGTAACTTTAAATGCAAGCAATACTGTCAAAATTTGAGCAATTTAGTTTGGGGTGCCAGTAGAAAACCTTGTGAATTTCTCGTGTGCTCATCAAGCATATTTTTTTGCGTAAAAATCCAAACCGAAACCAAGGATAAGGGGGATTTTGCACAAATAATTTTAATGATTTATCAGTGGTTTACTTAATTCTGTAGTGTTCGTATCGGTCTTTATTATTATTTAATTCTAAATTAAATGTATCAAGTTAAAAGGAGACTAATCCAAGTGTCCCACAAACCGCTTTCGACCAAAATACAATTCAATACCCGTACGATTTGGCTTGTATTTATATTTAGGTATATGTATTACAAAATAAATCTTTTTATTTTCCATTCTTTTATTCAAAAAGTCACTGGCTTCTCAAACAGCTCTCGTACTCTAAATGGGCTTTCGGTCAAGGCTTTCCATTTGTATGTGTACTGAGGGAAATGTACGCTTATCTCTCAAATTGTAGTCAAGTGCTTCGGCATTGTTGATAATAAATTCACGTAACTTCTGGTCCGACCAGAAACGATTTCACTTTTAAATCTTCGTTTGATAGATGGTTGTCAAATTGCCTAGGTATTGCTTCTTTTTAATCATTTAAAATATATTGCTTAAACTGTTTCTTTAACTTTTTGTATTGACATTTTTATTCTTTATTTTCATATTTTGTGCCTTTTCGCCACATCATTTCGTACAACTCAACGAACAAACCAAAATTGTAAATGCATTTATATGTATATAGTATGGTAGACAACGCTTTCACGAACTACGTCAGTGCATGCAAAATGATGAAGATGATAATCCAGGAAATACGCTCACGCCTGATTCTCAGGTATTATAACTGTTTTTTTTTATCTAAATCGAAACATCATAGTTTAGATGCTCGTAATTTTATTGCATTGTGATTAATATGACGTTATTTATCCACTACAGAATAGCTCCACGGATGGTGTCTTTACCAATCGATCGACGCATCCATTTAAGGTTATCGAAACAGATACGATGAGCATACAGAGTATGACTTCATTGGGTCGCGTCGGACGCATTTTGGCGGGCAGTATTGATCCATCTGGTGAGTATTTATCTTCCATGTGGGCGGAAAAACGAAACGAGTCCGTCTATTTGTCTGTCTGTTTACATGAATTCGTCAATATTAGTCTATTGAATAGGTTGACTCAAATCGTTTAGGTCCAAAAAATTCAACGAAACGCTCATAAGAGACAGTTTTATAAAAATTTGTACAAATCATTTATTGTACTATTCAATATATGAATTTTTTATTTTACGAGTTATTCCATTTATGAATGATGTATTTTATAAATGACCAATTTTTTTAAAACCATTTTCTTCGTTTTTGAACTTTCTCACAATTTCCACTTAAACGAAATTTTTTCAAAAGTGTGGTTGATTCGTGTTCAGACAAACTTAAATCGAAAGAATCTTGCAAAATCAAACGTTTGGCCCCTTGGCTTGTTAAGGGAGTCTTTTTCAATTTAGTTTTTGTTATTTATTTATTAAATAAAAAATAAATGTTAGAATTCGAGGGCTGTTCAAAAAGTTATCGGCCTGCTAATTAAGGGCTAAAAAAGGCGTAGAGGCGGTGATTTCGGGACTCCAGTTTATTGAAAATTAAAACGGTAAATAAGGTTATGATCTGAATTGATGTAATTCTGATTCGTACCTTTATCATAATTTTAAATTTTTTTTTAAATCGATTTTTCAAGTTTTTTTTTTGTTTTTGTAAAAAAATTATTCAATTTTTTTTCGTCTTGATTGAGGTATTGCCACATGGGTGATCAAAATCGGTTCAGAAGAACTGGCGCAACACTACCACACCTCGTTTGATCAACGTAACCCACCTATTCTAACGAAACAACATGTACAAAAAAAGAAAACACCCCGTACTGGCACAGCCAACGTGACAAATACAAAAAAGAATCTCAACGATGACACCTTCTTATCTCCCTACCCCTCCCCTCCAAAACCCACACACTCGCCCAACACCCCTCCACCCCCCACGCCCCCCACCCACCCCCCCACCCCCAAAACACCCCCCCCCCCCCACCCCCCCAAAACCACCCCACCCACCCCTCAAACAAAACATGTCTTATAAAAAACACGTATACCCTTAGCTTCCACTTCACCCCTCCACACACTACACCTCCAACCCAAACACCCACGCACCCCCCCCCCTAGACTTCCCCCCTCAACCCCCCCCCCCAACCCCACACCCACCCCCCATCCCCCCCCACCCCCCCCCCCCCCATACTGACTTCCCAACAAAAACATGCACACACACACAACCTTAGCCCTCAAACAAGAACTATGCCCCTCAATTCAACCTCACCTAATTACCAATCTTACTTCAAACCCCTACGGCTTTGCCCAAATACCGCAAACAAAACTCGAAACTCCTCAAACAATATGGCCGTCCCCTTCGCTCACCTTCTTAACCACCACCTTATTACATACTCAAAAAACCACAAAAACCAAATCACCACACCTTACCGCACCGGCCTACCCATCTCACGTACCAAAAAACACACAACATCGAAACGAACCTTGCCAGACAAGAATATATCTTCACCTTTACCTTCAACTAAAAAAAACGCACACCCTATACAACAAAACTCCTGCACCATAAAATCCAATTCTGATGATAAGGACTAAAACGGAAACCACAACCCTAAACAAACTAAAAACTACTAAAAACACCCTTACACCACACCCTACCCACTTACCAAAATAATAATGCAAACAAAAATAACAAAAAAATACCCTCGAGACATGCCCCTAAAGTTTAAGCTATAATATATGAAATTGAAAAAAGACCCTTATATTAAAATTAAATTGAAATTATCATCTCATATCATCATTTTTTGAGCAATTAAAAAAAAATTACAGACGGCTTTTTATTTAATAAATAATTCATTTCCCAGCGTTTCAAAGGTTAATGTAATAAAAAGTTCCGACAAGTTCGATAATCGTTTTCACAATCGATAGACAACTATTGGTGGTTTAAGGGTTGCCATTCCCATTCAAAACATGATAAAAGAGGTTCCATTTCAAGAGGTTCCGGAACAAATTGAACCGGTTCAGTAGTTGTTCAGAACCATATTTCAGGAATTTTTTAAGTGTGAACTTCAAATTTGGAGTGTAGGTTGGTTAAATGGTGCTTAATATTTTCAAGGTTTAAAACAGGTTCCGAACTAATTTGTGAAAAACGATTTTTAGGACCCGAGCGATGCAGGGTAATAAAAATCAATTGAAGATGACTATGTCCAACAGCAGTTTTTTCACGAATATCAATTGATAAGCGACCCTGGAAACCACCGGTTCACCGACCCTTAATGGCTGAGAGATATATTCCTCTTGGCAGCTCATTCAGTTTCGTTAGTTTTTTGTTATATACAGACATAAATTCAGAAACAAAGCAATCATTTATAAACTATTTGATTTTTTCACACAGCTATCAGCATAGATCGCGAGTCTTTGGCCTCTATGAATGCCCAGCAGCAGCAGCAACAGCAGCAGCAGCAACAACAGCTCCAGCAACAACAACAGCAGTTACCACCCACCACCTCGACTATGACCGCAACCACAACAGCAACAACCTCCAGCGTATCCTTCACCTCAGGCACACCTCGCATCTCGCCCAAGCATCAACAAGGTGGCCAAGCCGCCAGCGTTAACACAACTACAACCTCCTCAAATGCTGCGTCCGTTGCTGCTGCTCCTCCTCCTATAGCAGCTGCTGTTGTCAATGCAACTTCCTCAACAGCTGGTAATGCAATGATGCTGCAAGAGCCGGATGTGATAGCTAGCACAAAGCTGGCCCAGTCCAAAACTACAGATTCAATTACCTCTAGTGGACCTATAGCGCCACCGCGTCGCAAAAAGAAATCACGCAAATTCTCTAGCAGCTCGTCAGAGCAGTTTAACATGAATGAGGGCATGCGTCTACCTCCGGCGGATACGGAGGACACGGACAGTGATACACGTTCGGTGAAGAGTGTGCGTGATGTTCAACAGAGAATTCGTGATGATTTTGTCAAGGAATTTGAGAGTTCACTTAATGATGTTAGCGTCACGGCATCCAGTAATACGCTGACCTGCTCCTCGACCAGCACAATTGTGTCGGCAACTGCTGTGACCACAACTACGCCCTCCTCGACTCTGATTCAAATGGCTACGACTAGTGCCAAAGTCATAGTCAAACCATCGCATTCACTAGGCAACAGTTCTACATCGGTATACTTCAAACCAAGTCCATCCAATTCGGCCAAGAGCAATTCGGCGCCAGGAAGGGTTAGGTAAGCAGAGAAAGATATTTAAATATATTTTACTTGAGCTCTTTGTTTTTCGCAGTTCCATTGATCCTAATCAGGGCCTTAACCTATTTAAGGCCATACAGGGAGGCTATGTGGTCAAACCCCGGGATGAGGCCAGCAATAAGGCTCAGGGACCGTCACAGGATGAAATAGAACGCATTGAGAAATTGCTAATGGAGAATGCAAGTCGTCCCAAACTGGCGGGCACCGGTTCCAACAGTCTAGGCAGCTCCACACGGTGGGTTTTGGGCGAATTTTTTGGGAATGGGTGAAATGAACTTTCATATTTTAAGGTTTCTCCACAGAAGTCCTTTCGATCTAGTTATCATATTCAAAACTTGGAAGCTGCGCCTCAAGTTAGTGAAAAAGAAAACTTATTCACGTAGAGAGCTTGTTCAGTAAATGCCAGTTCATTAAGACCCATTATGCAAATCCCTTTGTTTTAACCTGGGTATTGAACCGGAACCCTAACCATTTTTCTTAGCCGGTATAACTGAAACAATTATACCGGTATCATTTGGTATTTTTTTTAAAATATTATTAATGAAAAAGAGAGGATTAAGACTGAAAACCTTCGATATGATATGAAGGTAATTTCGCATCCAAGCGAAGACTTCTGTACACTTCCAACGATGTTCTATATCTCAAGCCGAAACGATTGGGATAACCTTTCCCGCAGCAGAGAGTTTGCAGATAAATTGGCCAAACTTGGTACCACCTTTTAGAGAAGAGCACAATAGGGATGCCTAAGGCTTCTTTTACGCTTCACACAATAGCCGCAATACTACTTGTCGTTACGGATCGGTGTAAAAACCTTTCCTTCTTTGTGGTAGCTAAACTTATGTGGCCCACTTTCAACTTAAAACGTTACAACACACATATCGCTTGTCAGATATGACATGACTTCTGTAGAAGTTGCAGGTGCAAGGAAGTAAAGGAAACGGTACTTGGTCAACCCCTCGGAGATTTATGAGATGTAGATTCCAAATCTACTTAAGTTTATTCTAGTTCAGTAGCTGAAACTAAAATCAATTCTGTTATCTATGTATCGATGTTTTTCATATTTTGGGTTAAATCAATATCTTTTATATCTGACTGACATATACACACATATATTTTCAAAATCTGAAACAAACTTGATCTGCGTATGGTATTCAACAACTTACATGCAAAAGAATTTGGCTCTAGCTCTTGTAATCTCTGATATCATGAACGAACTAAGCTAAACCTCTCGTTTGCTCAGTCCCTCTTCTCTGCCAGCAATTTTGGCAGCAAAAAGAGCGTTACGTGTATGATGTGGCCTACTTATTTGTACTGAAAATATGAGCAACAGCTTTTTTAAACCTCAGTTCAACGCAATTCTCTCTCTTAAACCATCGAACGTCAGCGTCGCAATCAAAGAAGCGACGCAATCGTTCAGTCTATATTTCCCTAGTTTGTGCTGAGATCGATGCGTTTATACGAACAGACAGATGTTCAGACGGTCTTTGCCGAAATCGTCTCGGCTGAGTATATCAAGAGTATATATCTATATCAGTGGTGGGCAAACAATACAATCACATTTTAATTTATAATGGTTCTGCTGCTACGCGATGGATTGGAACCGGTTTATTATACTTTGTTACAACAGCAGCGCAGCCGACGAAACGGTATTCTGACGTCGCAGCTGCAGCGAATTTTGGTGTGCATACGCTATAGGGACGCGCCAAACGCTGATATATATAGTCCTTTTCATAATTATAAAACACATTGTTTTTTTCAATTATTTTTCCAGATAATAGTACTTCGTATTTTTCACCTTATCCAAATTATATTTATTATTTTATTGAATTACTTTTAAATTAGTTTTTTAAATTTTTTTAAGAACAAAAAAATAGAAGGCTAACATCGGCTATGCCGATGTTTTAAATACCCTTGCAGTTTTCGAATGGCGCTACCATTGATAACAAAAAAGTTTTTCTCACTAGAATTTGTTTTTAGACCGATCGTCTATGCTATAGTCATCCGATTTCGATTAATTTTTCAAGAATTGTGTGGATGTATATGAAACTAATATATGCTACGATTGGTGATGCTGCGATGGAAAACAAAAAAGTTTTTCTCACTACAACTAGTTTTTGGACCCATCCGATTTTGATCAATTTTTTTCAGAATTGTGTGGAATCATATAAAATTAATATATACCACGATTGGTGACGCTACGAGGGAAAACAAAAAAGGTTTTCCCACTAGAACTAGTTTTTGGAGAGACCGTTTATATGGCAGCTATATGCTATAGTCATCCGATTTTTATAAATTTTTCCAGAATTGTGTGGAAGCATATAAAACTTATATATACCCGATTGTGACGCTACGTGGAAAAAAGTTTTCTCATTAGAACTAGTTTTTGACGACGTTCCTAGGCAGCATAGATATAGTCATCCGATTTTGAATTATTTTTCCAGAATTGTGTAGAAGTATATATAACTAATATATACCACGATTGGTGATGCTACAATGGAAAACAAAAAAGTTTTTCTCACTATAACTAGTTTTTGGACCGATCATTCCTATGGCAGCTATATGATATAGTCATCCGATCCGGCCGATTCCGACAAATATGCAGCGTATTTGTATTTAAAGACTTTTTGCAAAGTTTGGTCAAGATAGCTTGAATAGCTAAACTGAGGGAGGAGATAGCATAGAAACAACGGACAGACGGACGGACGGACAGACGGAAATGAACTCAGCTCGTCATGCCGATCAAGAATATATATACTTTATGTGGTCGGAAATGCTTCCTTCACTGCGTTACAAACATCGTGACAATTTTAATATACGCTCTGCAAGGGTATAAAAAGACAGTCTTACTGCGATTTTTAGAATGTGTCTTATAATTTTGATAAGGTTGCAACTAGACAAATTTCGGTAGCTTTGACACAAAGCTAACGGTTGTTTTCCTAGAGCTGCTTAAAATACTAAGTAACGGTGATTTTCCACAGCCTATGCTTTGTTCATTAGTTCCTTATTTTTGTGTTTGATAAATTTAAACCTACAAGGATTTCTCGAGGGAAGGTTAAAAAATTATTAATGTTTCATATATTTATGATAGGGACCTTGTATAAAAGAGATCAACCATACTAACTGACTGACAGCCCAAAACTTTAGAGATAGGAAGGTGAATTTTTCACTGTAGTTTTATCTTATTCTAAAAGTAAGTACTAATTCGGGGTTTTGGAAAATTCCACCGGGAAATGTAGAAAAATCACAAAAAACTGTTGTATAAGACTCTTAGGTTTTTCATCTGATCAGGTTCAAACTTATTTTCAAAGCTAAAACAAAATATTAAGGACGTTTACCGTTTAAAAAAATCTGGAAAATTGGCGGAAAATTATTTCAAAAAAGTTATTTATTTTGCATTCGATCGGATTCAAAATCCTTTTCAAAGCTCTATATGGAAATTCCAAAAAAAATTATTTTACTTTTGTTGGAAATATTTGGCCGATTTTTAATTTTTGCCCGATTTGCTTAAATAAGAAATACGTGTCTTTTCAATTTTGGAAAATCTACCCTGAATGTCGGAAAATAGACGGGAAACCGATGTTAGAAACTCTTTTTATTTAAATTCGATCAGCACCAAACTTATTTTCAAAGACCACAGGATTTTCAAATTTTGGAAAATCCGGAAAATTTAAAAAAAAAATTGTGTTTTGTTTTCAGTTTGTCAAGAATCAATCTTCCGACTTTGCAGGGTGATTTTCCAAAATTTTTAAATTTTTTGTTATGATTGTTTTATATAGGGCGGTGAAAATATGCTTGGAGCTGTTCGGATGAAAAACCAAAAGTGTGTTCTAAGAATATGCCACATAAAACACGTTTTTATACACTTGAAAAGTGTATATTAATTTTGCCCAGAAGTTTGTAACGCATAGAAATATTAATTTCCGACCCCAATAACCTATATATATTCTTGATCAGGACGACAAGCCGAGTTCATTTCCGTCTGTCCGTCTGTCCGTCCGTCCGTCTGTCTGTTTCTACTCGAACTAGTCTCTCAGTTTTAAAGCTATCGAGCTGAAATTTTGCACATAGTCTTCTTTTTACTGCACGCAACTAATATGTCGGAACCGGCCGGATCGGATGACTATATCATATAGCTGCCATAGGAACGATCGGTCGAAAAATATGTTTTAGTGAGAAAAACTTTTTTGTTTTCCATCGTAGCGTCACTTATCTTGGTATATGTTAGTTTTATATGTATCCACATAATTCTGGAAAAATTTATCAAAATCGGATGACTATATCATATAGCTGCCATAGGAATGATCGGTCTAAGAACTAGTTCTAGTTAGAAAAACATTTTTGTTTTCCATCGTAGCGTCACTAATCTTGGTATATGTTAGTTTTATATGCTTCCACATAATTCTGGAAAAATTTATCAAAATCGGATGACTATATCATATAGCTGTCATATAAAGGGTCGGACGAAAAACTAGTTCTAGTGAGAAAAACTTTTTAGTTTTCCATCGTAGCTTCACCAATCATGGTTTGTATTAGTTTTATATGCTTCCGCGTAATTCTGGAAAAATTTATCAAAATCGGATGACTATAGCATATAGCTGCCATATAAACGGTCGGTCAAAAAACTACTTCTAGTGAGAAAAACTTTTTTGTTTTCTATCGTAGCGTCTCCAATCTTGGTATATATCAGTTTTATATTTTTTTACATAAGTTCGAAAAAATTTATCAAAATCGGATGACTATAGCATATAGCTGCCATAGAACCGATCGGTCGGAAAATGTGTTTTACTAAGAAAAGTTTTTTTTATGGTATCAAATTTTTATTATTAAATATTAAAAAGTTTAAAATATTTTATATCTATATTCTATATATTTTTTACCGGTTAAATCAGTTGGAGTAAACTTTTTCAAGTGTATTTAAACTTCGGCACAGTCGAAGTTAGCTTTGCCTTCTCGTTTTTTTTTTAAATATACCGATTCTTAGACTTTTTTATATTTGGATTTTCGCTTAACACTTCTGTCCACGCTTCCAGTGATATCCCTACAGTCGGAAAAAATAACCTTGTGTTAAGGAATTCTCTATTCTTATTTCGCCCAGACAAACTCTCATAAAGCTAACAAAAAATTTTCTTATAATGGTTCGAAAAAATCTTCTATAAAATCTGCCGTATCTCCGCCAAAAATATAGATCTTTAGCAATTTGGATAAATTTGAACCCATAGTATAAGATTAAAGTCCAATATAGCTCAGATTAAGCTATTAAAATACTCAAAGGGGTATATTAGCCCTAAAAACACACAAAAACTGATTGAAAGATAAAATCTGCCTTAGCCTTGCATTACATTTTTCGAAATATTAAAATAGAATTTTTGTAGGGCGAAATTTGATTAAAATCCAGAAACTTTATTTCTAAAATTGATGTTATCATTCATTCCTTAAACATTTCTAAATTTAAGGGAGCATTTTTTTTTGACTTAAAAACCCTTTATATTCCATTAGAGGGTTTATGTTTACCAAAGAAAAGTTTTTCTTCTTTTGAGGAGTTTGTTTTCTATATCTTATGCATCTTAAAAAGATAATTTGTTTCTTGTTATTCTTTAAGGTCGAATTTCTAAAATGTAAGACTTTTTCTGAGTGCATATACTGCTATTTTATAAGTTGAAACATATATTTCAAATAATCATAAATCAATCAAATAAGTAGTAAGAAACCGAAACAATACCGGTATAAGCGTTTCGGTGTGGTTCCGGGTTTTTGGTTCCTTTTATAAGGGATAACAGTTTTCGGTTCTAAAAAAAATTTGAGTATCGGTTCCGGTTTCGATACCGGTACCTGGCTTTAAACGGTTTATTTCGGTTAACGGTTTCAGTTATGGTATTATTCCCTGGTTCCGAGTATATTTTTTAATATTTCTATGGCACCTCCGTCACTTATGCAGATGATTCTTCGTCAAATCTTTTTTAACATTTCGACAAAGCCACGAACTAGATATCCAAAAGCAGCTCAATGACCATATCCATCCCTCATGTTTTGAAGAGCCTGTAATTTACTTTATCAATAAAACTCATTGAAACTCCAATATGCGAACCCCGGAGGGCACATACATATATTTTTTAAGCAGAAAATCGTCGATTTTCACCAATCGAGCGAAGGACAGCAAATCGCAATGCTAAGCTCTTCAATTCTCGCTTATAAATGAAGAATTTGCCAGTATTTATTTTTTGTGTGTTAAGTACAATAATATTTTCGGTTATTAGATCCGATGGGAAGACAATGCGTAGTCGAAGTAAAAATCGATCTTTGATCAAACGGTTATTGTTATAACAAAAGATTTACTTGTCACTTAACATATTAGGTCAAATAATTTAAATTTTCAATGCAAACGATTATACGAAAATCTCTACAGATCTCCGGGTCACCACCGTAACAGTCCCTTGTACACAAGTAAGTGTCGAACGACAATTTCTTGGTGTGCAATTGAACATGAAACTATTAAGAACGCAAATGTTTTAAGATCAAATCATTTGTCTTTTCTTTTGAATTTAAAAATGTATAATCAATCGGTTCGATTCCGATATTTAATAGAAATAACCTAATTCCAATCGGTTTTATTTCCTGTTTTTAATTTGTTTCTTTTCTTCTTTCCACTCAGCTATCCGCCCGCCTTGTATCGCCATAGTACTGATAAGGAGCGTCGTAAGTCTGCCGGAGATGAGGATGTGCTCAAACAGATGAACATCTATGTGCGCACACGAACTAGCTCGGGCAAACAACTTACCGATTTTGAGATTCTCGAACAAGTTCCTGTCAAGAATTTGGATACGGGAGAGAATATGCCGCTTTCTGAAATGCGTTCACCGCCAGTGCCTGAGGGTTGGAATCCACTCTCGTTGCATATACTAAAATTAACCTCTCATTTGGAGGTGATTCAAAAGGAATCGGATGAGGAGAGTGTGATTGGCATACCACCAAGTAGTGAGGGTCAGCAGCCCGATGAGGAGGAGCTAGAGACAGAGGATGGCAGCCGGTTGAAGAAGAAGACGGCACGAATTAAACGCTTCTTTGGTACCACCATGCGTAAGACAGTGGACAAGGCCAAGTCCATAGCCTCCGAGGTGTCACATGCACGCCACAAGGAAGATGTGGCCGATATTGTGGATGCCATGAATCCCGAGCAGAATATCAAAATCAAAGCGTCGTCCTCGAATAAGGGACCCTATGAGTTTACCAAATTGCAACATGTCCAGGACTTAAGCGGCGAGGATACCAGTGCTGTGTGGTGCATGAAATTTAGTTCTTGCGGTCGTCTATTGGCCACAGCCGGGCAGGATAAGGTGCTGCGCATTTGGGTACTCAAAGATGCCTATCCCTTTTTCCAGGTATGCTTACAGAATTTTAATTGCTTTTCTTTACTGAAATTCCTTCATTTCTCCAACAGGACATGCGCAACAAGTACAATGCAGATCAAAAGTCCTCACCTACACCCTCTCAGGAGTCTTTGGTATCACAGCATTCTGCAGAGGAAGCCATCGCCATGGCCACGGCCGCCGAGAAATGTCCGGGTCCGTTTATGCCTAAACCCTTTTGCACTTACAATGGCCATACTTCGGATCTGCTTGATGTCAGCTGGTCCAAGAACTATTTCATTCTCTCCAGCAGCATGGATAAAACTGTGCGCCTGTGGCATATCTCCAGAAAGGAGTGTCTTTGCTGCTTTCAGCACATTGATTTTGTCACGGCAATTGCTTTCCATCCGCGTGATGATCGCTACTTTCTGAGTGGCAGCCTGGATGGCAAACTGAGGCTGTGGAATATACCCGACAAAAAGGTGGCCCTGTGGAACGAGGTCGATGGCCAAACAAAATTAATAACGGCCGCCAATTTCTGTCAGAATGGTCAATTCGCGGTGGTGGGCAGCTATGATGGACGCTGCATTTTCTATAACACGGACCAGCTGAAATATCACACACAGATCCATGTTCGTTCCACGCGTGGCAAAAATCGCATAGGACGTAAGATCAGTGGTATTGAGCCTATGCCCGGGGAGGATAAAATTCTGGTTACCTCCAACGATAGTCGAGTGCGGCTCTACGATTTGAGAGATTTGAATTTATCCTGCAAATACAAGGGCTATTTGAATGTGTCCTCGCAAATTAAGGGCTCGTTTAGTCACGATGGCAAATACATTATTGCCGGCTCTGAGAATCAATGCATCTACATATGGAAAACAAATCACGACTACTCCAAGCTGAGCTCGGTAAGCGTAAGTGTTGCGAACAAAAAATATTGTGTTGCGTGGAACTTTTTAAATTCATTTTTTTTTTGCTGCAGGTTCGTCGTGATCGTAGTGATTTCTGGGAAGGCATTAAAGCACACAATGCCACTGTTACCTGTGCCATATTTGCGCCGCATCCGGAGGCTATTATCAAGCCGGAACCCGATGAAATATCAAATGAAAAGGTGCGTATGGGTTTGAGGGAAGGGGAGATAAATATGTATCTTCCCAGAAATAGTTAAGTATAGCTGGGCAGTGGCATGGCCGAGTGTTCAGATCATCAGAACTGTTATAATTATACTCTGTACCGAGTATAACTCAACAACTCTACAATCGTTCATCTGATCGGAAAACGATGTATGGGGGCTCGATAAGTAATGACGAGTAGAATATATGTATAGAAGGTTAGAACAACCTAACTTCAAAATTGCCGGATATTTGAGGTGTTTTTAAATTGCGGGGGTGGCAACTCTACTATCGTTCATCTGATCGGAAAACGATGTATGGGGGCTCGATAAGTAATGATGATAGTTATCAGCAAATCAAATAATTATGATGGGCAGCACTGGCCGATATCGTTTTGGACAGCACTGACACAGCTTGTGTGACCTCACACCGCTTAAAGTTTTCTGCTATGTACGGTCGGGCTTGACCGACTTTCTTACTTGTTTTTAAATAGTAATTTGTAATGGATAACTTGAAGTTTCAAAATTAAACCCGATATTGTACTTATTTGAAGTTTTTATAAAACAAAATTATAACTGTTAATACTCATATTTTATACAGTTACTGAAAAAAAAACTGTTTCGCCCAACCCTAATGCATATTTATTTTTCAATCTTTAATTTTCTCCATCCAACTTGACTCGCAACTAATAATGCTACCATTTCCAGCTGACGAACAATCAACCCGACCCCATGGTGGAGCAGCATAAGAAGGGTTGCGGCTATGTGCTGGTCAGTGCCGATTTCAATGGCGCCATCAAGGTGTTCATCAATAAAACAAAGCCCAAACATAGCAGTTTACCCTACACGGCCATTGCGGATTAGTCAACAAATTGGAATTGGAAATGGAATGGAGGAGAGGAGAAAGCAAATAAGCGTGTAACAACATTTGTGTTTTTGTGTATTATGTATTGTACTATTTATGTCATTATTGTGTGTATATTTTGTACGAGATTAACTATTAGCAGCGCGCCATCGCTTATTTATATATTTATTTAAATTACCTATGTGAAAAGTTGTTAACAATTCTTGCAAGCGCAATGTGCAAAACTATTTTTTAATGTTAATTATTTTTTAATGCCGATTGTGTGAGTCGATATTATACTTAGTAGATGATGATGATGATTGCTTGTAGAAATGGTAATGATATCGAAAGCCAATTGTATATTTTGTATTATGCAAAGCAATTACTTTAAATGCCCACAAACACACACACGTACACACGTAACTAACTAATAATAATTAGCTTATGGTAATTATTTCATATATTTTGTGTAAATTAAAGAATTAGGCAGACGCCTTGCACCTGCCCAAACTGTGCACTCTTACAAATTGGCTTTCATTTCCATATGGAGACAAGGAGTGTTTGAAGGATGATTTTCAAGTGCTTCAGGATTAGACGTGGCTGGCAGCAAGTTCTACATTTAACGTAAGTTTAACCTTCATTATTGGGGCTTCCTTGAGCAGATGGACGTAAACCAAAAAGGGTGGCACAAGTTAGATTAGTGAAATGTGTGATTTTTACAGGGATGCAAACCGGTTATAGGCTACAAACCACATTTAACATTATGTTCGACCCATAAATTATATTGAAGTCCCAAAATGGCAAAATAAAAAAAATTTATATTTTTTATTTATTTTATTTGTTTTATTTATTTGTTAATTTTTTGAATTTTTTTTTTGTATTTATTCCGCCTCCTTGAAACTTTTACCACTAAAAAGGAAAGAGTACTTGTAATCCCTGCAGAGAACTCGAAATGGCATACAATAAGGAGACATTAGAAAGTCCTAAAGGAATATAATTCCGAGTTTTTCGCGAAGGAACATTGAAGTTAACTTGAACAATTAGGTTTGATGCATTGATATCACCTTCAATGAGCTTGAGCCAGAACATTATTCCCATCATGATGCGTCTATGCTCTAGTGTTCGTAAATCTCGAAGTCTAAGCCTTGATATGTAAGGAGGGAGCCTTAATAGTGAATCCCAACCGAGGTTTCGCAGAGCAAACAAGAGGAATTGCTTTTAGACAGATTCAATTCGTGCACACAGAGAAATGGATTGAGTGTTCCAAACGCATGAGCCAAACTCCAGGATCGAATGGAACCAGGGATTAACCGGTTCCGGTACCGGTATGAGTATTTCAGTTAAAGGTTCCCTTTCGGTTTTTAACTTATTTCGGATTTTATTTGTATTTGTATTTATTCATGAAAACATCCTAACGCAAGTAAACTACTTTTATGCGTTAGCACAATTGGTTGTAAAAGTTTCTATACCACGACATGCTAAAGGTTTAGCTGTTTTAACAAATTTGTGAAACTGTATATTTCCATATAAGACAATAGTATAATTTTTTAGATTGTTCTATTTATTATTATTATTGTTTTTTTTTTTTATATATGTTTATATTTAATATAAAAATTAATTTGTTTTTAGGTGTGCCTTTAGTTTTTCCTGAAATTGCGTTGTGCTTTTGATAGATTTAAGACTATGTGGTAATTGGATCCATTTTCGAACAGCATTTCGGTTCCGATATGGTACCCGAATTTTTGTTTCGGTATACCGGTACGTACCGGTGCAAGCACAATTTTTCAAATATTCAAAAAATTCAATTGCTTTCAGATATACAAAAAATTAATTTGATTAGAAAATATTATTCACGGGGGTACTTTCCCATTCTTATTTTGTATCTTGTTTATGATTTGATCGCAGAAACATAATAGCTGAAATATATCTAAATTTCGGTTCGAAATAATCCACCCTAAAATCTGCTGATGCCCTGTTAAAAACAGAGCTAAGTTAAAGATCATTAGCGTTTTGGATTGTTTTTAACCAAATTTTAAGTCTACGTTCAAAGGGGTGAAATAAAACATTCTTAAAACGAAAAGTAATATTTTTAAATTTGAGGACGTAATTTTGAAATTCTATCTTTTTTTTAACATTTTTCTAGCTTTAAATATTATATATATTTTTTCTTTTATAACGGTTATCGGTTTTTGGGTTTTAAAAACAATTTTAATATCGGTTCCAGTTCCGATACCGGTACGTGACTTAAAACGGTTTATTTCGCTTAACGGTTCCGGTACGGCATTATTCCCTGGATGGAGCAAATCGGTATAAATCGTTTAATCCACCGAATCAAGAAGTTGCACAAATGTAATGATTGATACCAATTATCTTAAGAGTTTATAAGAAAATGGAACATGTACCACATTCGATTTAACTTAATTTTAAAACCGTAACTTTTCAATTAGCTTTTCAATTATGTTTTTTTTTTTTGATGTGAAGGTAGGGTCAAAATTCAATTTCAAAATAACGAGTAACGCTCACACGGACACACTGACACTGTTTTTTAACATTGTTTTCCAACACAGTTTGCCAAAACTATTTTGAACATTATTTATCGACAATGTTTTTCACCACTATTTACCAACATTTTTTTTTCAACACCATTGACCAACATTGTTTTCCAACACAGTTTTTTTTAACATTGTTTTCCAACACTGTTTTCCAAAATTGCTTTCCAAAACTTAATAAACCCGCTTTAATCAAATAGAAAATGAATACATTTTGAATATTTTGTTTAAATCATTCTTAAATCCGAATGTTAATGCTCCAACTTATGAAATTCATCAATGAGGTCCTGCCTGTGTTAAACTCATGACCAAAATACAGGATTGCAGTATAAGCCCATCCGGGATGACTAAGCCAAACCGTTGGGCTTTCAGAAAGGTGGCAAAACAGTGAGCGTAAACCATAAACTCAAACCAAAACCGCAGTTTAATTTGACCCAAAATCCATGTTTAAAACCGAACCAGTAGTAAATTCCTTCAAACCGTTTGCATCCCTGTTAAAAATGTGTGATTTTTAACTTAAAAATTGTTACTATTTTTAGTCCCCTAGGGGAAGTGTTTAGCTGCCAAAGCTTTCCCTTCAAGTAAGACCCTGTCCCTGTCCTAATACGAAACGGGGGTGACTGGAAGTGCATTCAAGTAGAAGAATGCGTACATGGCAAGGGATAATCCTCGAGTGTGATTTAAAAATCGTTCTGTTAGTTGTCAGACTGCGACAAAAATTCCAGACTTTGCAAAACAATGGTCAACATAATTATTCTTGCTGCATTAAAACCAGAAACGAAAAAGAAATGCCAAAAATGAAACGAAAACATTACAGGACGAAAAACCAACAGAAAGTGTCAGGAGGGGGGCGCCTCTGCTCCCTACCCAATTTCTAGCCGGAAGAGGCAACTTCCTGAGTGGCATGAAAATCATTTCAAGTGCCTTTTCGAGGGCTTGTCCCAACTCCCGACTGTTGTCTGGCCTGGTAGGCGGTCGGACGTCGAGACAAAGAGCATATCCTAGTGCCTCGACTCATTTTGGGGGGCTGATTCTGTTGGTTGGCTGGGCTGCCTACCTAAACGCAAATACAAATACGTTAATTTCAACGAGCGCAGTTCCAGCAACCCCAAAAAAGAACTCGTAAACGAGGGAGATTTATGTACATTTGTCGCCACATACAAATGTATTTCAATACCATCTTCGAGGCTTCTTCGCCGTTTTGTTGCAATTTTGCTGTGGGGGAGGCGGTGGGTTGGCCATGAATATGCCGGCAAAATAATTGTTTAGCCAGACGGCAAAGTCACTCGAAAGACGATTAGCGCTTTTTTTTCTCCCCCTTAACATGCAATCAATAAAGATTTTGTTGCAGTACATATAAATAATACTAAAAGGCGGTGGTGGTCGGCGGGCGTGGCATGCCAATGCGGCAACAACAGCTGTTGCAACGCCAACCAGCTAGCAGCAGCCAGACGCCGGCCCTCATCATCAGGCATACCCATACCAGTTTCAAATGCCAATCAATGCACTTTTGGCCATGTGCCAAGTTGCTCTTTCTAGGGAGAGAGAGACAGAGCGAGAGAAATATTAAGAGAGTAGTTGAACAGCTCTTTTGGGGCTCTTTAAAAGTTAAAGTTTTCAGAAAACTGATTTAAATCAACTGGAAAATGTTAACTAATTTTTAGATTTTTCTTTGTGGGGGCATTTAAAGTTAACAATGTGGTGTTCCAGCTAACTTTAATATGAAGAGAACCCTAACGCTATTCCAACTGAGCAAGTGAGATGGGCACGTAGTATTTACGTGAGTCCAGTCGTGAACAAAGTGATTAGCTGCTCGTTGCTTAACTTCTTTAATTGTGTCCTAGGTCTTTCCTTTATACAGTTTGATGAAGAGTCTGGTCCACAGAATTAAGCCGAATGGTGTTTTGGTTCCAGTTGTGGTACGTACCAAATCTTTTTTTAACCGGAACCGTATACCGAAAAGAACCGATTGAAACTCAGAACCAGAACCGGAACCGTTATTATTTATTTTACGAGAACCGGTATTTCGGAACCTTTTTTTTTTAGAAACCGAAATGACCGAAGAGATCCGAAACGTTGTACCGGTATAGTTTCGGTTCTGAGTTTTTTTTTGTTATTTCAGTTTTATTGCTTCGATCAGGGTAAACGTTAAGCAAGAATTTACATATGTTAGGTTACGGAACCATCTTGTATAATTTTCAATACAAATAACCATTGTATCTTATTTCTTTTCATCTATTTTGGTTCAATAATTTCCAAATATTAATAATTTATCCTTTTTTTTTGCATTACAAAAGGAAACGAATTAACAAGTGGGCTTAACCTAACAGCAGGGTTAATTTGTGACGGGTAACTTTATCTGAAAATAGTGTATATAACATTTCATCAGATATGAAAAGTTCTTCTTGCTCTTCCAGTTAGACCGGTATACCGAAATAAAAACCAAGGTACCGATTCGGAACAGAATACCGAAATAAACTAGAACCTAAACAGAACCTTTTACCGAAACATTAGTTTTGGTACGTACAAGAACCAGAACCGGAACCGAAATTCGATTCGGTTTGATTCCCTGGTTAAAGGTTCTTTTTGGGATCTAATTTGTTTCGGTTGTGTAGGTTTGGTAATGTTAATTGTAAGTACCGGTTTGTATCGGTAAAATTAAAAGATCCTTTAAATCAGTAATGGAGACCGCTTTTAACAGTGTGAGGACACTTCGCATAAGATTAACCGTTGCAAAAAGTCGTGTGACTTCTTTTACGAATGGTCGCATTCGACTTAATGAGACAGAATCAGGCAAACAACAAAGCGCACAGCATTCCTTATACTGTAATCGTTTAAAGCTGTGAAAATCCTTGAATGAAATAAAAGAACTAAATAATATAAAGAACACAAAACCGTAACCGTACCGTTTCAATGTTTTGGTTAATTTCAGCATTTTCGATTCCAAATATACTGGTTTTCAAATAACGGATCTTTAAAATTCGAATTGTGTCACCTGTTTTGGTTCTAAGTTTTTTCCGTATACGATTGCGGGCTCGGGTTCCGATTCGAATCAATCCTAAGACCAGGACAGTATATTTTATAATTCTTCACAAAGAATTTTATAATGCAGCATTGATTGAGCAGAGCTAAACTTACTTCAAAGTAGAGACCCGACATAAGCTGAGGTTGGGAAGGCTGTCCCCGGCACGGGATTAATTTCATTTGAATTAGTTAGTGTATTGGCCCACATTAGATAAATTGGCTTAAGGCTAGCGCATTTAAGTACGTGATTTATTTTATTTAGATTTTGATATTTAGCAATCAAGAAAAAGCGGCGAAGAAAGTTTTAAAGGGACACGGGACAAATTTTTTTTAACTCTCTACTAAAGGAACAAAGAATATAATAACCAGGGATGCATACCGCTCGGGAATAAGGAGTGCTTCGGTTCTGTGGCTCGCAGAAATTTTAAACCACCGGTTCGGTTCATTATATGGTTTTTGTAGCAACCCGAACCGCGGTTTTGGTTCGGTTCAAAGGTATACTGATATTTCAAATTTTCCGAATTTACAGATTTTCACATATAACTGGACAACTTGTTTTTTTTAAATGGTAACTTGGGTTAAAAACAAAAATTTTTTTGCTAATTTGAAAGATGTCTTGAGAATAATGAAATTTCGACAATTCGATTTTCATAAATTTAGCGATAGTTGTTGAACTTAAACGTGTTTTTCTCAAAACATTGTTTTCTGTCGGCCCGGTCCTAACTTTCTACTGAACCGTTGCTTTCAAATTTTAACAGGCTGTTTTACACACTTATAGTTCTCGTCGGACTAACGAGAATTTTTCACCCCTAACTTTTTATTCTACAACCCTTTCTTTGCTAAAATAAAAGGACTTTTTTCAAAGTCGCCATTTTGTTTTTACCCTTGAAATATAACTTCAGTAGTTCACCAGAATGACATGTCTATAGATTAGAATAACAAGAATATTTGATTTCAGATAACATCAAGAGCCAAAATCACCCGGGCCACCCACGCATTTTTTGAGGTTCCAACTTCGAGTGACAATAATAATAGTAATAAACTATTAAATTTTTTCAAATAAATTTTTTTTTATATTTTCAATATGTAAATAAAAACGCTCTAAATATTCAAGATAATTCATTTTTATTTTCCTATAAAAAACCACTCTCCAAAGAAGTCATGAAAATAGGCATAAGTTACCAGACTACTACCTTAAAGCATTTAATATGGTAAGAGCTAGAGAAATAAAGTTAATGAAACGTAAAGCTTACATTCCAGTGCAATTTAAAAGAGAGTAAACAAATCAGAAAAGCCAATCAGTCGCTGGTTAGCGTTGGTGTGCTTTTGCACACCAATAGACTCTCACTTTTTCGCCTCGCTCTTCTTGACAAACACTGTTTTAAACATAAATTTTAATCATCATTAATTACCGATCAGATGAACAATGGTCGAGTTATAAGCAAAACAAATAATTACGCTGGGCAGCACTGACCGCAATTGTGATGGGCAGAACTACACAGTTTATCTGATCCCACAAACTTTGGCAGGTGCAGAGTATATTACTTTCGGGTTTGACCGACTTGTTTCTCGTTGTTCTTTCACGAACAGTTTCGTTTTCACCACCTGAGTCGGCGTAATAGTATGTAAAACCCAACAATTGAAAAAAATAACTCGGAATGAAACCTAAATTACCTTAGGTTCCAATAATAGTCATTGACTGATTTAGGTTCTTAATAAATCTTTGATATCAGTTTCAGTACGTGATTTAACGGTTCCGGTATTGTTCCTTGGATAAAGGCTAAGAGAAGAAGTCTCTTTTAAAATTTATAATTTATCACTTGATCAGGGATTGTTAACACCCTTAATATAAGCAATACAAATTTTAAAAAACGAAAAGGCAAAGCTAAATTCCACTGTTCCGAAGTTCTAAGAATCTTCTTTAAGAATGTGATTGTTTACTTTTAAATTTCATCAGCCTACCATCAAAATCCATAAAATTTTCTCACAAAGACTCATTTTCCGACCGATCGGTTCTTTGGCAGTAATACGAAGCAGTCACCCGACTTTGACCAAATTTTGATAAACAGTTTGAAAACATATAATTATTCAAAATTGCTGAGTTTAAGAGCGCTAACATTGAAAAAAAAGTTTTTCCTACTAAAATTCATTTTCTAATCGATCCGTTCTATCGTAGCTATAAGAAAAAGTCAACGGACCCGGACGGTTTCGACATATTATTCATATTATTTCAGCTCAATAGCTTTAAAACTGAGAGACTAGTTTGTGTAAAAACAGACATACAGACGGACGGACGGACAAAGTATATAGTTCATGTGGTCGGAAATAAATATATCTGTGCTTTGCAAACTTCAAGTCGAATTGAAATGATTTAAAATCTAAACTCTTGTCATTGTTTTTATCACGCGACCATCTTTGGCAATGCCTACACTCCCACACACACACACACACGCGTGCATACCACTTACATATACATGCAACAACAACGAGATTTGAGCAAGGTACGCTTAGCTGGCGCTCTTTCATTTCATTTCTCAGTTTCAGTTTATTTCTGGCTCTCATGCAAAGCGCAACGTCGAAGCGCTCTCCGTCTCGGTTTTGTGTTATTGTGTGTTGGTTATTTCGTGTTTCTAAACGCATTCAAATTGCAATTGTGCTGCTGGTGTGACAACAACATATGTACAACCATCCAACCAACTACCATACAGTGTAATAAATATTCAATATTTTAATATTTGAATTTAATATCGTATTTTGTGTGAAGCCCGTGGGCTTCATTTGTCTGAGTGTTCAAAAATAAAAATTCAATTCAATTGATCAAATCCATGGCAGGAAGCTGCTGGAGGCTGGCCAATGTGCCTAAGTGAAAATTGGCCAAGAACAAGAAGCCGGGCGTGCCAAAAAACGCAAGCGCAAGTGTGCGTGCTCAAGTCAAAAGAAAACTTTAGCTTCATGCAAATAATAGCTGCTAATTGCTGCCGACAAAGAAAAAAACAACAACCAATTTAACAAAAACATTTAATTAATATTATTATTATTGTTGTTGTTTGCTGCTGCTGTTTTTTTATTTTTTATTTTGCATTCAATGGAGGTAACGTCTACGGAGAACCAGCTGAGAAACGCTTTACCGTTATTTATGTGTGCTTAAAGCGCGTTTCGCAATTGTTAAATTGACACAAAATTCTGTTTTCGTTTATGTTTTCTGTTATGAATGAAGAACCAAATGGCATCTTTAACAGCAATCAATAACTAAACACCGCATCAGCAAAATTACCAAATTTCAATATCGTAAAAAACACCGCTTATAGCTGAGTTTTAATATCGTAATTATCAAACAAAAGATTTTTAAAAAAATTGACTAAAAAACAAATGTAAAGCCAAATACGTTTATGAAAAACAAAAGTTTTACTTACTATAGACAAGTCTTTAAAATCTTTGATTCTTTTTCATAATTGGCAAAATCAAAAGGAAACAAAAATTCTTACTTTGAAAAAAAAAGAACAAGGAAACATGTTCAGTGAAGTGAACAACCTTTATACCGACTGTAATATTCTCTATATCTGCCACAGTTTGTATATAACTGAGAACTTTTAAGTATGGTTCCACACAAACTGTATAAGTACTGCCCATCACGGTTGCGGCTAGTGCTGCCCAACAAAAATATTTTATTTGCTTATGACTCGACTATAGTTCATCTAATCGCTTTCAAACTTGAAGGGTCAATAAATAATGCTGAATATTATATATGTCCAAAAGGTTCGAACAATCTGTCTACCAAATTGTGAGAAATATGAGGTTTTCTCAAATTGTGGGACAGGCAGGGGGTGGTATAAATTAAAAAATAGAAATCTATAAATAAAGCTGATTTATTTTATGGAGCTACACTAAGAGAAAAGAAGAACGAATAAGTTGAGTACGAATGCTCTTGAAAAAATTAAATCGATTATGAATTATTAAGAATTTTGTTCTTGAAATCGAAAAATTTTCGTTCTCTGGAGATTCTTTTATATTAGTATTCAGTTCTGTTCTTAGTTCAATAATAAAAACGTCTTGGATTGTAGTAAGTTTAGTTCTTAATTAAAGAATTTGACATTATTGGATTTGAGCATTTTTGGCTCTTAATTCAAGTAGGGGAAATTCTTGGATTAAAGTAAGCTCGGCTTTTAACTCAAGAATGGGAAACTCTTGAACTTGAGAATGTACAGCTTTTAATTCAAGAATGAGAGATATCTTGGTTTTGCGTCTGTCATGCTATTTTCTACTTGAAATAAGAACTTTTGATACTTAGATCAAGTATGTAAATTTTTGTTTCAAGAAATTAGTACTTAAAAATTCATTCTTGGATCAAGTATTTTCACTCTTATCGTACTATTGTGCTCGAATGGTCTTGATCCAAGTATGGAATTCTGTATTTTTTTTAAAATCTAGGTCCCGCAAGTATGGAGTTTGGGCCAGCAATTTAAATTGAATTAAGAACATCTTGACCACAGCAATAGCGGATAAACTGGGACAGGTCTCTTTTGATTTCTCATCGAATTTGATTTAATTTTCTCTTTACCAAAAATTTCATAAAATAAAGATTAACCCTTTTGAGATTCAAGTCGCAAACCTCCGAAATTCTGAAGAAGGTTCAACTCAGAGGTCGTAAGGCTGAATGTTCGGTTCGCGGACCTTGGTTTTGGTTCGAAACTTGGTTCATTACTTAATATATCGTTTCAAAATTTGTGATTATTATGAATTTGAGATATTATGCGGGACTCAGTAAATGTGTCGGAGGACGTATTTCATTTTTCATGCTTCATGCTGATACATTCTTACATTTTTCACGTTTATATCTTCGATTTACATTATTGTAAATAAACTTTTCTCAAAGGAAAAATGCAGCCAAAAGTGCAAAAAGTGGAAGGCAATCAAACCTCTTCTATGTAAAATTGCGGGCTTTCTAGGGACTTTTTAAAGTTTAACTTTTGTTTCGGTATTTCCATACTTCTCAAAGTCGTAAACCAAAATGCAGCGAATTAGAATATAATTTTTGTTTACTAAAAGATGTACCAATCCAATATTTAACAATGATTTTGTAAAGAACAGAGTTTGTCATGGACCTAACCTTTTTCCTAAAATAGGTATTCCGGTTTGGATTCGGGAGGTCAAGAAGAAACGCAAAAAACTTAAAACGAAGTAATTCTATATGGTTTGGTTCTAGACCGGCTTGCCTTGGTTCTTTTTCTTCTTGACCCATGGTACTGTCATTAACTTCATTGTAAGAAGATCTCTTGCAGAATTCAAGTCCTTTTTATGTTCTTTTGTCCCAGATCAATTATATAATCTTAGGAGACTTAAGTACTCCTTTTTTCGGGTCATATTTTATATCAAACGATTGAGCATTCGATATTGAATTTTAATTCCTTTTTTTTTTTTTTTAGAAAAAGTAGGGTAAATAGAAATATTTAAAAAGTTTTATTGTTTTAGTTTCTTTAAAGAATAAAAGGCAAGTTTTCTAGTTATGGAAAAGCGGTGTTAAGAAAGTATTTGCGGTATTAATCAAGTTACTAAACTTATTTAGTAAAGAAACTAAAAATATGCGTTTTTTGTGGTGGGTCTTAGGTGTTACCTTTATAGCTGGTATCTATAAGTCTGCTAGACTTAGGAATACAGATATGCCATGCATTGCTTAATTTAAATTATTTTGCAGGCCCACACCGTATTTATTTTATAAATTAGAAAGACCTCGAAAAAGATGATGGATGTATTTCTTTAAGTGGAAATCATTTTAAATTGTTTAATTTTCCAAAAGGTTTTATTGAACGACGTCATAAAACTCAGCTTAGAAGTTCATTAAATCCCATCTAATTAACTGAAGCCCTAAACGCTTCATTAAACTTCAATTTATGCCAAACGCATTTCCAGTTTTATGGTTAATTTTGTTGAAGTTTTTGTTTAGAAACTTAATTATTATGTGCAACCCGTAAAATCGTGCACACTCAAAGCTAATAACATTCCGAAATGCAACAGCAGCAGCAACAAATAATAATAACAATATATAAATAAATTTTAAAAATGAATTTGATGCATGAACCATCGATAAAATGTTTAACTCAATAAACATTAAATGAAATGAAAATCAACAAAAAGTTATTAAACAACCCTTTCACTTAATACCCACAGATAAACGAGGCAACGGATTTGCCAATAGCCAATATAAGCAAACTAGCCCCGTTAAAGCAAGATTGTGGCCTATATTCAAAATAGATCAACAGAGAGCAACTGCAGCAGCCATGTGAGAACCTGGTATACAGCAGAGCTAAAACGAGTTTACCCATTTGCGCGCTTATGCTAAATAATAATAATAAATAAACGCAATACCAAAAAGACAGACACAACAGCAAAATCAGCAGCAGCAGCATCAGCAGCAGAGACAGAGGTTTGAGTGACCTAGAAATACTGGTTTTGGTGCGATCCGTGTGAGAACGAGCAGCAATCGGAATGGCCACAGCAGCAGCAGCCACCACAACGGTTGTGGTTAAGCGACCTGGTCCACCAGTGCCGCCCAGACCCAAAACTGCGGCTGCATTAGCAGCAGCAACGGCAGCAACATCCGCAGTGACAACAACAGCCACACTAGCTCCTCCAATCATACAAAAGAAGCCCACATTTGTGAGCCAACTAAGTGCGGTGGGTCGTACCCTGGTCTACAAGTCGCCTTCCCTAAGTCTGCAAAAGAAACAGGCTCAAACCCAGACCCCAACCACAGCATTACCCGTACCAGCCCCTAAGCCACCTTTAAAGCTACGCAAAGCACCAGATGTGCCCACAGCCAAGCCTCGAGAAAGTGTCGCCAATCCCTTGGTTACCGTAAATCGTCATAATTCACTGACCGTTAATGGCACCCCCACCACCAATCCACTGAAGGATACACGTCTTAGTCTTGGGAAAGTGGATTTCGAGAGGGCCGGACTACAACCCACCTCACAGCCTCTACCCAAGCCACGTAAGATCGTACAAATGCCAGTGGCCACTTTGGATATGGAGGAGGAGGTTCCGGCCTTCATACAGCCACCCTCTACACCAGCTACTAGCATCTTCAGACGTTCGAAAACCACTTTGGATAGCTTTCAGACCAACGGCTCACCCAACTCTTTTCTGGGTGGCAAAACTGTGGAGATTAAGAATAATTTAAAAAATGCCGCCGAACGTCTGTTTTCGGAAATCATCATAAGCCAGTCACAAAAGCAAAGTGCAGCGGATACCACGATCATTACCAAGCACGAGAGGGCCATACAACATCAGGCCTTGGTGGAGCAGGAGAAGCGAGAGCGGGTCACCATTCAAGCAGCTGGAAATCGCACCTGCATTAACATTAATGGTGGCAAAACTTCCGTTAGTGCTGGTCATACGCCGGAAAAGAAGCAGGCCTTTCACGAGTTGCTCATCTCTGAGTTGGCGGCCATGCGAAATCGTTCCTGCTCCCTGGAAAACTTGCCCACCGTTTCCACGCCCCATAACTTTGTGGCACGTCAACGTTACAACTCGATAGATGATGCCGATACCGAAGATGTGGACGCCGATAATGTGGAGGACGCCGATGGTGATGAGGAGGATACGCTAACCTATGCCGTGAATAAATCTCTTAAGGAGAATAACATTATCAAAGAGAGCTCCTCTTCACCTAGGAAACGTTGTCCCTCTGGCTGTTCATCAGATTCTTCGCCCTATGGTACAGAACGTTCGCAGCGTATACGTACCTCAGATTGGATTGAGGTGGGCGATAATGGCAAACAGGTGACTTTAACCAGCTGTCATATAAGTTTAGAGGATTCGGGCATGGAGGATGAGGAGCGACTGGATGATATGTCATCATCGGGTGTAGGCGATAGCTGGGATAGCGTCAAGGAGGCGGAGAATGAGAATCGCAGTCGCAACGTAAAACGGTGAGTCATTTTATTAAGACATTCGAAAACTTTTTAAAAAATTCTGAGAATTCAGTTAAAAAATTCTTTTAATTTGGTACTTTTAACTTGAAACTTGACTTGATTATAAAAAGGGGGCTAAAATACAATAAACTCTCTTTACGAAAAGCGTAATTTACTCTCAAACCGGTTCTACTCAGAGAATCGATTTAATAAAATTTTATTTACTCACATTTAATCACTAAACGAAACTCATCGTTTAATATAATCAGCTGATCGAATAAGTTTGAAAGATTCTTCTTTGGATTTTGGATTTATTTGTGTGCATCCTGGATAAAGAACTTTTAAGTTAGGTTTTATGATTACATAATGATTTACGTAAAGTCATCGCGTGCGAACTTAAGTAAGTTTTAGATTTAGATTTACTAAGCTATCTTCCTAGTGCTACAAGATAAAACTTTTAAATTAGTGCACTAGTCACAAGCATTTAGAGGCTTAGACTATTAAACAATATATGACTTAACTGATATTATATAATATAATTTAATTCAATTAAAATTTTCAATTTATTTTTTTATATTTTTTATTTTTTCGAACGTTTATTCATACGTCAATGTGGGAAAAATTATTAGAATTTCGTTCAACACATATTCACATTCTGGATAAGAAATTAAGAAAAAAAATAATTGTTCCGAATCAATATATTTTTATTCTTTTGGTTTAAAACAAATATGTTCCGCTTCGGGTTCGGTTCGAACTTCCGAAAAAACTCAGAGACTCCGAAACGGTTCGACGTTGACTTTAGAGACGGCTAGAAAACACAGAAGTTTACTTAGGGCCGATTTCTCATCTTCTAGATAGCTGCTATGTGTCAGATAAACTAACTTTATTTCTAGTTCAATGGATATACTTTCAGTATAGTGGTTGGTAAAGACTGGTCCAAGAATACAGTTTTGTATCTACTTCAGAATTTACTACACCTTTGTGCTTATTTAGGTGATGCTCTTGAAAAAGCTATTAAATGTGCTACGCTATTCGCTCATTGCATGATTGCATAGAGTCTGCATTTTACTGCACGCTAACTAATATGTCGGAACCGCCCAGATCGGATGACCATATCTTATAGCTACCACACGAACGATCGGTCGTTGGCTGGGTCTTAGTGAGAAAAACTTTTTTGTTTTTAATGATAGCGTTCTTAAACTTAGTTATTATGAATATTATATGCTTTTACAAAGTTCTGCAAAATTGACTTTGACTTAATGTCATGAGATTTCCAACCCTTTTGTATAGCATACTCTTCTTTCGTAGAAATTTCAATTTGATGCCCAGTTTTTCTAAGTATAATACATACACACACAACAAAAAAAAAACAAACAAAAATCACATGGCTTTCACCCCAAATTTGAGTGCAAGTAGCACGCATCCTGTCAGCATACTTAAATTAATTCCCAGAAAACCAGGAAAAGTCATGTTGACAGACAAATGTAGTGGAAAACACATATCCCCTCTTCCTTTTAACCTGTCAAACGCGTGTCCTGACCGCTGACTAATCTCCTTTTGTCATCGGCATCGTCATTTGCCATTAATTAGTTGCGGGCCATGATGTCAACCCCGCACTTCTCTTAATGCAGCTCATAAAAATGTTTATTTTGAGAAAAGAAAAGGGAATGAAAATCAATAAACAGTAATTGCAAAGGGTGTAGCTCAGAGCGATAAGATACGGTATCCGTTAGATATGAAAGATAAAAAAAATATGTGCAAGCAGGTAACGGTGCTTCAGGTACTGCGAGTATGTGCACCCCACTCACTACTTACTGGCAAATTTCCAACATGTGTAAAATTTATTTATGCACATTTCTGCAATTATTTCACCGAGTTTCACTGGGCTTTTGGTTGTGACATGCTTTACATGCTTTAAGATACTCGCACTCTCGCATTTGTATCTTTTGGGGGGGCCTCCATTGTGTTTGCTGGCTGAGTTGAGTTCTCTTCAGAGTTAGATGCGGTTTATATTTCTTTTTGTTTTTATTTTAAATTATGGCTGACACCATTTCTGATGTGGCATGTTGCATGTGTGAGCATTGCGCTTGATTGCAGTTGCAGCGGCCACAACAATATCTTGCAATATTTATACACACACACAAACACACACTTAGTTAAGTTATATTTTTCATAAATATTTCACAAACCAAGCAGAAAAAACTGGTTTTTAGTCAAAGCGTTATTATTTTAACTGCGTATATGTATGTTTGTATGTATTTACCTATATATATATATATATACTTATATAGTTGTACGTGTTTACTGAGCGGTGAACGCTGATTATCGTGACTCACATTGTTTGGCATTTAAATGATCGCACCAAGATACTTTGAAAATCCAATACGAATGGAAATTCTCGTACACTTAGAAAAAAATACACAATTCTGTACCAAAAGAAGCGAAAATAAAGTACAAACGATCTTAAAATCTGAGAATATATAAATCGAACTTGAAGGACTTTATACTGTTTTAATTATTCTTACTATTTTTCGGACGTTACCCAAGAAAAAATAAACAAATCTTTTAAACAAAACGTTCTGAGTTAAATCACATTCGTACCGAAAGTTGAGCATGTCATTTTTTTCTGAGTGTACAAGCTTGAGAAACTTGCTCCCCAAAGAGTCACGAGATTAGTCATATGGAAAAAATCATCTTGCTGTTTTTTATTTATACCCACATAGTCTTCTCTTGACAAGCTCATAAAAATTATCATCTAAGCAGCGAAAGCTGTGAAAAAATTGGTGTTAGAACTCTAAAAATGAATCAAAAATAGGCAAAACGGAATCTTTCAGACAGCCATTTCCATAGGCTGGCTTTAATTAATTTGTTAACGAACTTTACCCTCTTTTCCACCCAAAAAAAAAAGTGCTTTCCTTCTACTTTATCAGCCGCTGACCCGCTTGAAAACCAATTATCCATCTCCACATGCGCTCATAGCAAATCAATTTGTGTGGCCACAAAAAAAAGTTTTAAAAAAAAAATCAAAAAACTTTCAGGAAAACCTCTGCATGTGCTTCTTTTGTATCGTTTTTCAATGCAATTTCTTTTGCCCCCCTCAAAAAAAAGCGAAGGAAACTGATTAAGTCATTAAAAATTCAAGCTCAAACTGTGTGCACAGACTAACGAGCTTTTGATTAAATGATATACTGACTCAAAAGTCTTATTTTTTTTGGGGGCATGCATCAATTTGTCTGGATACCTAAACGAAGTTATAAAGTAATTATTAAAGAATTTATTTTATTTGGGCAAATCAGGTAGGGGCGTTAACCGAGTTGTAAATCAGTGCACTTGTGTGAAAGCTTAAAAGGTTTGGTTTAAAAAAATATTTATAATTTAGGTAAATTTGCCATATACAGGGTTGCCCATATTCGACGGACCCATGTTTTTTTAAAAAAATCAAAGAAAAAAATAAAAATTTGGCGGTTGGCAATCTTAATCATTTAATTTGTTCCAAGTAGATTTGTTTACATCAATTTTTGAATATGATATCTCTCAATTGGCCGCCTCTGGCGTTGATGGCGTATTGTGCCCTTTTTGCAGCATTTTCCATCGTTTTCGCCAACATTTCGGCCGGAATAGCGGCTATTTCTTCACGAATGTTGTCCTTGAGCTCTTCTACGGTCCTTGGCTTGTTAACGTAAACCTTTGACTTCAAATATCCCCACAAGAAGAAGTCAGGCGGCGTCAAATTGGGCGAACGCGGTGGCCAGTCCAAATCACCACTTTTCGACATCAAACGGCCCGGAAACAATTTCTTCAGAAAATCGATTGTTATGCGACTTGTGTGCGGTGGAGCGCCGTCTTGTTGAAACCAGAACTGCCTCATACGCTTTCGACGAATAATTGGCATCACAAAATTGGTCATCATGTCGCGATAACGCTCCTGGTTGATGGTAACAGCATGGCCATTTTCATTTTGGAAGAAAAACGGCCCAATGACCGTTTTCGCACTAACGCCGCACCAAACTGTGACTTTTTCGTCATGAAGAGGCACTTCTTGAATCTCCTGAGGATTTTCAGTGGCGTAAATACGGCAATTTTTGCTTATTTACGGTCCCATTCAATGTGAAATGGGCTTCATCGGACATGATAATTTTGTTCCAAAATTGCTTGTCATCTTCGGCCATTTCGATGACTCTTTGGGCCCATTCCAATCGACGAGGCTTGTCCGCAGGCAACAATCTTTGCGTCAATTGAATTTTGTACGGGAACAAATGCAAATCAACGCGAATAATTCGTTGTAAAGTGGACCGAGCCATGCCCAACTGCTGAGAACGGCGTTTTTGGGATGTTCTTGGGGACCTCTCAACACTGGCTCGTACGGCAGCGATATTCTCGGCCGATCGCCTTGGTCGACTTTTATTTGGCCTCTTCGGATTAGAAAGAGCCTCACCAGTCGAAAATTTTTCGTATAAACGCTTAATGGTGTTCTTAGAAGGCGCACTTTTCACATTTTTTAAAAGCACGTTGAGTTTTCACAATTGACTTGTTCTGTTGAATGTAAATTTCAACTATTTCAGAGCGCTCGCGTGGCGTGTATTGTTCCATGGTAAAAATCTGCTTGGACTGACGCTTCAAACGCGGTATGTCATTAAGCGATCTGACATCTCTGTCAAAAGTTATGGCGTTGCCAGATGGGTCCGTCGAATATGGGCAACCCTGTACATGATGTAAAATAATACAAGTTACTTTACATTGTATATTGTTCTTATATTAGGTCTTATACTCGATTAGCTAGTACCTAGTTGTATTTCAAGTGGAAAAATAAATCAAGTAAGTGTTAGGATTCATTCAATTCTACTTAAATTTTGTTACCAGAGTGTAACAATTCCAATATAACACCTAGTATAAGAACAATATAAGATCAATAAAAGAGTTATGACTCAACTCTACTTTACAATACCTAAATGATTTATATAAAATACAATCATGGTACCTAAATTTTCTTTTCAATTACTTTGACAAGCTTTCTCTGATTTTAACATTAATAATTTTGCGATACATGAAACCAAATTTTTGCAGATAAAGAAATTTTAAAATTCAAAAAGTGGCAAATCTATACATATATGTAAAAGTGTCGATCAGGAAAGGGTCATAGGCTATGTCCCAAGTCTGTCAACAGGTTCGAAATCGGCTTAAACCGCTTTCTCAGAAAATATTAAAGCTATGGTCTTGTAATTTTACTGATTCGAGACAGGTCCTTAACCGGTTGAACCGGTTCAATAGTGGTTCAGAGCAATATCTCACAAATTATTAAAGCAATGAACTTGAAATTCGGCGCGTAGGTTTATTGTTTGAGACAGATATTTCACTGGTTTCATACCGTTTCCGAACCCACCGCCTTATTATTTGAGTTTGGTGTGCGTGGTTTAAGACAGTTTTCGAAAAAACAGTTCAAAAGTTCTGTTTCCGAAAGAGTTTAAGGACTCGAGCGGCGACAGGTATATAGCTAGTGTATATATAAAAGTGAATGTATGTACAAAATGTTTGTTCGATTGTAAGTTTATTTGTTTCTAATTGGCTAGAAAGCCGCTGATCCGACTTTTAAAAGTGGTTCCAAGCTATATATCAGAAATTATATAACCAACGAATTTGATATTCGGTGTTTAGGTTGGCAATTTAGAGTTCGATATTTTAATAGTTGAAGACCGGTTCCAAACCAGTTTCCAAACTTGGTTCAAAATTTGTTCAGAACCATAAGTCAGAAATCATTTTAGCTATATATTGGAAATTTGGTGGGTTGTTTGATTGTATGAAGTAAAATATTTTGCCGGATAAGATATTAAAGATATATGGAGCCAGATGTCAGATGTGAAGTTACTGGTCGGTTTCGAACCAAATTAAACCGGTTCTAAAACCGGATTGGGCCTTATTATTTGAGATGTGAATTAAAAATTTGGTGTGTTAGTTGGTAATATAAAGTAAGATGATTTGCTGGTTTAAGATCGGTTCCGAACCAGTTTCAATAAGTGAATCCAAAACTTGGAGTACAGGGTGGATATATAGGGCTATAGTTTTTCCAGGTTCTAAACTGGATCCGAGTTTTCTCATAACGTTGTCAAAAAAATTATACCGGGTAATACCCTTAAAATATAATATTTTAATTAAAAAATTTTAACGATTCGAACTTACACATTTATTAAAAGATTTTAAGATTCTATATTACACTGCTAGACAGCATTTTCACGAACTTTTTCTAAAGTATTTTGGGTATTCGATGGGCTACTTATCGAAATATTATCGATAATCTTTTTCACTTAATTTGCTTTTGCACCGATTTAAAAGTTCTAATTAAAATTACAGAGAAATTATTCGATGGGCTACTTATCGAAATATGATCGATAATCTTTTTCACTTAATTTGCTTTTGCACCGATTTAAAAGATCTAATTAAAATTACAGAGAAAAAACTTGGTCAAGTATTTTGTATTTAGTCAAAAATGGGCTAGGGTGCGCGGTTTTAATTCTAAGGGCTCAAATGTTTAAAAATAAAACATTTTTTTTTTTAATTTTCAAAATTTATCGGACGTAAAATACTTGTTAATTTAAAAATGTTTTGTTTTTAAATTTAACAGTAAAGAAAATTAAATTTCCCCTTAAAAAACGCTCAAGCGCAGAAATCGGACATAAAATGCGTTTTTAATCAAGTTTTAGTGAAAAAATAATAAATTGTATTTTTTTTAATCAGATGCGGCTAAAGCGGTTTTTCTGACTAAAAGAGTAATGAGTTAAGAATGCTATAGAAATTCTTCCCAATTCTTTCGCTAAACACGAAAATCGCCATGCCAAAAAAGGATTGCACTGTTATCGAGATATTATGAATAAACTGTTTTCTCGATGTTTTCGAAATATTCGTCTACTTAAATTTTCATAAACTGTTTTTTTTTAAGCGAATTGAAAGTGTTTAGTCAGGGAACAATTTGCTACGGTGAGTGATTTAAATGTCATGGCTTCTAAAACAATATTTTTGCAAAATAATAAAAAGTGTTTTTTAACACTTATTAAATAAACTCCACAGCAAAGGCGGCTGAGGATTAGACTGTGAAGTAGGGATATTTGAAAAATATCTAAATCGATATTTTTTCGAAAGTAAAAATGCATCATTTCGATATTGATATTTTTTGACTAAATAATCGATATGATATTAAACTGGTTGTTTGGGGTATTTGAGGTGTCATTCGAAGCGAATTAAAAACAAAAATATGTTTACGATCAAAATCAGAGCTCCCAAACCCAAAAAATATAGATAAAATGTATTTTTATAATTTTGACAAAGATATTTTATTTATTTTATAATTGTAGTGAAAACTTATTCACGAATTCATTGGGATAGAAAACGCTGAAGTTGAAAAGTAAACATATTAACAACATAAAATTAATGCATAAAAAGAAACATAAGCAGTTAAATCCAAGGTGCTTATCGATTATTCGTGTTCTATTGTCGCAAACCACAATTTAATAGCGCTGGCACCTAGCTTCCTGGTGAAATAGAAAATGCCAATTTTCCATCCAAAACTTAAAAATTTCTCCGAAAATATCCCAACAAAGTATTCGATATACGATATGTCGCGTTAGTAAAATATCCAATATTGATATATCGTTTTTATGACAAAAATATCGATATTCGATAATATATCCGGCATCCTACTTTTATTTTTTAAAAAGTAAACACAACACTCATGTGCAAGCATTCACAAACACGCTTTGCGTTCAATCTGACCCTGAGCTACGCAGAGAGGTGCCTATAAGTAACAATAGTTATTTAGTATAATTGATACATAACCTAAGCAAATTTCTCCTTTCGCATTTACAATAACAAAAATCTTTATTGTCTTTAAAATGATTGCGAACTGTAAACTTTCGTAATAAATATTAAATGATCAAAAGTTCGATAAGTTTACAAATGACCTCATTGTGTTAGAGAGAAAAAAAACATTTATTGATTATAAATGTTTTTAATTAGCTGTAAAATGCAAATTCTATTTTAACGACATTTTTATTAAGCAATGCTGGGGTTGCTATTAAAACAAATAAAATGTACAAGTTTTCCATTCTCTGTTGTTTAAAGAAATGTAATTATTAAATATATAGCCATTTATTAACCTCCGATTTGATGAATACCTATTTAAAACTAAAAGTTCTAGCTTTCATACCTTGGTACCCTCAGCCTTTCAAGCGATGGGAGTGAGACTTATAAGCTTACTAAGTTAAAATTGTATTTTAGTTGCAGCTCGTACAGCTCGTTTAAATGGCCCCAAATTAAGCCATTCAATTCCAATTGAAGCGGTGTGAAATTCTTATTCTGACCCCAAAAGAAGCAAGCTCAATGCACAGTTTCTTTTCGGCAACCTCTGACCGAACACCAGCCACACTTGGACTGGGTGAGTGAGTGAGTGCGGAAATGCTTCGCAATTCTTGACAACGGCAAACTGTTATGCAATTAAATTAAAGTTGCACCAGCCGCAGCGGCAGCACAAGTAGGAGCAACTGCAGGGTGACCGCATTGCATTTGTTGCGAATTGTTTGCCCGGCAATTGCTTTCGCTTTGATTGAATTTATTTTATAATGCGCTCTGTAAGATACAATTTACAATTTGCATTTTGCAGTAGGAAACGACGGGCCAGACACTCGTATACATACATATGATAAATTGTATTATTGGCATAATAATATATTTACGAGCTATGGGAAAGGAGAGTCGGATTTAAATTCATTCATTCATATTTTAAAATGCACATTAGCGGCTTCCTTCCATTTCCACAGACAACAACAACAGCAACAGAAAATAAACAACAAAAAAGGAAAATGGCAAATTGCAATAAATAAATAGAAAACTACGACTGTTGCCAGTCTCTGCCACTCTTATTCATGCATTTGCTTTGCAAATTGGATTATGCCTTATTGTTGTGCCACATCCTCTAGCAGCAGCACCAACAGCAGCCGCCACACTAACAACAAATGCGTTTGTGGCGGAGTTTGTAATTACAGCCTTTGCCCAGATCTACACACACCGAATGGATTTATGTGCATCTCTCTCCCGTACCCCTTTAATTATTTGCACGAATTCGTATGTTAATCACCCATCAACATCGACATCTATATACGTGCCATGTACGTATGTAGTATAAGTGCAATGAAAGCCACAAAAGGCACTTCAATTAAAGGGGCCGAGTCGACATTTGAGTTTCCATAGATAAACAAAACTGCTCGCCAAATTACAGCATTGTTATCGGGACACACAAATTTATGATTGAATCCATAGCATTTTCTCGTTTTTGTCTTCTTTCGTTTTTTGAATGGCCAAGTGAAAATCCAACCACAATTGTGTAGCCAAAGAGATTCGTAGAGTTTTCGAAGTTTAAGCAAACAAAATGGGCACATAAATTACCTCAAAATGAAATGAAATGAATTAAAGAAACGTCAGTGTGTTTGTTGTTCGCTTGAATGCCAATGACCGAAATGAGTTGCATTTCTTGAAGAAGGTGCAGTGATTTGATTTGTGAGTAAGGAGAAAACTTTAAAAAAGTGGTCCAATGCTAACGATTATGGATATTCGAAATAAAAACTAGGGACCCCAAAAAAACAGCAATGCAACTGATAAAAATAACTACTTTAAATTAGTGGGTCGCTCAGGACGCTCAAGGCGACTTAAAGAACCCTAACTGTACCGGGTCAATGTTGCGGTTCTGACACTGTCTTTTCGGTTCCAATATTATCAGTTCTCCGATACCAGTTCTAAATAGATCCTCATAGAAATTTATTTTGATTTTTTTTTACTGACTTGTTATTATAAATCCAGGTGAAGGTAAACCCTCGACGTAGAAATTCAATAAGATTTCGCTCAAACAGGTCATTAAGAAATATAGCGTTTACACCGTTTAGTCTCTGCTTTTTTTTGCTACTATATTTGATTAATAATATTATTCCTAAAACTGATTTGCTTCTGATTTCGTATATCCGATACTTGAAGCTGTTCTATACAAAAGGCGTAGTGTGGCCAATATACCCATGAAAAAATTAAGGTCTCTCCACGCAAAAATTCGGGGGTGGTTGATCGTGCGTGAACATTTGTGACCTCTCCTTTAATCGTGCATAAATCATGCGTGACGCAAAACGCTTAAAAAATTGTGTTCGTCAAGAGATTTTTATTTCGTGAATTGTGCGTTACGTGAAGGAAAAATCGTTCACGCGCGCACCTCTACTTTAAAACTTACTTGTGTAAGCCGACTTCATAAGCTAGCATTGTCACTGATGATGATCCTAAAGTGTATATATTATGGTGTGACGATGACTGAAATGTGTTTTAGTTTTTTAAGTTTTTTATTTGAGTTTTATCCTAATGCTTCAAGAATACTTATATTAAATTACTGCACTAGTCACAAAAAGTTGATAATGATAATAATTTTTCAGTCTTCCTACTTTTACATCTTAATACTAACAATATTTAGACTTATTTGTAACCAGGGCTGCAAACCCCATTAATTTTGACTGGGGTTCGGTTCGGGGTTCGAACCCTTACCCTACTCTGGAGGTTCGGTTCCCAACCGGTTCCCTTCAAATTGAGAACCGGGTTCCGGTTCGGTTCGGTTCCGATAGCATTTATTTTATGACTATAGTAATTTAATATTTGGACGGTGATATATCTCTCTTGTGTTGTAATATATTTTGGTTGTTGTTGTTTAGGAGTAGGTGAATCACTACGCGAGTCATTCTCCTCCGTATGGATTTGACTGTGTGATTTGTGGCTTGAAACCTGCAAAAACACCCACTTTGCCTAAAAATAGGATGAGCTTTACCGCGTACCCGTGATTTGTATTGATTGACCTATGGTAACTGTGTCACATACTGGCGTCATCAAATCACACTGTTACTTCAAATATGCAGTCACTGTGTGATTATGATTGCAGTACCGTCTAATCACGACTGCCGGGTTGTCTCATCCCTAACTAAGTGTTCTAACACAACGTATACATTTCAATTCGTCAAATTATTTTTCTACTGACCGCACAGACGGCTGACTGATATTGTATGAAATGTTAAAAGAACTTTTTGTGATTTGGTTAAAAAATGAAGAATTAAATAAAGTGCACTTTCCTGTATCCGTGCCTTGTATCCCATACGAACAAATTGTACCGATACGGTTTCTAAATTGATCCCTTTGAGGTTTGTAAATAACCGCCGTCTTTTTTCGATGGAGTCGCCCCTACGGGCGTAAGAATACATTTTTCTTCTATATGAAATTTTTAAACCCATGCAAATATCATGTTCAATTTATTTTGAACCGAACCCCACGATAAAAACGGGTTAGGTTCGGGTTCGGGTTCTCGTGATTATTTTCATGGGGTTCGGTTCCGGTTCGTTCAGCATCACCAGAACCTGAACCGAACCGGTTCTGAAGGGTTCGGTTCCGGACCGGTTTGCAGCCCTGTTTGTAACATTCCTATTAACTAAGATCACAAAGCTATTTATTATATATATAATTTAAACAAAAGTGAGAATATAAAAAAAGGAGTACAAACAAGATCGAAGCTTTTGCTAAATGCGCAAAAGTCAGACAGACGTTTGTATGAAGGTGTGTGTGCGCTGCACAAAACCAACCCCAATTTTTGAGTGGCGGTCAAGCGTGGAGAGACCCTTCGCTTCGAGTGTCAAAGACCATAGACGAGTTAACAAGGACGGACAATTTGAGACGCCGCTCTATTTTGAGTGATGTTAAGCTCTCAATGTCATAAAGATACTGCTGTTAAATTCCTAGTCTCATGTATATACTTTACTTACACACTAACAAACTTACAAGTGTCAATTGAGCAGCACACAAATATTAATTTGTATGTATGTCGTGTGAGTCGTATGAGCATAGACTGCAACCGCCATGACCAAACTTTGTAAAAAGACTTTAAATACACATACGCTTTACATTTGTCGCAATCGGCCGGATCGGACGACTATAGCATGTTTTTGGGTCTGATTTTAAAATTACAAATATTTAATTTTTATTATTGGTTTCGAAAATTGATTTATTTTTTTGCTTCCGATTCTGAACCAGCACTTCTTTCTGAAAAAGGTGTCAAGAGAAAGGTGTAGTGGTTGTTGGTTGTCAAAGTTCAAGTTCGTTGCGCTGATTTGATCATCAACGTCATACACAAACACACCTTAACTCTCTGTCAACTTTTACTTTTCATATGAATGACTATAATCCACATAACTGAAAAACTGAAAACGGGACCAAATAGGGGCGCGCTGCCCATTGGGGCATACATAAAAGCAAATATTTGCAAATTTACAAGGAATCCAAATTACACTTATAATTTTTGCAGCTAAAAGTCTTAATTTACATGCACTACAACATCGCCGCCACTAGCCTCGCTTCCCCTCGCCCCACCAGTTTGTTTTTCAGTTTCGTTTCCTTTGAAAAAAGCTGCGCATGCGCAATGGCAGAGAGATGGGGTTGATGGGGGGACAACTGGTTGGGGGGCGGGCTAATAGACATTTGCAAATGTTTATTAAAAACGAAACGAAAAACTGTGTCGTAACGTTGATGGCGATGACGGCGACGGCAGCTTAGCTCCAGCAACCTCAGTCTCTTATTTTCCAGCATAATTTTCTGGGAATTTAAATGCCTTAAGCCAAAATGCAATCGCTGTTTATTATTTGCTTAGATATTTGCATATCTGACGCTTTACATGGAAATGGAATTGATGACTGACTGACTGACTGACTTGGCCTATTCTTAGGGTTCGAATCATGATATTTTGACTGTGACCATCTTGTGCGGAAATGTGCCCATTTTGCCTTGGATTTACCACAGCAGAGGAGCTAAACAAACATCCGATCTTTGCCCTTAAACATACACACAATAAAGAAAAGAGATGGGATCTCCAATCATTGACAGCTGGTCAGCAGCATTTGGTTTCATGTTTATTGATTGCTATTTGTGTTTATTTATATTTATTTGGTTGTGTTTTGAGAGCATGATTAATGAAGAGAAGCTAGAAATAATTGTTATTGATATTTATATTTACGCACCAATCTGGTTAATAGCTGTTTTTTAAACCATTTAACCTATCAATGGGGTGCTCAAGGATTTTCCGCAAAATTTGTTATAAATTATTTCTAGGTCAATAGGAATCTGCTAAGCAAATTGGTTGGGAAATAGGAGTGGTTTGTCTAAGTGGTTCAAGTGGGTCTTATAAAACATATTATAATATCCAGTCCAAATGGATATGGAAAATTATCCTTTTTTCTGTGTACTTACGGTAAGCAGAAAAATTCTAGAAAACGCGTTCCTAATTCATGTTTAACAGATTTTGGATTGAATGCGAAATAGACCTACAATGTCAAGCCAAAAAAAAAAAAACCCAAAAATGTCCATATAATTCCCAACTGGTTCTATAGTCATACTGCCATAGTCTTTGGTTATTTCATGGCCTGTGCACCCTTGAGGCCTTATTTGATACAATGCAGAGACCTTGTTTCAAGAACCAATTGGGAACAATTTAAGAATATATTGGGTTTAAGCCAAGAGCATTTTGACTTATTTTATGTGTTCACATTTTAATTTAAGTATAAAATTCTAAAGAAACCAGACATATTTTAAGTGATTGTCAAATTATACCGTAATTTACGAATAATATCGTAATATGTATTTTTCTGCTTCTTTTCCTCAATCCCGTTTGGGACATAGGGCATCAAATTGTAAAATGTATTCCTGAAAAATGTTTTTTCCATTTTTATACCGAAACTTATTTTTCAAGTCAATGTAATCTGGATACAGAGTGACCGTTTTACAAAATTTTCGGAGTAAGTTTTTGCTTTCCGTTACTTATTTGGCCTCTTTGGCACATATATGGTCACGCGCAGCTGAGAATAGGCCTTTAATCGTGCGTAACTTTTATCAATCTATTTGACACTTCCAAATTTTGTTCTTTTTCAAATTTAGTTCCTCAATACTGGCCGTATAAAACAAATTTTACTGTAGCTTCTCTGTGAAAAATTCTAAACAATATCTAAAAAGACCAGCATAAGTTTCACATTCCCACTTAATTAACAAAGAAAGTCATTTTATGTACTTCACTTCATTTCGTCCAAAGCCAACTATTTGTTTGAAGTCACAGAACCATTCCCAAAACGAATGAACAAAATACCGTTAGGTTACCAACTCAAATCTCACCTCGCTCAACAGTTTCCCGCAGCTCAGGAGAAAACAAAAGAGGCAACAAACCCAATGTGAAGGTTACCCTTGGATCCCCATTTAAGACCGGCTGGGTTCTGAAAGTTACAATCAGTTACAGTAAAGTGTCAAGATGCTTAGCAATTATGAAGATTATGGCGAACTGTGGCTGTGGCACTTGTGGCATCCCCAAGAAGTGCTGGCTTCTGTTTAAATGTCGTTGGCTCTCTGCGCACTTTGTGCTACTTATTGTCAGTTGCTTTTACCGTCTCTAGATTTCTGTCACATCATCTAAAACTATTTTGTGGCAGCCAGTGCGTCAGTCAGTGGAGTCGCTTTGCCATACTTTAACGGTTCTCACACTCTCAGCCCACCAAATCCAAATCTGGCATGTGTATCTTTGGCAGCGCGAGTGGCACTCATCATAATTACAACCCAACCGACCGACTGACTGACTGACTGACTGACTGACAGCCATCCGGCAACCACCGCATCCACACGGACTTGGGAGTCTGTTTTTAGTCTCTAGTCGAAGCCTAGCCTGGGTCTCGTGTATCTTTCGTTCGGCTCTACTGTTTATAATTTATGATTGCTTTGCGTGATTTTACATTTCTGTGTTATTAGTTTAAAGTTTGCTTTGTTTTCACAGCCGCAGAATATGCCAAGACACCTACATACTCGTACGTACACAAGTCGTTGACTTGGCCATAAAGAATTGCACGTTGCCGCTGCTGCTGCCAAATTGTATTTGTAATTTCAAGTGTCTGCCGATCATTAAAACAAATTCTGTTTCATTAAGTTGAATTGAAAGGTTTGATGGGAGGGTTGTGTAATAACGATTTCCAAATAGACGTTCAATTGGAAATGTGTGGGATTCGTTGAAAGCCAGAAATATGCTCTCACAACATATAGTTTTTGTTGTTGATTGATTAGTAAACAGCAAGGATATTTGACTTGGATAAATAATGATCAAATTGTTGCATTGCCTGGAATATTTGGTATTAACGAAGCTAGTGGGGACTTTTAGTGAAGCAGAATCTAATGCATGTCGCATCTATGAATTGTATGCTCTTTTCTCGTAATTTTCGGGATTCCCGCGGGTCCCGAAAAAATCTTCGGGATCGGGACGGGATTGAATTTAAATTTAGGCTTCAGGATCGAGTCGGGACAGACTAGTGTCGGGATCGGGACGGGACGAAATTGATTCTTGATCCCGAAATTTTTCGGGTCCCAATTTTTTATTTGGATCCCGGTTTATTTTTCAGATCCCGTTTTTTAAATGGCCCAAGCAAGCTTAACCGACGGAATGAAACTTTGTTGGAGAAATGTAAAAAAATTCCTAATTGTAGAAGTCAATAACAAGCATGTAGATTTTGTGTTAATTATGTATGTTAATGAAGGCCGCACTGGTATATGAGGGCTGCACCCAAAGAGCTGCTCAAAAATAGAAGATAGATCGGGTCGGGACGGGATCGAGTTTTCTGTCCCGCGCCCATCTCTAGTTCTAGCTACCTTTCAACTGCGCCGATTATCAAGTTCCTATCAAATCCTTTTCTGAGCGAGAGAATTGCCTTAACTCATGGATGAATCCCCAAACGAATTTCGGTTCAGGTACCGTTCCCGGTACGTCCCGTGAAATTTGTTCCGGTTGACGGTTTTTTTCGAGTTTCAGTATAATGGAAATTCTGTTGCATTTAAGAATTAGTAAGCTCAGAAAAAAATTGGTTTTAAATGTATCGAAAACCTTGTTTTTCGTTCTAAATACTTGGTAAATTTTGGGTCGAACCCGCAAACCAAACCTCCGTAAAAATTATTTGGGTTGCAGCCTCTATTATAATATTAATTACGAGAAAATGTTTTTCACGTTTGAAATAAGAATTTTATACTCAAATTTTGGAAAAATCGTACCGAGTTTTATTTTTGTGATCGTAAGTTTTTGATTTTTACTTGAATTTTGATTTTTTTCGAAAAACTCGTTAATAATTTTAGTAAGTTGACTTTTAGGATGAATTTTAAAAACATTGAGACAAAGGTATAATCGGGTTATTAACTCAGCTCTTTCTTGCGGTTGTTGTTGTTTGAAAAATATATTTTTTTTTAAGGAATTGGCTTAAAATGATTGCATCACTTTTTAAACCATAGAGACAAAGGTATAATCGGGTTATTAATCCAGCTTTTTCTTGCGGTTGTTGTTGTTTGACAAATACTTTTTTTTCGAATTAGCTTAAAGTATTTGCACCACTTTTAGTGGTCTTGGAAATATTTGTATTGAATTCCATTCTCATGGTGAACCTTGTAAGTTCTTTACGTTCCCTTCACTTATTCCCATTCTTTCGTTGAAAGTCGGGATCAATTCTCAATCAGCAAAAATCAAATGTTTAACAAGCGTATAATTAATTTTGTTTTGTTTTGCATCCAATTTATAATGTTGCCATTAGCTAATTAAGCAACTCTTCAGTCAATTTGTGCTAAATTTATGCAAAGTCATTGACATTGACGTGAGAAAATTGCCCAAAATTCGATTGAGAAAAACATTTCAAACAAAAATTTGCTTTATTCAAAAATCGAAACCAAAACAAGAAGAAGACGAAAAAAAAGCAGCAGATGCGGAAAAATTGGCCAACTGTGTGTGAGTCGACCTGGAAGTCAACTTGGACGTGAATGTGAATGTGGACATGGACCTGACGCACACTTGAGCGTAGGCTGCCACGCTTCACTTATATAAACTCATGTTGTGGTACAATTTTTCGTACAATTTTTGTTTGTTGCTGTTGTTGTTGCGTTAATTTATAACATTAGCTGTGTGTTAGGCTGCCCAAAAATGAAGCAGAAAGAAAAACTGAAGCCGCTTACGAAATGCTCAGGCGCAGACGACGCAGGCGCAGAGTTGTGACGAGCCACGAGTTTTGCTTCAGCATTCAGCTTCGAGTGTTGGCCATTGCACTATGGGCAAAAAGTCGATTTGATAAACATTGAAACAGAATACAATATATATCATAAAGCTGCCTCAGGTACGATCTTTCAAAAATACTGTATTTGTATTTAAACTTTTTTGATTTTCAACATATTTTTTTATCAAGTTGTATCACAGTCGTAGTTCGATTATCATATATCCGTATTAGGAACTATTCATTGAAAATAAAGATTTTGTATGGTAATTTTTAGTCCCAATTAAACTGATCGTCTTTGGAGGCTAAGAACGAATCAAACCAACTAAAGTGAACAGGTTTCCGTAAGGGCGTTTTGCATTGAGTAGAACAATGAGTAGTCTGATGGTGCAAGGTCTGGGCTCTAAGGCGGGTGGATTATTACTCTTCATCCGGTACCATAGAGATAGAAGTACCCACAGGATGAAATTGACGGAGCAAGCTCTCCGTAAGCCTCGCACAGCATTCGATGACTTTCTGATGCAGATGGAATAAAAATAGCCACGATTCCCACGATTGGAGTTTTGTTTAAAATGACACACAAGGTAAAATGTGATTAAATGAAGTCGCTTTGACGTGAAACTCGTTACACAAGAACCCGGTGCAATTTGACACCAGTGTTGCCAACTATTTTTAAAATCCGTTAAAATTCTTGCACACCCAATACATACACGAAAAATTTAACAATTGGACACTAGACATACCTTAACTATACCAATACTTGTCATTTGTTTAAAACCAGAATTCTCCTGGGGTTCGAACACTTTTAGCAACTCACATGCACGAATTCTGTTTCAAAGTTCTGCCCCACTGCCTGTTAAAGAGTCAGTCTCATTCCGCGCGTCGAGGCAAGCAGGTCGACGTCCCTTTTCTACCATGGAACACTGCAACAAAATCATGATTACTTTGTCTGGATGTCAAATCAAACGCAAATTTACACTAACTTATTTTTTAGTTACTTTCATATTCATAAAAGCAAAGAGTTTCCATGTTTAATATGTAAGTTTAATAAATATTAGTTTAATTGTTTTGCCATTGAAAAGCTTTTTACTTTTATACCTTCCATATCTACATTTATAAAAGAATGGAATTTTTTCCCATAGTGCATTGAAGCGCCTGCACCAATTAAGAGTGGAGTAGAGTCACATTGACTTGGCTGAACGAGTTACCGGAAGCAATTCACCACTTAATGCACTTGAGCAAATTCAAATTTGAAAATTGTTTTTGGCCAAGTTAAATTCCGCCTTGACAACAGCAACAACAACCATTTCGGGTTTTTATCTGGACATTGATTACTTGACCCACTGCATATTATGGAATACACGTAGTTGTAGGCTTTGACCTGATTTTATTTTGGGGTGTCAGACCCAACCAACCTTTTGTCGCCTCTGCGGGCAATCAGCAATGCCAAGCCAACTGTGACGACATCGCCCCTGTCTATTTCGGTCTGCACTTGTTTCACCTTTATTTTTTGGGTTTTTGTTTTCAAGTGGTTGACTCAATTGAACTTTATGATTTTGTTGTGTGTTTGTTTGCCCAAAATAGTAGCAGCAGCAGCCAAATGTCTGGTGCAGATTTGTATCTCAAGTGTGCGCATTGCTCAAGTTTCCTGCTCTGCTCCAAGTGGACGGAGTTATTTGTTGTTGTTGCTGTTGTTGTTAGCCCAATGCAAATGTGGAATTTCACTTGCTCAGTTTAGAAATCTGTTTGTCCAAATTTGTACTCAAGACTGCCAGTTTGCATCATTTGGTACTTTTTGTCAGTAACACATCGCTAGTCCACAATTTAATGAAACTTTTTCTTGTGTTTCATGTTTTAAGGTGGAAAAGACACGACGTATCATACTAGAATTTTTGATAATAATTAAAGAGTGGTATTCTCAAATATAAAAAGCTTTGTTCAAATTCATTGTAATTTAGCGATACTAATTATTTATTTAACTTTAGCTTAAATCAAATCATATTGTAGATTTGACAACTGTTTGCCCCCTAAAACTCCATCTTTATCTTCTCTTTAGTATCTACAGTCAAAAAAATCAAGATTTCTATACTTAATCAGGGGAAATTAAAGTACAAAGGATCTCAAAAGCTTACTTAGTTCGGAGTTTCCAAATCTGAGAAAAATTCTCATTTCAAGTTCGTTTCGGGATTATAAATTCACTTGAACTTGATATAACATCTTTCCTGATACTTCAATTTGATTGTTATTTACTCTTACTTGTTTGTTGTTTAATTTATAATTGATTTAGACATGATGTAGAAAAAAGACCAAAATAACATTAAAATTTAACAATTTTCATCACGGTCATACCCAAATATAGCATGGCATTTTTTTTAGTGTATCCATGTCTTTCTTCAAGTGGCTCTTAGTGCGCCTATCTGCTTTGCTGTTTACCAACTTAATTTGGTGTTATTTCTTATTTTATTGTTCTTCACTTCTCTATACCTAAATTTCGTTTAACTTTACATATTTTCTTTCTTTTTAACTCCTTTCACTCTTCCTGGTGTCCGATTTTTGTACTTTTGGTTCTCTTTCTTTATCTCTTCCAAAGATTTTCTCCTACTTCTTTGTTCCTGTTCTTTGGTCTTTCGTCTTTCATCTTATACGCCAGAGAAAGTTGTATCCCATCCTAATTCTTTAATTTTCTTTTTGCCCACTTGCTTCTTGTATTTAGTTTATTTTCCATTTTCCATTCCATTTCCATTCCATTTTTCTGCCATGTTCCTTTCACCTTTTATTTATTTGTTTTTTATTATTTGATTTATCTATCAGTCTTTTTCATTCATAATTAATTTCTATCAAAGTTGCAGGCCGATGCAGTGCCGAAACGCTCAGAACCGGTTCTGTTCGGGGTTTTCCGATCCCCCGAACAGGACTAAAAGCCAAACCTTCTAAATTAAGGATTTTCCGTACTTAAAATTGAGGCGGTCCACCTCTTTATGGAACTTTTTTATTAAGGATTGTATGTAGTGAAGATGTTCGATTCTATAGGGTTGACTTTTACTACTGAATAAGTGAAAATGAGAAGGAAAGGTATAAATTTTTTAAAACTGTTCGATAAAAATAAAATTTTGTTTTTTAAAAATACCCATTTGGGTAAAAATTAAAAATATGGGTTAATTTTAAAAATAGGGGTGTTTTTTTTCGTGTTATTTTCAAAAAGTGCATGAAAAATGCTTGAAAATGTCATATAAAAAAATTAAAATCGATAAAGTTTATTTTTTTAATTTTAATAATAATTAAAAAATAAATGCATTATTTCGTAAGGTTATTGTTGTCCCACTATCATATTTACACATTTTATGGGAAATAATCTCAGCTTTTCGATATAAATAAAATTTTCTTTTTTAAAAATACCCATTTGAGTCAAAATTGAAAAATAAGCGTTCATTTTGAAAAATAGGGGGGTTAATTTTTATTTTTTATACCCGTTACTCGTAGAGTAAAAAGGGTATACTAAGTTCGTGCAAATGTATGTAACAGGCAGAAGGAAGCATCTCCGACCCCATAAAGTATATATATTCTTGATCAGCATCAATAGCCGAGTCGATATAGACATGTCCGTCTGTCCGTCCGTCCGTCTGTCCGTCTGTCCGTCCGTCCGTATGAACACCTAGATCTCAGAGACTATAAGAGCTAGAGCTACCATTTTTTCAGTGTAGACTTGTATTGTCTGCAGGCAGATCAAGTTTGTTTAAAATTTTTGCCACGCCCCCTCCCGCCCCCGCAATATGAAAAAAACCTCATATCTCCCACAATTTTAAAAATAGATTGTTCGGACCTTCTAGACAAATATTATAATCATCATTACCTATCGATCCGCCATACATCATTTTCCGATCAGACGAACGATAGAAGAGTTGCCGCCCCCGCAATTTGAAAAATACCTCATATCTCCCACAATTTTGGAAATAGATTGTTCGAACCTTCTAGACATATATTTTAATCATCATTACTTATCGATCCGCCATACATCATTTCGGGATCAGATAAGCTATAGTAGAGTTGCCACCCCCGCAATTTGGAGAAAAAAAACTCATATCTCCACAATTTTGGCATAATGTGATCTAATAAAATATTCTTAAATAAACCTAACCCTGAGTAACGGGTATATCGAAGTCGAGCAGGGCCGACTTCAACTTACGCTCTCGTTATATAACAATTTTTGAATAACAGATCATCATTAATTATACCCGTTACTCGTAGAGTAAAAAGGGTATACTAAGTTCGTGCAAATGTATGTAACAAGCAGAAGGAAGCATTTCCGACCCCATAAAGTATATATATTCTTGATCAGCATCAATAGCCGAGTCGATATAGACCTGTCCGTCTGTCCGTCCGTCCGTCTGTCCGTCTGTCTGTATGAACACCTAGATCTCAGAGACTATAAGAGCTAGAGCTACCATTTTTTCAGTGTAGACTTGTATTTTCTGCACGCAGATCAAGTTTGTTTAAAATTTTTGCCACGCCCCCTCCCGCCCACGCAATATGAAAAAAGCCTCATATCTCCCACAATTTTGAAAATAGATTGTTCGAACCTTCTAGACATATATTATAATCATCATTACCTATCGATCCGCCGTACATCATTTTCCGATCAGATGTACGATAGTAGAGTTGCCACCCCCGCAATTTGGAAAAGTCTTCATATCCCCCACATTTTTGAAGATAGATTATTCGAACCCTCTAGACATATATTTTAATCATCATTACCTATCGATCCGCCTTACATAATTTCCTGATCAGATGAACGATAGTAGAGTTGCCACCCCCGCAATTTGGAAAAGTCTTCATATCCCCCACATATTTGAAGATAGATTATTCGAACCCTCTGGACATATATTTTAATCATCATTACCTATCGATCCGCCATACATAATTTCCTGATCAGATGAACGATAGAAGAGTTGCCACCCACGCAATTTGGAAAATACCTCATATCTCTCACAATTTTGAAGATAGATTATTTGAACCGTCTAGACATATATTTTAATCATGATTACCTATTAATCCGCCGTACATCATTTCCTGATCAGATGAACGATAAAAAAGTTCCCGCCCCCGCAATTTGAAAAAAAACTCGTATCTTCCACAATTTGAGCATGTTGTGATCTAATAAAATATTCTTAAATAAACATTACCCTGAGTAACGGGTATATCGAAGTCGAGCAGGGCCGACTTCAACTTACGCTCTCGTTTTATTTTGATATTTTAAAAAAGTACATAAAAAATTATTTAAAATTACATATTTACAATTTAAAATCGGGGTAATCCATCCCCCTTATTTCTACAATTTTTTTTAATGAGTTAATATTTTGGGAATTTATTACCTTCATATAGGATAACAATTCACCAAAGTATTAAGCCAATCCCAAAACTTTCATTTTTTGACTGGGACGTTTGAGAAAGAATGCCCCATATATGATATTTTTTTCGGAAAAAAACTTTTCTACAGTTTTTCCATTTTTTGTATCACTTGCAAATAATAGGTTTTCTTACAGGGAAATGCCACTGTAGATTTTTCAAAAATCTATATTTTTATTTGCTTAAAAATTTGTTTGAACTTTGTAGAATAAGACAAAAAAAATAAGTTCAACACTTTTTAAGCATCCAAATTGATGGTGCAGAGTCCCCATAGTGTTTAACAAGCCTTCCTTGGCTTCGTTGATGGTTTTTATTATACTGGCTAATGAAAACACAAAATTTCCTTTTTCCGCAGTTTCGTTGAAATTCACAAGATTGACAACACACAAACTGGATAACTAGCTAGCTAGCTCAAAAGTTGACAGTAGTTTATTTGCATTTAAAGTTACTAACCGGGAAAAATATTCAGAAAAATTATTTTTTATTTATAAATGACTATACCTATGTTCCTAGTCGACTGGGAGACAGACAAATCAACCTAAAATGAAACATTGACCCTGTTGTGGTAATAATTCTCTTTAATCAAAGATCTGTATATATCAAATATCCAACATTTTTTAGCGTATCTACCTAAACATATTCCCATACATCCATAACCAACCTTTCTAACCACTCATATTCATATATATGTAAGTAGGTAACTGCATTGGTTTGGTTTTTTTTTTGTTATTTTTTTTCCCCCTAAAAAATATTAATAGCGGCAAAGACTGCGCATTATCTACGTACATAATTCACCCAACATATTTGATATATTACCAGACGACTTTCGCTTTTGTGTACTGGAAAACAAAGCAAACAGTAAAACCAGCAACACCCCAAACGGTTTCTAAGCCAAAATGCGTCCGTTAAGAGCCCAGCGATGACAAGCTGCATAAATTAAGAAACACCAAAACCAAAAACCTACAAATATTTTCAAAGGTGACGGCGGCATCGAAAACCAACCGGCTAACCACTTGTTGGCTTCGTTCTACTAATCAGAAAACCAAAATCAAAGTTTCGCTTTTCGTTTGGATCTGAAAGAGAAACCCGAAACTAATCGTACAAAATAAACGAAATTTATTTGGGTAACCAAACTGTTAGCTCTAGTCTTGGACTTATTTGCATGTGATTAGTTATTTTTTATAGAAAATTTCACAAATGAGCAGCCAAGCAGCTTAGAAACCTAAACTTGAAAATCCAAGCCAACAAATTTATGGTCATCAAATGCGGGCCAATTGTCACTTGGGCATTCCAATGAAAGCGAAAACGATTCGATATGCGCAATTTTGTGCCTGTTGTTGTTGTTTTTGTCGGTGCATAGATTTCTGTAGAAAGGTGAGGGCGTTGTACGTGAGAAGACCCTGGTTGCATATCAGAAAGCGACAAGTTGTGAGCTACAACTGGGGCGATGTAATAAAATTATACTGTGTACCCACACAGTGCTGGAACAAAACTGCTGAAAATATCACCGAATGGGGTTTGCCCTTTAATTTGAATAATAAAAAAAAAATTCAGCTAAATTTGGTTCTTAAAATTAAATTGTCTAATGGTAACCCATTGATACCTTGAATAGTTATACAGACCACCTGCCTACCACCTATGGGATTTTTGGTTAGTTTCAATGTAACAAACGACGTTTTAAAAGAAATACTGAAATATGGCTATATACAAAACCACTTGGAATTTGAGCTTTAATAATTACTTAAAGCAGGGGGTCAAACCGGAACCCGAACCGGAACCCTATACCGAAAAAAATCCGATTAAAACGCAGAACCAGAACCGGAACCGTTATTATTTAGTTTTTGAGAACCGGTATTTTGGAACATTTATTTTTAGAACCGAAATGACCGAAAAGAATCGAAACATTGTACTGGTACAGTTTCGGTTCTAAGTTTTTATACCCTTGCAGAGGGTATATTAAAATTGTCACGATGTTTGTAACGCAGTGAAGGAAGCATTTCCGACCACATAAAGTATATATATTCTTGATCAGCATGACGAGCTGAGTTCATTTCCGTTTGTCCGTCTGTCCGTCCGTCTGTCCGTCTGTTTCTATGCTATCTCCTCCCTCAGTTTTGAAGCTATCTTGACCAAACTTTGCAAAACGTCTTTAAATGCAAATACGCTGCACATTTGTCGGAATCGGCCGGATCGGATGACTATATTATATAGCTGCCATAGGAAAGATCGGTCCAAAAACTAGTTCTAATGAGGAAAACTTTTTTGTTTTCCATCGTAGCGTCACCAATCGTGGTATATATAAGTTTTATATGCTTCCACAGAATTTTGGAAAAATTTATCAAAATCGGATGACTATAGCATATAGCTGCCATATAAACGGTCGGTCCAAACACTAGTTCTAGTGGGAAAAACTTTTTTGTTTTCCATCGAAGCCTCACCAAACGTGGTATATATTAATTTTATATGATTTCACACAATTCTGGAAAAAATTTATCAAAATCGGATGACTATAGCATATAGCTGCCATATAAACGGTCGGTCCAAACACTAGTTCTAGTGGGAAAAACTTTTTTGTTTTTCATCGTAGCGTCACCAATCGTGGTATATGTTAGTTTTATATGCTTTCACACCATTCTGGAACAAATTTATCAAAATCGGATGACTATAGCATATAGCGTGCCATAGAAACGGTCGAACCAAAAACTAGTTCTAGTGGGAAAAACTTTTTGTTTTCCATCGAAGCCTCACCAAACGTGGTATATATTAATTTTATATGATTTCACACAATTCTGGAAAATTTATTTATCAAAATCGGATGACTATAGATATAGCAGCCATATAAACGGTCGGGGGAAAACTTTTTTGTTATCAATGGTAGCGCCTTTCAAAAACTGCAAGGGTATTTAAAATATCGGCGTAGCCGATGTTAGCCTTCTATTTTTTTATTTCAGTTTTATTGCTTCAATCAGGGATTTCCACAGGGTAAAATGCTTTCAAAATTAGGAAAATGTACCTAACCCTTCTGTTAACTTAGCGAATCCTTACAAATGTTAAGTTAAGGGACCATTTGGCATATCCTTAAATTTTCAACCAAATTAACAATTTTATCTTTTTCTTTGCATCTATTTTGGTTCAATAATTTCAAATATTATAAATTTATCTTTTATTTAACATAGTTAATGTAAAAACAAGTTGATGAATTTTGATTTTTGCATTTACAAAGGAAACGAATTAATAATTGGACCAAATGGGTTTTACATAACAACATGGTTAAATTGTGATCGGTAAAGATATCAGCATACAGCGTATTGACCATTTCATCAGATATCAACAGTTCTTCTTGCTCTTCCAGTTACACATGTATTTGTTTTCCGGGGTAAAGTTTATGTTTAATTTTCCTTTTTTATAACTACATTCTGCAGAAGGTTGCTACCCGTTCTATTATATCTTTGGTTTTCATGATTTTGAAATTATATCGGTATGTACCGATATACCGAAATAAAAACCAAGGTACCAATACGGAACCGAATACCGAAGTAAACTAGAACCTAAACAGAACCATCTACCGAAACATTAGTTTCGGTACGTACCAGAACCGGTTTGATTCCCTGGTTTTAAACTTTCTAAACAGCAACCGAACCAGTTTAATTTCCCGAGCGGTTTGCATTCCGGATTTAAAGAAAGTAAGCCAAAATATAAGTTCTTTGCATTTATAACAGATATTCTTTTAAAAAATACTCGGAAGTAATATGGCAATCCTCTATGCACTTTCCATCGACCTCTGACGTATCTTAATCCCTGTTATTTTAGTACTAAATATAAATTTAAGAACCGCAGTTTGTAGTTTAGGGAACAACTTATACTTCAAGTTCTCAGTCTGAATTGTTAGGTAATTTTTTATTAAAAGATACATCGATAGAATCGATGTTTTGCTCAATTTATATCAAATGTATCGGTTCATCAGTTTGGTATTTATTTTCAATGTATCAATAGCATTTGCTACTAATATTTATTTCCCCAATAATTATCAAAATAGTTTTTCAGTTTTGATTTCGTTTTCTTGAGTACGTAAGCTATCGCTTTAATAGTGCCATTTTTAGCTTCAGCTATAGTCTTCAGCTTTCGGTTATCGTTGTCATCGTTGCAACTGTGTTTTTTAGTTTTTTACAATTATTTCTTCATTGAAAGCAGGATATTTATTTAAATTAAATAATAAAGCAAAATATATAAAAGCAGGATTTTTAAGTCGGGCCAAGAGTTTTATATTCAATACATAGATTATTCCAATTTTAAAATCCATAGAGGAATAAGGGTAAACACATTTTGTTGCAACAATTGTTTCCGCTATTTTTATACCCTTGCAGAGGGTATATTGAAATTGTCACGATGTTTGTAACGCTGTGAAGGAAGCATTTCTGACCACATAAAGTATATATATTCTTGATCAGCATGACGAGCTGAGTTCATTTCCGTGTGTCCGTCTGTCCATCTGTCCGTCTGTTTCTATGCTATCTCCTCCCTCAGTTTTGAAGCTATCTTGACCAAACTTTGCAAAAAGTCTTCAAATACAAATACGCTGCACATTTGGCGGAATCGGCCGGATCGGATGACTATATCATATAGCTGCCATAGGAACGATCGGTCCAAAAACTAGTTCTAGTGAGAAAAACTAGTTTGTTTTCCATCGTAGCGTTACTAATCTTGGTAAATGTTAGTTTTATATGCTTCCACACATTTTTTGAAAAATTTATCAAAATCGGATAACTATAGCATATAGCTGCCATATAAACGGTCGGTCAAAAAACTAGTTCTAGTGAGAAAAACTTTTTTGTTTTCCATTGTAGCATCACCAATCGTGGTATATATTAGTTATATATACTTCAACACAATTCTGGAAAAATAATTCAAAATCGGATGACTATAGCATATAGCTGCCATAGGAACGATCGGTCCAAAAACTAGTTCTAGTGAGAAAAACATTTTTGTTTTCTATCGCAGCGACACTAATCGTGGTATATATATGTTTTATATACTTTCACACAATTATGGAAAAATTTATCAAAATCGGATGACTATAGCATATAGCTGCCATATAAACGGTCGGTCAAAAAACTAATTCTAGTGAGAAAAACTTTATTGTTATCAATGGTAGCGTCTTTGAAAAACTGCAAGGGTATTTAAAACATCGGCTTAGCCGATGTTAGCCTTCTATTTTTTTGTTTAAAGTAAATATACCTTTTGTTATGGGCAAGGTTCCGAAAGTGCGTTTTTTGGTTAATGTTGTTGTTGCTGCCCAAATTACCCACCAAATGATTGTTGTGGCCGACAATTATTAAGCGACTTCTCACTTAATTAGCGCATAATAGTCAAGCTATCCAAGAATACAATGGGAAAATTATGCCCAATTAAAGTGCGTAAGAGAAACGACATTGAAAGAGTTTTTGTGGTATCGTTGTTCCAATTTAGTGTCTGCTGCTGTGCGACCTCATTAGGTGTTAAAATAAAGTGTTAGCAACATTTGACCCAGAGGGAACAGCTCGTTCCTATTTAAATTAAGACAATGGATTTGAATGATCAAAGCAAAGAATTAAACAAAACTTTATTTCATTTGTTTGCCACTAAAGATCTTTTATGAAGCCAAACACGCTCATAAATCTTTAATTCTGTGTGTTGGCTTGGTGAAATTTCTGGGTCAACTATTGATATTATGATCACGTAGTTTTGTTTTGCGAGAAATCGCCAGACCCAAGACGACAATGCGTTGGTTGCTAAATAAAAACGATTTATGACAAAATGGCGCCGCTGCATTCCTTTGGCTCGCCATCGCATCCCGTTCGTGCTCCCATTTGCCACCTGCGCGATTGCTTGCACTATTTTTGATGGTGCTGCCGGTGCGCTATGCCTCTGGCAATGCGTGGAGCTGTTTATTTTTAAAATGCGTCGCCATGCGTCGCTACGCACGCTCCCAATTCGGCTTTGGTTCTTGCACGGGGGCAAGGGTAGTGAAACAACAAAACAAAAAACACTAATATGAGTATTCGCTGTCGGGGTCCAAAACAAATTTGACGGCATACGTACAAGTTTTTCTGAATGGGCCGCCACCACCCAAACGAACGTTGCGTTGTGCCAGAAATGCTCGCCTGGTGTACCCTTAATAGAAGACTCATTGAAGAGCCTGGGCGTAGGAATTTGTAGATGATGTACTACAACGTGAAACAACGTGTTCTTTTTTTTTGTTATTATATCTAAAAATACATATGTGGATGCTGTCGACAGGCGGTGTACAGGGTGATAAAAGATGTGGGATGCGAGATAAGTTATGGCAATATTTGTACAAATCGCTCAAAAATGTTGTCTTCAAAAATAAAGAAAGAAAGAGAAATTTCAGGTCTGTGTGCGTGACCTCAGATCTATAATATTATATTGAAAGCTTATACAGCTGCGAAAAAATAAAAGCACCACCCAAGGGCGTCATAACTATTTACATTTGAATACATTTTTAAAAGAAGACTTAAAAATAAGGAAAGAAAAAAATTGGAGTATTTTTTACCGTTTTTAAATTTTTTAAGGAATTTTACGAAAAATTTGGGACATTGAGCTGAAAAATAAATATTACCATTTTTCAAATATGCACTTAAAATTTAAAAAAAAAATCACTAAAATAATTTCTTCAAGAAAATTGAAGAAAGAAACTTTTACAGAATTTTTTCCGAATCATTCCTTTGCATTTTTGCTGGATTGCTTAAGGTTATTGTCTTGTTAAAGGACCCATACTAGCGGAATCTAATATTCTGCGAAGGATAGCATCAAAGTGCAAGCCTCCTTATAATTAAATATAATAATTCCGATTTATCTAAAGCAAATTCCATATTTGGTGAAAGCGGTTAGAATTTGGGCTTAAGTTTGCCAAGTGTATTCAAAGCAAAACCACAGAGTCGATTTATAAATTTAAAAAAATAAAATAGACTTTTGGGCATAATTTGGGCCGTCTAACCCACTGTGCAGCGTTCAAAAAAATATAAGTAGCATCTTAGGAGTGTGGCAACAAGCGTTTGCGATGATGTAGTGCGAGGAGACGTAATTCGGTTTTGAAAATAAAAATTGGTTTAATTCGTCGTTTAATCTTTTTAATGGCTAGTTACTGCACAGCTGGCGCCAATAGCTGGTAAATGTGACCGGATGTGTAAAAGTTTTAAAGAAAAAACTTTTTATTCGATGTTTCGCGGGATCGAATCAAGACCTTCCGCTCAATCAGCGCACACACTACCCATTCCACTACACGCTGCCACATCTGTTTGTAACCCATGTTTAGTTGTTGTTTTTAAATCCAACATATTTTGTTCCTAGTTTAGTTGATTTTTTTCTTCAGTTAAGCTTGTTTTGTTCTCAGATTACTTCAGGGCTGCAAACCGGTCCGGAACCGAACCCTTCAGAACCGGTTCGGTTCAGGTTCTGGTGATCCCTGAACCGAACCGGGAACCGAACCCCATTAGAAATAATCACGAGAACCCGAACCCGAACCTAACCCTGTTTTCTTATTGATGGGGTTCGGTTCCAAAAATAAGTTGGCAAGCATAGAATTTATTTTTGCACTTTGATGGTAAAAAATATTTCATTATTATGAAGAAAAATGTATCCATTCATATGCCCATGTATGGAGGGCGACACTTTTTCCCATCCGCAACAAAAGACTGGACAAAATAACACAACCTCAAGCAAGGGAATTCAATTTGCTTCTGAAACCGTATTTCTGTGTATTATTTTGTTCGTATGGAGATACAATGGCACTGTGAATACAAGGGAAAGTTGCACTTTATTTAAATTTCTTCATTTTTTTTTAACCAAATCACGAATAAAGTTCTTTTATCATTTCACTCTCACAATATGCCAGTCAAAGCCGTGCTGTGGCGGTCCGATTTGTAGAAAAAATAATTCTGACTGAATTCTCGGAAATTAACACTATAAGTTAGGGATGAGACAACCCGGCGTGTCTGTGATTAAGTCACGGTCACTGGCAATTTGGCGATTACAAGTCACTGTGACTTAATCACAGTTACGCCGATATGGTCAATCACAGTTACTAAATCACGGGTACGCAGATAAAGCTCATCTCTTATTTTTAGGCCAAAAGTGGCCGTGTTTTTTGCAGGTTTCATAGCCACAAAAATCACATCAGATTTAGCAATTTCACTACTGTGAAGGAGAAATGACTTTCGCTGTGAGTGCAAGTTGGCAGAATCGCTTAACTCTTCTAAACATACATACAATCAAGACAGATCACTTATGTGCTTGACTTCCAAGCCATCAAGAGGCAGATTATATGGCATCTCGTGTTCAAATTCTATTAAATTACTTATTATGTACATAAATATGTAAAATGCTATCTGGAACCCGAACCCGAACCGGAACCCCGGTTCTCAATTTGAAGGGAACCGGTTGTGGAACCGAACCCCCAGAGTAGGGTAAGGGTTCGAACCCCGAACCGAACCCCTGTCAAAATTAGAGGGGTTTGCAGCCCTGGATTACTTATAAAGTTTTCGTGAAAACATAACAAAACTTGCGTAAATGAAAAAATGTGCGTAAAGTTGGAGCATTCAACTCCAATTCTAAGACTGTTTTTGACTCTGTTTGTGCTCATCTTGAGTCCAATTTTCTCCGTTTTTATACCCTTGCAGAGGGTATATTAAAATTGTCACGATGTTTGTAACGCAGTGAAGGAAGCATTTCCGACCACATAAAGTATATATATTCTTGATCAGCATGACGAGCTGAGTTCATTTCCGTCTGTCCGTCTGTCCGTCCGTCCGTCCGTCCGTCTGTCCGTCTGTCCGTCTGTTTCTATGCTATCTCCTTCCTCAGTTTTGAAGCTATTATGACCAAACTTTGCAAAAACTCTTTAAATACAAATACGCTGCACATTTGTCGGAATCGGCCGGATCGGATGACTATATCATATAGCTGTCATAGGAACGATCGGTCCAAAAACTAGTTCTAATGAGAAAAACTTTTTTGTTTTCCATCGTAGCATCACCAATCACGGTATATATTAGTTTTATATGCTTACACACAATTCTGAAAAAATTTATCAAAATCGGATGACTATAGCATATAGCTGCCATATAAACGGTTGGTCCAAAAAATAGTTCTAGTGGGAAAAACTTTTTTGTTTTCCATTGTAGCGTCACCAAACGTGGTATATATAAATTTTATATGATTCCACACAATTCTGGAAAAATTTATCAAAATCGGATGACTAAAGCATATAGCTGCCATATAAACGGTAGTTTCAAAAACTAGTTTTAGTGAGAAAAACTTTTTTGTTTTCCATCGTAGCATCACCAATCGTGGTATATATAAATTTCATATACTTCCACACAGTTCTGGAAAAATTTATCAAAATCGGATGACTATAGCACATAGCTGCCATAGGAACGATCGGTCAAAAAACTAATTATATTGAGAAAAACTTTTTTGTTATCAATGGTAGCGCCTTTCAAAAACTGCAAGGGTATTTAAAACATCGGCGCAGCCGATGTTAGCCTTCTATTTTTTTTTTTTTTTTTTTGGGTAGAAATTTTGGATTTTAGCAGAATATTTTTGATTTAAGGCTTCTTTTTTGCTGAGTGTATCTACTTGCATGTGGGAATTATGTCAATCGTGACAATGATTCTCAACATATGTACCTTATATTATGTAAACTCTGAAAAAATACCGTGATTTTGTTTCTAAATTTGTAAGATTGGGCGCGTTCAGCAGAGACACTTGATCACTGATTAGCTTAATAAAACTAGTCTTATTATTAAGCATTGTTTTAGGGGGCTTGTTAAATTCACATTTGGAAAAGCTCCATGTTTATATCATATTAAACACAAGAGGAAAAGTAGGCTACGCGAATTACCAAGAAATATATCATTGATCAGGGAGCAAGTTCTTCTGCTGAACTCGGCCATTGTTTCATTATACCCTTGCAGAGGGTATATTAAAATTGTCACGATGTTTGTAACGCAGTGAAGGAAGCATTTCCGACCACATAAAGTATATATATTCTTGATCAGCATGACGAGCTGAGTTCATTTCCGTTTGTCCGTCTGTCCGTCCGTCCGTCTGTCCGTCTGTCCGTCTGTTTCTATGCTATCTCCTCCCTCAGTTTTGAAGCTATCTTGACCAAACTTTGCAAAACGTCTTTAAATGCAAATACGCTGCACATTTGTCGGAATCGGCCGGATCGGATGACTATATTATATAGCTGCCATAGGAAAGATCGGTCCAAAAACTAGTTCTAATGAGGAAAACTTTTTTGTTTTCCATCGTAGCGTCACCAATCGTGGTATATATAAGTTTTATATGCTTCCACAGAATTTTGGAAAAATTTATCAAAATCGGATGACTATAGCATATAGCTGCCATATAAACGGTCGGTCCAAACACTAGTTCTAGTGGGTTTTAAAAACTAGTTCTGTGGGAAAAACTTTTTGTTTTCCATCGAAGCCTCACCAAACGTGGTATATATTAATTTTATATGATTTCACACAATTCTGGATAAATTTATCAAAATCGGATGACTATAGCATATAGCTGCCATATAAACGGTCGGTCCAAACACTAGTTCTAGTGGGAAAAACTTTTTTGTTTTCCATCGTAGCGTCACCAATCGTGGTATATGTTAGTTTTATATGCTTTCACACCATTCTGGAAAAATTTATCAAAATCGGATGACTATAGCATATAGCTGCCATAGGAACGATCGGTCTAAAAACTAATTCTACTGGGGAAAACTTTTTTGTTATCAATGGTAGCGCCTTTCAAAAACTGCAAGGGTATTTAAAATATCGGCGTAGCCGATGTTAGCCTTCTATTTTTTTATTTTGCTTTAACTACATAAGAATGTATATAAAATTTTAAATTTACCATTAAAAAATAATAAACAGAATTTTTTAAGCTTAACGGGATTTAAAAAATAGCAATTGAAATGAGAATTTTGTTCTTAGACTACTAAATGTCAAACTTAGTCAGGTTTTTAGATCGTTTATATTTTTTTTTTGAGTGTACTAAATGCATTAAAGCCTAGTCTCGGTACATACTCTGTAAAGCTTTGATCACTTGGTTTCCGTATTCAGCGACTCTTCACTTCCTTATACACTCAATCCACACACACACACACACCCTGTTGTGTGTTATTTTATTTTTATTAAATCAATACACGCATTTCTTATACAATATATTTTTATCTTTGTCTTGATTTCTAATTTTCTCACATGTTTGTTGCGCTCTGTTCTGTGCTCTGCATCTCTATATCTTTGTATATATTGTATCTGTATTCTTTCTCCTCTATCTCTGTAAATGCCTGCGCCGCTCTCCTAGAGATTTAGTGATTTCTACGTGGCCAAAAGTCGCCAACGTTTGACTTTTTAGTAGCACGCGAATTTCTGAACGCTATCAAAGCGCAAAAATTCACAGCAAAATAAACACTCTCAGAATTACAGAAATAAATAAAAGCAAAACTAAATTATATGTTTTTATTTCCCATACTGTTTGTAAAAATCATAATTAGTGAGTACGCGCTAAATAAAAAAAATATTTAAAAAAAAACAAAATATTTACGTGCCATGTGTGAGAGCCCTGCGTTCTAAAAACAAACAAGGCTGTACAATAATTAAAAATAATTGTGTTGTATATGAAATATGCCACAATAAAAAAATGTTGCTACTATGCTTCGAGATGTTTTGGCAATAAGCAAAAACAGTTTCGTGCGAATTGTGACTTGTTGCCTCGCCTGGCGCTTTTTGTTGTGCATTGCAATTGTGTGTAAAATGTGTGTGTTTTTTTAATATTAATACAAGCCGTTACTGCGACAATATGTATATAAGTTTGTTCTAAAATGTGCTTATCTAGATGAATTCTTTTTTATGTATGTATTGTATATATATATATGTATGTAGTAACTTCTGTTGACCTTAAGGTCTTTGTGTTTTGGAATGTGCACGAGGAAATGTTATGCAAATAGCATTTGTTTGCTTTATCACTGCTTATACCATTATCATCATTTATAGTGAACTCTTAACATTCATAATTTTCCAACGAATTTAGTAAGCTCTGGTGTTATTTTAATACTTCATCGGGGGAGTCTCAAAATTCTCAAGAATTCATACAGTTTCGGTTACTAAATCGGATGACGAAAGCTAAGCGAATTAAAACCGCCTGTTTAGTTCGTACGGTTTATCTTCCATATGATCTTGTAACTGTATTTGTTCGTGTCAATATACCCAAAAAGTCATTCAAGTTTTATTCGAAATGGAATCGCCTGTACGAAAATCTCTAGAGATTTCCAGGAAACCCATGATTAAGAAATATAACAGAAACTTAATACTAAACCCACAGTTTGGTAAATGCTTTTTAGTCAATACTTTTCGATGGTTGAATTAAACTGCCCTGCCTTTAGTTGGCATTACGATTACTATTCTGAAGAACGTAAGAACTTTAGAGGCATGCTAAAAAAAAACTTGGTACAAATCCGATCCGAGAGGGTTCATTTCCAATCAGTTTGCAGTCTTAGTATAACTCTGTTTAATTTTTTTGCGTAGACACCTTTTCACCACTTTAGTGTAGTGTTTCCTAAAAAAACAGACAACTTTGGTCTTTAAATAAAAGCAACTTAGAAAGCTCCTTAAGCTATAGAAATAACCATACAACTAAAATACTTTTTGATTTGTAGCGTTTATCGTTGACTAATTTTGTTTGTATGCTAAGGTTGCGATTAAAAACATCGTAACAATTAAATAAAATGTGAACACTCATTTAATTGTCTATTACTTTTTTTAAATAAGTGTGCATTTGTTTTTTATTATTTTATTTTTAGAAAATCCCACTGTCATTTCAGCCAAATTTGGCTAAATCCATTTTTTTCAAATACCTGAACTAATTAATTAACATATTTAAACATTTTTGAAGCGTAGGTTGGTAAATTGCTTAAAGGCGTTGCCTTAGCCATAAATGTTCCACAAAAGCGATATCAATATAAAAATCTGTATTTAGAAATATCCAATTGCCATATACTGAGTGGCTGAATAAGTCAAGATTTTGTTTCTTTACCTAATGCAGGCGTAAGTCGTCAGCATTGGAGGCTAATGAACTGACCAAATGTGTGATTGTGAATTAATCAAGCATTTTTCTTTTATTTTAAGCTTAATTAATACACGGCTGTCCCCTCGCATACTCGGCTACTACTACTTACTTTGCATTCGTATAAAAAAAGGAATGCAAATTTGTTGTTTGTACAATGTGATTTCTACCATAATTATGTCCGACTATATGCACTTGAGCATTGGAGTCACAGACAGGTGAAATTTCGGGCGCCAGCTGGTAAACTGCCGGCGATTTGAATTCGATTTAACAACACAGCAGGTTTTGAGCGATTAAAGTAAATATTTTAATACGAGTATTTACCTTTAAGCAGATATGAATGAATTGGATCGTAAATGATTTTATTGTGTGTTTTTTTACAATTTAATATGGAAATTAAATTCACTTTTTAAATCTTTACAAAAGGCCAGAAAATTGACAAGCGCAGAAGAAAGTATTTCTGGCCATAAAAGATATACAAACTGCCGCGCACTTGAACACATAAGTTAATATTTAGTATGTATTTATTTATCATGGTTCTGTTGAGTTATATTTACTCTTATGCTTTATCTGTGTTTTAATTTATGCAAGAATGAAAAATGTATGCAAGTACTTTGCGGTGTATATAATTGATCATACTGACAAGCGTTATCGTCTGCTTGTCGCACGAAGCGGAAACTTGTATCTCAGTTTTATTTATTCATTTGATTTAGATTTATTGAGCTTAATTCCTAGTGCAACAAGATAAACTTACAAAATAAATCAACTATATATACTATAGTTCTAAATAAGTAGAAATGAGATACTGTAACCGACTTTATCACTGATCAAATTGTTCTTTATTTAATCTAAAATTCAAACTTATGGTTTTAAAAATATGCAGAAGCTGGTTTTAAATCAAAGCAACTGTTCCCCAGCCCAAAAAAAATCATCATTTATGATCTTACCTAATTGATACTTTTACTCGCGATCAAAAACTACAAAATCAAAACTTTTAACAGTTGCTGAATGCACTTAGTGTGCCTTTTACTAAAATCATTGATTAATTTAGAAAATTTGAAAAAAAGAGACATGGGTTTTGGCTATTTATTAATTTAAATAAAGTAATAACCAGAGGGCAAAGCTAACTTCGTCTGTGCCCAGGGAATCAAACCGAATCGAATTTCGGTTCCGGTTCTGGTACGTTCCAAAACTAATGTTTCGGTAAAAGGTTCTGTTTAGGTTCTAGTTTATTTCGGTATTCGGTTCCGTACCGGTACCTTGGTTTTTATTTCGGTATACCGGTACGTACCGGTATGTACCGGTATAATTTAAAAATCCTTTACTCCGAAGATATAATAGAAATGGTAGAAACCTTCACAACAAAATGTAGTTATAAAGAAGGAAAATTAAACATAATAAACCACAATAAACTTTACCTCAGAAAAAAATGTCCTAATAATAGAAGAGCAAGAAGATCTTTTGATATCTGATGAAATGTTAAATACACTGTTTTCAGATAACGTTACCGATCACAATTGAACCCTGCTATTAGGTTAAGTCCAATTGGGCCAATTATTAATTCATTTCCTTTGTAAAAGCAAAAATTAATGATAAATGTATAATATTTGAAATTTTTTGAACCAAAATAGATGCAACAAAATAAGATGAAATTGTTATTTTTATTGAAAATTTCAGTATATACCAGATGGTCCCTTAACTTTACATTTGTAAGTTTTTGCTTACGTTTACCCAGCGTTTTACCTTGAAGAAATCCCTGATGGAAGCAATAAAAATGAAATAAGAAAAAAAAACTCAGAACCGAAACTGTACCGGTACAATGTTTCGGTTCTTTTCGGTCATTTCGGTTCCAAAAATAAAGGTTCCGAAATACCGGTTCTCAAAAAATAAATAATAACGGTTCCGGTTCCGGTTCTGGTTCTGAGATTCAATCGGTTCTTTTCGGTATACGGTTCCGGTTCGGCTTCCGGTTTGACACCCTGTCTGTGCCAAAGTTTTGATACCCTTTCATAAGCTTGCTTCGACTGATCTTACTAATAGACAACATATGGGTTATAATTGTTCGATATTGGTAAATTTAGAATCATTCAGAATCTGATTGTTTATTGGCAGCTATAGAATATAGTGATTCGCTTTTCGACAAATTTTGCAGAAATGTTTGAAGAACGCTAACATTGAAAAACAAAATGTTTTTTTTTTCCCTAAGACCCATTTTCCGACCGATCGATCCTATCCAGTGTTGCCAATTTAGCCATTTTCCGGTCAGATTTTTTTTTTTTGGAAGGTCGAAAACAGGAAGCTATTTAGCATTTCCAGTTACTTTTAAAATTTTAATTGCCATTTTTTAAGCAGTTTGGATTGAGTTTTCCCATTTTATAGCGCGCAGTTCACAATATCTGTGCAATATTTCAGCTCGATAACTTTCAAACTTAGAAACAAAACTTCTAAACTTATTGAACCCCTTGTTTTGGTTCGATCCTTAGCCCATAGCATGACTTTAATGTTCGAAAGAGTTTACAAATAATCCCGAGGGTTTTAAAATGTTTTTTGAACTTAGTTCCCTTTTTTCGGCCAATCTGAGAAAGCATTAACAATATTATATAATTTCTTAAAATGTGTCCTTGGTTTATTTTTAAACCGAACCTTATTCCAAACGGTAAGGGTCCGGTTCGAAAGGTCGTAATTTGAAATGTTCTGGTCAGATAGGCAATCGAGGCTTGTTTTTGGATAGTTTTGCAGCCTGCTTGATAACAGCTAAATGTAAAAATTGGATTTATTAAGGTAAGGTCACACTCTTATGGCAGCTGTGTTTTGTTTACAAAGGATGTTCGTCTATCTTGAAAGTCTTAGACCGCATTTACACGATGAAGCAAACTTCATGAAGTTTCTCAAAAAGCTCTTGCTTGTAGGAAAGAGGTGTTGTGGAGTGGCTTGCCCCTTTACGCCTCTTTCCTACAAGCAAGAGCTTTTTCAAAAACATCATGAAGTTTGCTTCATCGTGTAAATCCCAACTTAGTCGGTGTTTGCACGACTCTCTTTGATTTTTGTCAAATGCTCCTCTTCGCCACAAACACAAACTTAATGTCGGACTCAGGATGATAGCTGCTGCGTTTATGCCTTCGTTTTTATTTGATTGCCCACACTTTACCACTTTCATCTCACAGAAATTGCATAATATTCTTTACCAGCTTAATTTATTAAATGGCTTGAAAGAGCTTTAGCCACCCTTGTGCTCATTACGCACGAACAAAATTGGACCAGCTGTTTATACAACCATCTTCCAGTTTTTTTATTCTGCACGATTCACAGATATGATATGATACATGGTATTTATGACAAAATCTTTAGCTTCAGAAGATCTAACGAATGGTCGTTTGAAAGCATTAAATGACGAGAATTTTTTATTTTCGAGAATAGTTTTTCCAAGCATATTTTCAAGGACTCGGCCTTATGTTCAATATTTTATAAATTAAATTTTTAATTGATTTCGAAAGACTTTAAATGTGACTACTCCATTTTGATAAATGTTATTAAATATATAATAACTTTCTTTATTTGACTTTCATTTGGATGTTGGTCACAAGTCTTTGGATTTGTTTTCTTCTTCGGTCTTGCTAAACTAAATTTTGCCTATTTTTTTCTACATTATATTTTTTCTGTTGATTAATTTGAAACCTACACTTCACTTTTGGAATTCATGGTAACAAATTGATGGCTTTGACAAAAAATGCCTAGAAGCTAAATCAAAGAATAAGCTGACCACAGCACATAAAAATAATAACACTTAAGTTTGCGTTTGTGATTATGATTTCCTGTATTCCAAAAATGTTTAACATAAATATATCGCATTGTTGGCTTTGGCGTGTTTGAAGTGAAATCGGCCATTCAACCAGCTAGAGATTTTCTGCCGTCTAGACAATGAAGATACCCAAGTACGAGTATCTTTTGCCACAAATAGAGATACAAAAATCTGTCGGCTGTTTGCACAAATTAGCAATTTCAAAAACGTACTTGGTTTTGCTTGGCAATTAGCCAAGTTAAATACATAATGCATTTGTCTGGGGCTGCAAGACGAGGCTCTAAGCCTGTCACTAACTGACTACATCTTAAGTCGGAGTTGGAGGCAGCCAAGCGTCGGCCAGTCGGCAATCATAAAATTTTAAGCCCAACCGTGACCGATAAATTGCGAAAAATTGGATAGATGGAAAAAATGATTGCTTTAAATGCACCTCGAACTGGTAGCTCCAATTTGCAGCTGATCTATGCGAGAGTTAAGCCCACGATTAGCCGTTAAACGAGATTGTATTGTCTGCTTAAGCATTTAATCCTCGGCATAGGTAATTTTTTTGATTTGGTATCTAAACTGGGTCAGCTGTTCGTTCTCAAAGCTAAACATCAAGCCGCGTCTTGCATTGACAATGCTCTAACTTTATGGCCTTTGATGCAACTGGTTGTTCCAACAAATCGTTTCAAACTCGTTTGTTGGCATTCTAAAAATAAGAAAAAAACAAGAAAACCAAAACTAATGCGACAATAGAGCATAAGTTGTTGTTGAGATTCTGCAAAATGATCTATAGAATTGCCCCAATGGGATCTGTTGCTCAATGCAACGCTTGATGAGATGGCATTGTGAGTGAACGTTTTGTGTTGTATCTTGCATTTGGTAAACATATCTTAGCTTTGGCATCTAGTTGAATACAAATTTATAGCTTATTATATTTAAGTATAGCTGTAGGCTTATACAAATTAGAAATATAAAAAAAACTCAAACCCGAAGCACTGGAATTAACTTTAAATGTATTCTAAATATACTACAGGTCTCGCACTTGTGGTCGGTAGTTAAACAATTGACCTATTAAAATAACGAACTTTTACAGAACAAGGCTTTTAAATTAAAGAAACTTTAGCTGCATATATGTTGGCACTTTAAAAATCTTGTATTTAATGGGGAAAAACACCTTAGAAGCAAAATGGAAGGGAACGCCATTTTGAAGATAGCTCGTTCAGATCTTTTAGATATATATAGTTATCAGCATTATTAATCGATCGGATGAGCGATTCTCGAGTTATAAGTAAATCAATAAATTAAGCTGGGCAGCACCTTCCACAACCGTGAAGAGCAGCCGAGGGCCACACTTAAAAGTTATCAGTTATATACAAACTTTGGCAGGTATAGAGTATATCACAGTCGGGCTATGCCAACTTTCTCACTTGTTTCAAGTTATGTTTGTCGGTATGATTATAAAGGTGTAAAAAAGTAAGTTGATTGAGCAAATCCTAATATATTGTGGATCATAAAAACTGCGGGCTTTCGAACAGGATGTCACTGGAATTATAATAAGAAGTCGAAAAGGTCATTTTAGACCATTCAGTTTTTCACCAAAAATCTACATACATTTTTTGTTTCTATCTGATCTCGTTCGGAATTTATAAAGCGGTCAGATTTAGATATCTTTCAATAAACTCCATACACAACAAAAAAAACCGGTCATCTTTATACCTACTTAAAGGGCCGCCAATCCTATCATCAGTAGTCTTTGCTTTTGGATACCTTCTAAAGTCTTTTAATCGTTTATTTTTAAAATATTTTGAAATTTAAACAGAGAAACCTATAAAATGTCGATTACTTCTTCTATCTTTATAAATAATTCGATGACTTTAGGGAGGGGGATTATTGTTAATTAGGGGGTTTTATAGTCTAAAAAGTCCACAGGATAAATATTAATTTATTAATTTTGCTTTAAACTTTCTAAAATGGATATTTTAGTACGATTTTTGAGAAATCTGGAATGCTGATTTTAGATTTCTCTCACTTTCGTGCTTTACGCTGTTGCCATTTTTTCAAATTCTCCTAAGCTTTATAATCGAAATCAAAAGACATGTTGTTATAGCTATGTTATATGGATAAATGGTGAGGCCGCTCGAGGCCCTTCGTAAAATGAGAGCCTTTTCTAAGAGCGCGAAAGTAATAGCAAAGGGGACAGTACACACATTTTGTAAGCATGTAAAAAACGGCAAGCAAGCTGACGAGCAGCGTGGACACAACCTCATCAGGTGTTAGTTGCACAGTTAATATATTTGAAAAAATGTGTCTTTATTCCATAAAAATAATTATTTTCATTTAAAGAAGACATCTATAGATGTCCGTACATTAAACTCTTGAAAAATTGTTTAATCAAATTATTGACGATCACTGAGTTGTCCCTCGTTAGAGCGTGTCTCAGTCTGGTTTCAAAAAAAAGCTAGATACTCCGCACTGACTATAAGACAGTTAACCACAATCTAGCCATAAGTGGCTGGCCTTCGTTTCTGGTTTGTACACTGGAGTCGACTTATTGCTTACTTTTCATGTACATACATTCCCAACTACTTACTTCTGTGTCATTCTGCCTATGCTAATATCAAAGATTGAAATGTCATTGTTGTCAGCTTATCGTTTGAATTTATGCCTGCGGTGCTTTTAGCCACAACCACAGCTACAACTACAATGTGGCCAGCTTCTTGTAGAGCCATGCAATTCGTTATACTCGGAATGGCTGTCTCCGTTTCACTGTTTTGTGTGTGTGTGTGTTATGCCTTTGTTTTTGCTTCCATTGGTTTCTTTTTTTTTTTGAAAATATGTCACAAAATTCTAAATATATTTTTCTCTCATTCTCACACTTCAATTCATCCAACCAACAATTTTCAGCTAATGTCATAAGTCGTTTCAAACGTAAATTTAAAACGTCATCAAACATGTCCGAAGACCTGGACGAGCTATTCCTGTCGCCCATACCGGCACCCACGCCGGCTGAGCTGCAGCAATGCATCTTGTTTGGGTTCCGTCGGCGTCTCTATCCCGCCCAGATATTGGACGAGTGCCGCAGTGCCTTTGGACCCTTTGCGCCGAGTGCACAGTATGTGGCCAAATGGTATCAGCTTTTTCAAGACGGCTTCTTTAACATTGACGAGAATGATGACGAAGAGGACGCGGCGGCGGGTGCGAGTATGGGAGCTGGTTGTGGTCAGACGCCGACCACATGCAGTGACTATGATGAGGATTTGGGTGCACTGCCACTTGTTTTGCCAGATGTTGGGCAGAGTCTAAGCGATAGCGAGCAAGAAGATTATGAGCATGATGATAATGATGATTATTTTGAGGATAATGATGAGCATGTGATTGGTTATTGGCAAGGCTATGGCTATTTGGGTGGCAAAAGAAGGTACTTTCCTAACTAGGCCAAGGCTGCAAACCCCTGAAATAAGGCAATAGGATCGGTCCGATGGTTAGAATACGTCGTAGAACTTGCGGTTCGGTTAGCGAAACCCTAGGTTTTGGTTCGAAACCCTAATTCAACTAAATTGCTTAAAAAGTTTATATCCAGTACCATTTAATGGTTGATGATATCGAACGAAAACCATGAAAATAACGTAAGCTAGTTTTTTGCAAATTACATTTTTTTTTATAGTAAAAAGGGTATCTAAGTCGTGCAAATGTTGTACGGCAAAAGCATTTCCGACCCCTAAAGTATATATTCTTGATCGCACCATACCGGTCGATATGACTGTCCGTCTTCCGTCTGTCCGTCGTCCGTCTGTCCGTCTGTCCGTATGAACACCTAGATCTCAGAGACTAAAGAGCTAGAGCTACCAAATTTTCAGTGTGACTTGTATTGTTTGGCGATCAAGTTTGTTTCAAATTTTTGCCACGCCCTCCCGCCCCCGCAATTTGAAAAAACCTCACTCCCAATTTTGAAAATGCTGTTCAACCTTCTGACTATTTTAATCTCTACCTTCTCCGCCATACCTTTTTCGTCGTGAACTATAGTAGAGTTGCCACCCCCAATTTGAAAAATAACCATATCTCCCACAATTTTGAAAATAGATTGTTTGAACCTTTTAGACATATATTTTAATAATTATTACCTATCGATCAGCCTACTCTTTTCGATCGTGAACGATTACGGCCCCCCCATTTGAAAAATACCTCTTCTCCCATTTAAAAATAGATAATTCGACCCTCTGCCCTAATCCCTGACATGAAAGTTCCGCCCCAATTTAAAAAAACCTTACACCCCATTTTAAAAATAGATTGTTTGAACCCTCTACTATATTTTAATAATTTTACCATCGATCACAATACATCTCGACTTTTCTGTTTATATCCTGTAAGTTAGGACTCGTTTTATTCAATATTTTACATATATACACTAGGCTAGCAAAAACTTAATCTATGCAAAATTTAAAAAAAAATTTCATAAGAATCCACCGTGTCGGTTAAGATCCATCAACTCTTTTTTCCCAGATATGGTGGCAAAACGAAATTGTAGTTTTTTATAGGGCATAACTATTAAGGGGGTCTTCTACCTTTGAAAATTTTTTATTTCAATTTTTATACCCGTTACTCGTAGAGTAAAAAGGGTATACTAAGTTCGTGCAAATGTATGTAACAGGCAGAAGGAAGCATCTCCGACCCCATAAAGTATATATATTCTTGATCAGCATCAATAGCCGAGTCGATATAGACCTGTCCGTCTGTCCGTCCGTCCGTCTGTCCGTCTGTCCGTCTGTCTGTCTGTCCGTCTGTCTGTATGAACACCTAGATCTCAGAGACTATAAGAGCTAGAGCTACCATTTTTTCAGTGTAGACTTGTGTTGTCTGCACGCAGATCAAGTTTGTTTTAAATTTTTGCCACGCCCCCTCCCGCCCCCGCAATATGAAAAAAACCTTCTATCTCCTACAATTTTGAAAATAGATTGTTCGAACCTTCTAGACATATATTTTAATCATCATTACCTATCGATCCGCTATACATCATTTCTTGATCAGATGAACAATAGAAAAGTTCCCGCCCCCGCAATTTGAAAAATACCTTATATCTCCCACAATTTTAAAGATAGTTTATTCGAACCTTCTAGACATATATTTCAATTATCATTACTTATCGATCCACCATACACCATTTCCCGATCAGATTACCTATAGTAGAGTTGCCACCCCCGCAATATGGAAAAAACCTCATGTCTCCCACAATTTGGGCATTTTGTGATGTAATAAAATATTCTTAAATAAACCTTAACCTGAGTAACGGGTATAGCGAAGTCGAGCAGGGCCGACTTCAACTTACGCTCTCGTTTTATTTTGCCTTATAATAATAACTTGGACATTCCCCTTTCATCCCCTTTAAACCATTTTCAAATATTCGAAATAGTTTAGCAGATACATCCATTTTAGCGGAGCAATATTCTTTCTAACGTGAGTATTTTTAACGCTGCTCAAAACTTTAACCGCGTTTTTCTCGAAACCACGTTTTTTGACCTGGTAGCCATGATTGGGCCAGTTCTACTGAACCGATTTTGATCAGCCATGTTGCAATCGACGCAAAATTTATGTAATTCTGGCCCGTACCTCAATCATGAGCAAAAACATTTTTTTACTATTTTTTTTACACTAAACTCAAAAAAAAACGAGAGCGTAAGTTAAAGTCGGCCCTGCTCGACTTCGATATACCCGTTACTCAGGATATAAACATGTCCTAATTGTTACTTTTGACAATGATGTATGCTGGATAGGTAAAATAATTAAAATATATGTCTAGGTTCAAACATCTTTTTTAAAATTGTGGTGATAATGAGGTATTTTTTAAATTGCGGGGCGGCTTTTTCGTCATCTGATCAGGAAACTCGGATCGTAGTATGATGATTAAAATATATGTCTAAGGGTTCGATTATCTTTTTTAAATTTGTGGGAGATATGAGGTATTTTTTCAAATTGCGGGGGCGGCAACTCTACTATAGCTCATCTGATCAGGAAATGATGTATGGCTGATCGATAGGTAATAATTATTAAAATATATGTCTAAAAGGTTCAAACAATCTATTTTCAAAATTGTGGGAGATATGAGTTATTTTTCAAATTGCGGGGGTGGCAACTCTACTATAGTTCATCTGATCGAAAAATGGTGTATGGCGGATCGATAGGTAATGATGATTAAAATATATGTCTAGAAGGTTTGAACAGTCTATTTTCAAAATTGTGGGAGATATGAGGTTTTTTTCAAATTGGGCAAGCGGGGGGGGCGGGAGGGGGCGTGGCAAAAATTTGAAACAAACTTGATCTGCCTGCAAACAATACAAGTCTACACTGAAAATTTGGTAGCTCTAGCTCTTATAGTCTCTGAGATCTAGGTGTTCATACGGACAGACGGACAGACGGACGGACGGACGGACAGACGGACAGACGGACATGTCTATATCGACTCGGCTATTGGTGCTGATCAAGAATATATATACTTTATGGGGTCGGAAATGCTTCCTTCTGCCTGTTACATACATTTGCACGAACTTAGTATACCCTTTTTACTCTACGAGTAACGGGTATAAAAACTTGAAAAATCGAAATTTTTTTTTTAAATTGCCGCCAGTTTTTCAAAAAAATATTAAAAATTATGATTGAGGTACGGGTCAGAATTACATCAATTCTGATCATAACCTCATTTACCGTTGACCTTCTTCACCCTTAATATAACAGGCATAAGCCTGGAGATCCCGGAATAGACATGTTCCTTCCCTCCTGCACCACATCATTCCCATTTTCCACGCCCCCCCCCCTCTCCCACAATTTTGAATAGACTGTTCACCTTAGCTTCTTAATCATCATTACTACGACCGCCATACATCATTTTTCTGAGACCTATAGTTGAGTGCCGCCCCCATTTGAAAAAACCTCATCTCCCACATTTTGAAAATAACTTTTTGAACTTTAGCCCTCGAATCCCAAAACCCTATCCCCTTTTTTGTATTTTTTAATATAATTAAAGAATAACACAAAACAAAAAACCAAATTGAAAAAGCTCTTATAGTTTTCTTTCCAGAAATTTTTTAAAAAACACTCATAAAACGCTGTTCAAAGGTAGAATACCCCCTTAATAAATATAATTTTTTTAAAACAAAAACAGATGTTAACTAATAATTTTGAATCAATAACTGTGATTATCAGATCAGGTCGAAATAATTTAATTATTTGACGATTTGAATAACGGTTCATTAACTGTTCTTGACCAATTTTGGATCATTATTTTATAAAAATGCAATATAAAGCCTTAATCTTATTTTAAATTGGCTAATTTTTGTTCTCTATTTTTGAAAATTCTTCTTAATTATAATTTTTTTTCCAAAAATAACATGACAAACACGAAAAGAGAACGTAAGCAGACACTACTTGAATCGACTTAACATAACAAAAAAAACCAAATAAATACTGTAAGTCAAGATATTGTTTGGACTAAGGAAAAAATTCCATTTTCCCCACATATTTTGCAAAAAAAGTGCTGAATCGAATTTAGAAAATATTGCCAAAAATATTCCAACGGCATAATGTACTAAAATTTTGATTTCCCATGTCTTAAAAAACAAGAGCTAATGAAGCTGAACCAAGCTTTGAAATAAGTGCACATTAATTATTAATACTTTTATATCAGCAAGGCTTTCGTTGGCCCATGTAATGTTTAAATCAAAAAGTCGATTGGCGGGGACCAAGTTTAATTTTAGACTTAAGGCTTCTTGGGAAAATGTTCTTAGAATTTTTTATAGATTACGTTTTTTCCATATGCCTGTTTAATTTTTTCGTCCCATGTACATCGGTCCCTTCTTATATATAACCAAGAGACCTGCAAGAGTGATACCGGCATTAAATTAAAAAAAAAAATTATTTTGTGAGTAAATTCATTTATATATATTTTTATTTTATTTATTTTATTGTACACTCGTACTCATAATCACCAGTCTGCTATTAAAAAAAAAACCCTAAATTGAACACGCTTAATATGTTTAATGAGAAGGCAGAGCTAACTTCGACTGTCCCAAAGTTTTAATACACTTGCAAAAGCTCGATCCAACTGATATTACCGATATCATTTATTTAAGATATACATCTCAGATGTTATTAAACTCGTAATCAATAATTTTCTGATTGTTTACTTCCTACCATCAAAAACAAATAAGTTTTCTCTATAATACGCATTTTCGCTAAGTTCTTCTCGGTCCTATTACAGCTATAAGATATAAAGGTTCTTATATCCAAGAAATGACTAGATAATTTGATTAAAATATTTTTCCCTCAAGAATTAGAAATTTAAAGTTGATTGCCGAATAACACAATCGGTTTTTGGAAAGGGAACTTTTACCAGCTCCGATTCCGCATGAGCTTAGAATCCTACCCACCAAAGTGGCTGCCAAAACAAAACCACGCTTAAAAAAAAGTAAAAAACTTTAGTTGCCAGAACTTTTAGCAGTACAGTTGGAAAATCAAATTCATTTCAATGACCTGTTCATAAGTTCACTTATTTATACACTATTGAACCATAGTTTATTTTTTAATAACCAATTAACTTTACCTATTCAATTTTTATTTGATTATTGAGCGTTTCTAAAATGAAGGGACATTAGGAATGACATTATTAATAATAAATTTTGCTAGTGGTTAGAAAAGTGAATTGGTTGTAAAAATGATCTATAGTTAATAAAATTAACATTAGTTACAAAAAATTAACTATTGGTCAACAAGAGAATAGTTCAAAAAGTGAACTATAGTTCAAACATTGAGACCAAGTTAATTAGTTAATTTTAATGAAAACTAACTCGAACTAATTTATGAAAAGCGACATAACTCTATTTGGCAGCACAAAAGGTCTCTAGTAAATACCACAGAAATACTAGATTCGTATGCTTAGTGATTTTATCGTAAGCTCAAGAAATAATGTTCCGAACGATTGAATTCGGAAATGAGAACAGGCCTGTATATCTTTACGTATAGAGACATTGCCGATAGTTTTGCGTTATCGAGTGCATTTTTAAGTATTTTGCCATTAATAATAAAGTTGGTAAAGAAATTTGCAAAAATAAAAACGTAAAATACCAAGGGACTTAACAGATGACTCGTAATACGTTAATCATTGTTGTTTATTTAATTTAAGCTAATTAAACATTTAATCAAAAATCAAAACAAATCACTTGGCTATTCTTGAGACCTTTTATTAAAGGTGAGTAATCCAAACAATAAAGAGCTGCCAAAAGTTTTGGTCACAAAAGTTTTGTGAGTTTTTTTAAATGATGTTATTTGATTTAGCAGACGCTTTGATGAGGTGGGGGAAATCAGAATATAATATAATAGTTCTGTACTTAAACCAGGCAAAATCAAGTACAAGCGATCTCAAAATCAAACTAAGTTCGATATTTTTATTGTAAATGAATTTTCATTACTAGTTATTAAAATCCAATAAACTTGAAATATTTTGTGCGAAACATAATTTGGATTATTTATTCTTACTTGAATGATATTAAATTGATTCATTCTTAATTTAAATCCTAAAATTTTTAGGACAGAACGGCTCAAATTTAATCAAGGTCAAGACTAAATTTAGGATGAAAAAGTTTTGGGTGAAGAAAGAAACAACTTTCTATTTGACAGAAAGTAACACATACCTTAACTCGCTTAAATAGAACAATCTTTTATTGGTTCAATATTATTTTGGGTTCTTACGTTATCTTCGCAGTTATAATATCTAGATATTGAGGAATTATCTATGCTTTTAAAGCAGTGATTTATAATATTTTTAAAACCGAAACTTTTTCCAATAATCAAGGGTTTTAGGTTGGGTTCCGATTCAAAAGGTCATTTATTTTGATTTTACAAAACCTGAACTGAACTAGTTCGTAGAGATGTGGTTTCGTTACGGTTTGCAGCCTTGAATTAAACCCAAACTTACTTTGACTAACTATTTTTTTCGTTTTTCTCCCTCTTTTTCTCCCACAGTGGATTATCCATCAGCGGCTTGCCACCTTTACCCAAATCTCTCATTGGTTTCAATAAGCTACTCGGCTCTGACTCGGGTCTACTGAGCGATGTTGAGGCCCAACCGGAGGCGAACAACAATAGCAACAGCAGCAACAAGGAGAACGACAGCAGCAGCATTAACCAAAAAGATAGTGATAACAGCAAAACCAACCACGATCAGTCGGTGACTAAAGATAGCAATGATAATGGAAACGATAAATTAGCGACAACGCCGGCAGCTTTAAATGAGGCACCACCGGCATCGGCAGCAGCGTCCAATGCAAATAAAAACGAAAGCATGAACACAACAACAACAGCAACAGCTACGACAGTGGTTACAGCAGCAACAACAACAACAACATCGACTACAACGACATCAGTGACCAGCTCACCTGCTAAAGTAAACGCAACCGGCAGCACTTTGGATGCACAGATAGCGACGCTGCGAAAGGAAATGGTAAGTTGATTGAACTGAAATGGAATGACATGGAAAAGCATGTACACAACTCTCTTTGTTGTGGGTGTGGATACGGGGGAGGGAACTGCATATAATTGGTTAGGAGGCTTGCTTAGCGAGATTATATGACGATCCTAGCATCTAAGTAGTATATTTCAGCGACTAGAAAAACTAGATTAACCCAGCTGTCAAAACAAAACAATGGGCTGCAATTTGATCAAAGTCATCTGATTAGTTCCTCCTATTAAAAAAAACTAAATTCCTTTTCATTCCATTTTCAAATATCATTTATTTTGACGGTTTGTGTCTAAGATAATGAATTATCTCATATTTACAATAGGGTGGCAATTCATGCACATAATTTCTGTTTATGTAAAGTGTATCAACGACCTGTTCGTTCATAAAATTGAATTTGTAAAGCACAAAAACAATGTGATACCAATCGTTTGAAAATATCTACTGAACTGTAAAAAAAACTAGTTACCATAGGCTTTTTCTTGATATCCCAATTCGTTTTGTTGGCTTGTTTGCATATGAAATGAAGCTCATTGTCACATATTCTGTGCGGCTGTTCAGTTTACAATCAAAGTGAAAATACTTGAACAACGGATATGATTTGAGGCATGTACGACTATCCAGTGATTTATATGTAGAAAAGTGAGTTGCTTCGGCCTGTCAACACTTGGATTCCAAAAGCAATTTTACATTTTAGCTATTCAGCTGTGGAAAATTCTTCACATTTTTCATATTTTTGTCGCTCATATTTATACATTTTCCTTTTTATACACTTGAAAAGTGTATATTAATTTTGCCCAAAAGTTTGTAACGCATAGAAATATTCATTTCCGACCCCATAAACTATATATATTCTTGATCAGGACGACGAGCTGAGTTCATTTACGCTTGTCCGTCCGTCCGTCTGTCCGTCTGTCTGTTTCTACGCGAACTAGTCTCTCAGTTTTAAAGCTATCGAGCTGAAATTTTGCATAGAGTCTTCTTTTTACTGCACGCAACTAATATGTCGGAACCGGCCGGATCGGATGACTATATCATATAGCTGCCATAGGAACGATCGGTCTAAGAACTAGATCTTGTTAGAAAAACTTTTTTGTTTTCCATCGTAGCGTCACTAATCTTGGTATATGTTAGTTTTATATGCTTCCACATAGTTCTGGAAAAATGTATTAAAATCGGATCACTATAGCATATAGCTGCCATAGGAACGATCGGTCGAAAAATAAGTCTTTGTGAGAAAAACTTTTTTGATTTACATCGTAGCGTCTCTAAACGTAGTATATATTTGTTTTATATGTTTCTACATAATTCTGATAAAATTTATCAAAATCGGATGACTATAGCATATAGCTGCCATATAAACGGTCGGTCAAAAAACTACTTCTAGTGAGAAAAACTTTTTTGTTTTTTATCGTAGCGTCCCCAATCTTGGTATATATTAGTTTTATATGCTTTCACATAATTTCGAAAAAAATTATCAAAATCGGATGACTATAGCATATAGCTGCCATAGGACCGATCGGTCAGAAAATGTGTTTTACTAAGAAAAGTTTTTTTTTTGGTATCAAATTTTTATTAGCAATGATTTAAAAATTTTAAATATCTGATATCTATATCCTATATATATTTTTACAGTTAAATCAGTTTTTCAAGTGTATTAAAACTTCGGCACAGTCGAAGTTAGCTTTGCCTTCTCGTTTTTTCATTGCATTGTTAATGGTAATGCATTTTGGTGGCAGCTTTCTACCATTTGGTTTGCCTTGACTAATGATGATGAGGACGACGATAGATAGATATGGACACTCCCTTTGATATGGTTTGAAATTGAAGTTCGATTCTTTGTGCAGCTGCAGATTGCATATTTTAATTCGCTCTTCGGCGAAAAGAAAGTTGACTTTCAAATTCATGAATATTTATCCACCTTAAATAAGCTCAACTCTCAACTTTGACATGGACAGCAAATCTAAGTTGAAATAAAAATGGGCATGAAAAACATTCAAATGAATCTTTAATTCATTAAGTCAAATTGGCAAAGCAATTATCTTAGCATTTAACCAAAAAAATAAAACAAAATACAAAAAGAGTCAGAGGAGAGAGAGAGAGCGTCTTAGATGGACTCTGTGGCGGCCTTATGGCTTTCAAGTTTCGGGGGGCTGACATTTTGCCACGATGCCAAACACTTTGTCAAAGTTGAAGTTGGCGCAAGCGATTCGTTTGGTTGGCGCAGCCTCTGGAAATAACCAAATGAATGTGTTCATTTTTAGTTTTGTTTTTTTTTTTTGGTGGGGATGCAAAATGTCGCTTAATGTCAGGCTTATAATTGCAATCCATCAAAGACGACCAGGCAACAAATTAAAATACAATAATCGAAGAAGCTGGGAGAGAGTATAAGTCGTTAATTTAAATATCATTCACATGCAGGATTAATCATATGAGACAATGATGAAGCAGTTAGATAGATGCCTTTTATACCCTTTGTCCATTAAAATGAAGTTGTGTGGTATGTTGTAGGAAACAGACAGAGGGAAACACTTCCGACCCCATAGGGTATGTATATTCTTGATCAGCAGCCAAGTCGATATTGCCATGTCAGTCTGTCTGTCCGTCTGTATAGTCGCAGAGTATGAGTAATTATTAAATTTAATTAAAAAAGGCATCGTGACAACCTGGCTTTGTAGCATCTTTAGCATCGTAGTTGCGCTTTGCTTTAGATTTTTTGTTTTGTTTTATACAATTGGTTTTTTTTTTAATCATTTTATTTTTCAATACATTTACTGTATAAAGCCCCATACGGACCTGCGAAGTAAGTAATTTAGCTTACTTCACCATATATAACGTCAAGGTGGAACGTAAGTCTATTGTGCCCAGATTTATTAAGAATTTACACCAAATCTTGAGTTTAGTTGTATTTTTTAAATACCATAACGATGGCAACTTTTCAAAACATTACCCTTCACAAAGAGGTATCCTTGTTTCAAACACGAACTTTTTCGAATGCTAAGCTCTCTGGTGAAGAAAAAATTTGTTTATAGAAAAAGATGAAATATGGCTCTACGAAGAAAGGAGAACGAAAACCAAAACCTTTCTACCAAGACTAGCGCCGAATAATAAATAAACCAAGCAATTCAATCAGTACAGTCAATGGCTACAGTCTTAGTGGGTCCCATAGGACCATTGTACGTGTTTCAAAGCAGTCTGAGTTTTTACAAAAACAATCTCTTAGAACTAAAAAAAATGAACATGGCAACTAATTGGCGGAAAAGTAAATTAAGTTTATTTTAAAACTAAATAGTATTCAAATTTATTAAAAAGTTTTATTACACTATAATTCTAAGCATTGTTTATAATGTTCATCTCTTGTTAGTCTTCCACCATCTGTAACAATCTTTTTGAGAATTCATTTACCACGCCCCGGTTTTCACTTAGTTTTGCGAATTGCGATTTGAGGAAATTCGTACGATTTAAATTTTGAGTGCTCCGACATTCGCAATTTTTCGTTATCGATTATGTTTCATTTCCATTTCGTTCTGCAACGTTTCACATGAGAGAAACGGGTTTTGGCAAACTCATCGGAAATCGCCACAGTCAATTCGTAAGTTTTTGTTGGCAAACGTAGTTTTGCTACTTGTGCCATTTTGGGTGTGATCATTAAAAAATTGTTTGATAATTGAATTTAATCTGAATATAATAAGAGAGTTCGTAACAATTATCTTAAATTATCATAGAATGGGATTAAAATTGTTTTATTCGATTCCAGTCCCTTCCTCATGCCACATTTCCCATTTACTTTTCATTTCACGGACTCAATTGTTACCGGTTTTAAAGCGGCGAAATTTTGCGATTTGCGAATTTCGGAGCACCAACTTTTACGATTTGGAGACCAAATCGAAAATTTTTGCGAAAGACAAAAAGGAAGCATGGCTGTTTATCCATGTTTTCAGTTTTCTTCTTCTTATGCAGTCTGCCGCCAGCTCGCACAAGCAGGGAAAAGCAAATTCAAAATAAACTGCTCACAAACTCAAATTTGAAATATCGTAAAACGGTCCAAGATTTTAGCACTGGGATCAAGTATTTTCGTACTTACCGTACTATTGACACCGTTTGTATTTGATTTTTTTCTTTGTTTAATTTATTCCGCAAATGAATCAAATTTACTTCTTTGCTTTAATTAAGTTTCCAAGTTTCGGCGTGCTTATATCATTATGTGTCTAGCTCACATCCGTTGGATTAACAAAATATTCAAAACTAGTAGTTGCAGCTGTTTTTTTTTTAATTTTTCTTATTTATTTTCGTTATGCCACTTACAAGTATTTGAAAAATTTTTGCCCAATGCGTGTCCAGTTTTCAACTGATATACCGATCACGACAACTTGGACTGGTCTGTGGGATTGTGACATGTCTGGCCAAGTCAAGACTTGCTCGATGTCTTGCTCTTGACCAAAACGTTTGCTGCCGCAGTCATCGCAGTCATCACAGACATCACCATCGTCATCATCAACGTTGACAACTGATTTGTAATTTAGCTTTTGCAGCAATTAAATAAATTAAAAATTTGTTTGCAATTGTGTAATAATTTCACATTTGTAATATCAACTGTGACTTGGATTTAATTGCAATTCGATTGGTGTTTTTGGGTTAGCAGCTAAGCAGCTGTTGCTTTGGTGCCACAAAACCTTTCACATTTTATGCCAGCGGCGACCTTTCTGCCATAGAACCTGTTTAAATCGTGGTACTCACCTAGCTAGGCAGGCGTAGGTGTAAATATTTCAACTCTGCCGCTAGTTAGGAGCGGCCACAATTCGATTCTGTTGTTGCAATAGTTTTGGCCTTTTTCGTGCTGCTCCGATTTAAACAAAACTGCTGCAACAACAAATGAAAACATTTAAACTATTATATGCAATTTGCATGCCAGTTAAAGTTGTGCAATATCTGCTGTGGTTTGAGTTTTGTGGGATTTATTTTTTGGGTGCTGGGCGTCATTTGGGGTTGGGTATTTTTTTTTTTTGGAAACACATAGAGTGTTACCTGTTTGTTTTTGGCACAATTAAATTACATTCAAGCTGATATATGTCTTGTTACCAATTACACTCAATTTTAGCCAAAAAGACGCCGCCAAATGGTCGTGGCCGGACAACGCCAACGCCTGTCCAATGACATAGTAATTGTTGGCCATTGTTTTTGCTTAGCCAATTGTTGAAATTGTTTCGGTGGTGCCCATGCTAAAACATTTAAATTTACTCGTTTTTACAATTACGCCTGGGTCTGTCACCGTGGCCTAATATTTCCATTTTTTTTTGTATACCCTAACCAAAGGTTAAATTGATTATCCCATACAGAATGTACTAACTATAAAATAACCTTAATGCATGAAATTATGTGTTTTCATTTATTTCATATTCACAAGGACTTAAAAGTTGTCCGTTAATCGAAATGCCATTAAAACTAGTACATACATTTGTTTAAAAACAAATTAGATTAGTTTCAACCCCATAAAAATGCTTATACATATTTTAATTAATTAATTATTAATTATTATCAAAAACAACTATAGAACTTTTTAAACATATTAATTACACATTTATGAATATAATTTCATTAAATGAAAGCAGGGCTAGATTTAGATTGGATCAGATAAAGGCTCAGAAACCTCAATATCGATTGCGTTCATTATAATCGAGTTTTGAGCTGATCATTATTAATTATTGACTCCTGTACTGTACTTTCGGTGGTTCCTGCAGCTACGTAGGTTTTGTTGTCAATTTCCAACAATCCTATTTGAAAAGAGGTGCTTCGCCCAAAATTAGAAATTCATCAATTTGTTGTTTCTATAATCTAGAATTTGATGCAAGTTATTAGTACCTGCTCTTATTATTATTTAAAGACGATGCTGTTGTATCATTCAAAGGATCCACAATTGTTTGTACAGCTTTCTAGAATTCAGTTACCATACATTTGGCATTAATTGTGTCTATCAAAAGTCGCAGTGTTTTTTTGAGATAGTGCAATTTTAATATGCCGATGATGCTCTGATCCCGTAGTATTTTTCAGTAGGTATTCTACACGTACACAGACGCATACATCTGTGAGGTCAGCATTGACTTGAAGCCTTGTCCAATAACAGCAAACCTTTCATATATAAGTTTTGCTTCTTCAAATTAGCTTTAACTTTAGGTGAAAATTGCTCTTTAAACCATCGGTGGGCACGAAATTTGACTTTGGGAGCAGTCCAACAACAACAAGTAAAAAAGTCAGTCAAGCCTTACTGTATATACTCAGTACCTGTTAAAATTTGTATATAACTGATAACTTTTAAGTGTGGGGTCACACAAATTGTGTAAGTGATGCCCATCATGATTGCTTATAACTCGACTATCGTTCATCTGATCAGGAAATGACGCATAATGGATCGATAATTATTGATGTTTAAAATATAGAAGGTACGAAAAAGATTGGGGTTTCTTTTATCGTTCATCTGATCGAAAACCGATAAATGGTGGAGTTTATGTTAATTACACTTCAAAAATCTAGCTCTAACTATCTCTGGGATCTGTTTGTTCATACGGACAGACGGACAGTCGGACAGTCGGACATGGCTATAGCGACTCGGCTATTGATAAAAATAAAAAATTTACCACTCTGATTTTTTTTTGGCTGAGCTAATGTAGAGGGTATATATTGTCAGGGTTTTCCCAAAATATGACTAATTTACGGTCAAATTTTTTTTTAAATTGAAGATTTAAAAAAATATTTATTTATTTTTAATTGCTACGGAAAAACATTGGCACAAAAAATATGGAAAAAATCTGGAAAATTGCATCCGAACGCAAACTTCTTAATTACTCACACTTTAAAATTTTATCAATGTTTTTTGACAACCAAATCGCGAAAATTTGAACACAAAAATTATTTGCCGCGAAAAGGTATCTTTTGTTTCTTAATTTTTACTCAAAATTTCGTCTTGAATCCAGGAATATTATTCTCATTTATTTAAATTATTTGGAGTGCGATTTTTCGGAAAACTGCGACATTGGTAACGTGAATATGTTTTTTGTAGACAATTATCTGTTTTAATAGTTAAAATATATTCACGCTTCCTAAAATCGCAGTTCCTAAATATTGACACTTCCAAACAATTTAAATAAATGAGAAAAAAATGCATAACTCCGAAACTATTTAGGTATAAAACATACCTTATTAGCGAGGCTCAAATTTGGCAGCGATCCACTCACTATGAGTATTACATTTTGCGACACGTAAATTAACATTCGTGACATTCGCACCAAAAAGCAAAGTAAGTCGCTCTTTACTGACTTTTAATTATAACCGTTCTGTCATTCTCTGTCAATACCCCCACTCTGTTTTGGCAGAGGCGGATCTCTGTTATTTATATTGGCCCTTTGCTATCATCAAATATATTTTTCGCATCAGAATTTGATAACATCAACATTTCAAAAATTCGTTTTTTGTTGATGTACATTATCCTCAATCCACGTTGCCAGCATTGATTCCAATTTGATCATTATTATTTATTATAGGTGTATTCGCAATAATACAGAGATATTTGAGTATATGGAATATCATAATTGAGGGTGTCTTATCTTGTCTTTGATCCAACTAAATAAATAAGATTTATTCACATTGACTATTGCCATCAATTCGGTTCAACTGGTCTGTTAGGGTATTACAACTTTTTAAGTGCTAAATGTAAATTTTTTGCTAAAGTTGCGGTTGAATGATTAATGAAACAAGCTATGATCGGTTGGTGGGTGTGTGTTTGTATATGTATGTATATAGATACTGGTATGTGAATGTGTGTTGCAATTATGTTAGTTGGCCGCTTTTGCTTTCAATTGTGTTGAATAAAACCAAAGGAAACCAGCTGAAACGTCTCGGTAAACCAAAGAAATTGATACGTTTTGTGTATTCCATATTTATTTGCACTCTACCATTGCTTATTTCAATTATGAAAACTGAAAGTAAATTTGTGTTGAAGGTCAATGAGGCAGTTAATATTATTAGATCAGCTTTCAAAAATGCCAGAAAGAGAAAAAAATATGTAGATTATGCAAGCTAATGATAAGTGGAATTTTGAACACATCACCAAAATGTAGAAGAAATGGCAGATAACTTGCCTCAAAGTAGACTATAGAATTGGTAATATCTTAAGGCTGCAAATGCCTTATACTAACACAAAGAGTTTTAAACTCGAAATTTTTAATTGGTTTTTAATAGTTACTTAGGTCTGAACGAGACTTGGCCAGATCGGATAATTTTAGCAAACATTTTATTCTTAAGTCTAAAACTTGGTGGTCTTAAGTAAAATTTTGGGAAAAAGTAAGGAAAGTCTGGATTTCGATGTGATACAAGAGTCCTTGCAGAACTCGAGCCGGCTTGATCAAGTTAACGATCGGCAGCTATGTTTTCTCAAAAAAAGGGTTCGATGCATTATTTTGAAAAAAATTTTTGCTTTACTTAAATGTTTAACCAATTTTAAACCAATTGGTTCGGTTTCATCTTTTGCAAATACCCAAACTGATCCAGTTCTGAATAAAGGCTTTTCGCAACATCTACTTAATTTTCCCTAGAAAGTTGAAATCTATAAATTTCCTGACCCAAAGTCATTTGGCCCATGTAAAATACCTCAAGCATTCCATATTAATGAGTGCCTCGCCTCAATCACTGAGCTAAATTACGCTCAATTGTTACCGCCTGCCCGTCACACATCTCTAATGTGTGCAACGTTAAAGATTAAGTAATAAACTTTGGGTTAGTGCAATACAACGCATCAGTATACATACATATACATATATATATACATATATATATATAAACAACTACAACAATAGGAGAAAATAGGAGTAAGACTAATCAGCGCTTGCGCAGCCATTAAACCAGCAAACTGAGCAAGATTCAACTAATTTATTTTGTTGTTGCTTTCTGTTGTTGCCCGCTTGCCTTGGTTATGGCCGCAAATTAAATTTATGATCGCAAAAAAGGCAGCGGCAACAAAAAGCCAACGAAGAGCCCATTGGGGCTGTTTTGTGAGAAGAAATGCATCAATGCATGAAATGAGTTTTTATGGCTTTCATAAAACGGCCTTGAACGCCTCGCATTCTTTCTTTCTTTTCTGGTCAGTTTTCTCTCGGCGTCTTCTGCGGTTTATTTTTCTTGCTGCTTCTCACTCACTTGTTTCACTTTATTTGGCACAAGCGAACCGAGCTTACCCAGACCCATGTCAAGCCAGGCCAATGCCTGGGCCATAAATACTTGTATATTCTACCTGCTATAAAAGATTCGCTGCGTGTAATCTGCATGCGTTTCTAATGTGTTTTTGCTTACTTAGACGCGCTGGTCACGTTGGCTGATTTGCGTAGCTTTGGAGTTTAATGAACTTGCGACAAGATGAGATGCTTAATGCTTGGAAATAATTACCAAATAAATAAAGAACTTTTATTAAATAGGTAAATATTAGTATATTTTCATGGCAGGCCCATTATTGCCACTACCTTTTACATTTGATATGCTAATAAGAGTTAGTCATAATATGGAATATTCTAAGCAAGCGACTTAACGAGCGATGTTGCTTTTGCATGTTGCGACCATTTTTGTCTAACCCTATGAAAAAGATGTGCAATATTCCGTACCGCTTACTTTAGCTCAAGTCTAATTTATTGCTTTAAGCACAGATTTTTTATATGATAACCTAGAGGCTTAAAGTGTAAGGAACGTAGACTTATAATTGCAGGCAGCTCAAGTTTATTTTCAATTTTTGCAACGGTCCCGGTTTCCCCCGCGATATGTAAAAAACCTTATATCTCCCACAATTTTATATGTTATGGATTGTTTAAACGTTCTGATTACTGCTTTATTCGGAACGATCACATTAACGATAGTCGAGTTATATGCTCAACAAATAATAAACACTGTTATATGACAAAATTAAGAGTTTTCAAAGCTCCGCTGATCATTATACGATTATAAATAATCATTTGCCAGATTATAAATAATGGCATTAATATTTACATGTGAGTGTGATGCTATGTACTTACCGCCGTGATTTTGTCATCGATAACACGATTTATCGAAGAGATGCTATAAAGTGTTCTCATTGGAAAAATTCTTCCATCCATCGAACAGCTGATATCACAGCTGATCACATTGCATACAAAATGGGAATACAATGAGTTAAGATGATGTTTCTTTATTATGATGAGCATCAAGTTAGGCTAAAAGAAAAATTCATTTATAAAAATATAATAAATATTTTATATATATTTGACTTCTTAGAAAGCTACAATAGAGTAGATGTTGCTTCTGATGTCCATGCAATTTGCGGAAAGTTACTTAAAAAAAACTATATGCTGCTGCATTCTTTTTGAATGCAACTCCCATGACTTTTGTATGACAGAAATTCTGCTTCTGACACAAGAATGCAGAAATGCAAAAATGCGCTGCAGTGAAGACCGGCCATACGATAAGAGAATAATATTTGTAAAAAGTTCATAAACATTTTGGTTAGGTTGCTCTAGCTCTTATCGTCTTTGAGATCTAGGTTATATGTTATGTTATATCTTAGTTTATGTTTTAGACGGCAATCCTGCTCAACCAAGTAAACAAATTACTGGCTTGCTCTACATTTTTTTCGTCTTTTTTTTTTCTTTTATGATAAACTATTTCAACTTAACAATATCTTTTTCAGATGATATAGTCGAACATTAGCAAACTGGGACAATTGTATCTTTCAGATCTTATTCTAAAGATCGGTCAACTTTTAGTGTGACAACTAATAACAAATTAGATTTTTGAAGGCTTTAAGAGCATGTTCAAGTATGGAAAATCCGTGATCCTATAGTTTATTTTTGGTGTGCGGAAACTAAACGAAATCATTGGTCGTGTTCATCAGAAGAACTCGGTTCCTGATCAATTATACATTTCAATGATCTTTCTGCGGAACTCGAGTGATAGGCAATTTTATCTTGTATGATAAAGGAGCATGTACTATTCCAGTTATATTTTTACCACCAGCTGTTATTGTCTATTGATTGGCTTGTTATCGACACCATTAGGCGCTTTTTTTTAATGATTGAATAATAAGCTTTTCTATCCTCTTTTAAAATTTTTAATAAAATAACTTGACTTTGACCGTGGCACGGAGAGCTAGCGTGTCTGTCTTGTCAGTCTAAAACAGTGTAGGGCATACAATACAATCATATTTTAGCTATGCATGTGTGCGTGGCAACCGATACGAAATTCTCAGCGGCGCAGTAGGCTTATAGTGTCGGTGAGCGACGTCACTGCTACAGCAACCTTTGCCTATGCACACGCTATACGGACGCGCCCAACACTGGTCTAAAACCTTAATTATGAAATAAAAAAACAAATGTATTCTTTCAAAACTCTTTCCATTTCTTTAAGTTTCCACTACTTCCGGTTGCATTAATCACTTCTTTCTGCTGAGGGGGGGCCCCTAACGTCAGCGATAACTTTAATCTGTCTTCATATATCTTTGACCAATTATAATTTCGTATGTGATATACAAAAGGTAACTTTTGCCCACATCACATCATGCAAAATCAGCGAATGGAACCAATGTCAGCACTGTGCTGAGTTCAAGTCCGGGCGCGATTATATCACCCAGAGGAGGCGGCAAGTGTCCAACTTGGGGATGGGATGGGATCGACTCTCTTGTGTGAGCTGTGCCGGCGGCATGCATAATTAATAACACTAGGGACGGACGCTGACATTGAGCCCAGTCCGGGTCCGATTGACTCACCATTTTTCGCGTTTCTTGTTGTTTTCCGCCCTGTCATGGGCCACTAATGATCTATGCGGGCGCCCCGGTCGGACGAACGCTTCGTTGACTTGCCTGGGCACCAGCCGGCACCTGCAAAAATAAACTATAGAAGTTTATGGCTAAAAATAAGTTGCATAAATGTAAATGCCCTTTGCAGAATGAGGAATTGCAAATGGGGAAGTTGTTTGTGGTACAAAATTAGCCCAAGACACTTGGGACTTGACTTTTGTGGGGATATCTTGGATTTTTGCATCTCTTAAATGTATTTTCAATCTGCAAGAATTTGCCCTTTCACACAGGAAGCGTAAATTGCGAGTGCACTTGGTGCGCGTTATATCATTTGGTATAATCTATTGTAATATTATGACAACAATCGGAGGCGTCTAATGGGGGCTAATTAGCGCGACAACCGAAAATGTTGGCCAGGAAACATGTTGTCAGTGACTATCTGCAATTTGTGGCTGTTGTTTTCGAAACAAATTCAACTTCTTTCATGTGTTTGTGTTTATTTTTCCTGTGCAACTGAGTGTGAAATTCACTTTTAAGGCGCTCACTTTTTCGCTGTAAGAAAAACTTAAACATGGTTTTCATTTTATTTGAAGTCATTCGCTATGCAACAATAACTTTGCGAAAATTGGTGTGGTTAAGTAGTTGCCAAGAAGAAAAAAAAGAGTATGAAATTGTTTAAACAATAGTTAAATTATTTCTTAAATTCGGAGTAGATGAGTTTCCCGCTTAGTAAGTTTAAATGCAACACTGCTTCTGTCAATTACCATCTCAAATTTTGAGCTAAGCTGGGTCAATTAGTTTGTGTTTGACAACCTCGTGAATTTAATAAAAACGAGAGCGTAAGTTAAAGTCGGCCCTGCTCGACTTCGATATACCCGTTACTCAGGATATCAACATGTCCAAATTGTGGGAGATATGAGGTTTTTTTCAAGTTGCGGGGGCGGCAACTTTTCTATCGTTCATCTGATCAGGAAATGATGTATGACTGATCGATAGGTAATAATTATTAAAATATATGTCTAGAAGGTTCAAACAATCTATTTTCAAAATTGTGGGAGATATGAGGAATTTTTCAAATTGCGGGGGCGGCAACTCTACTATCGTTGATCTGATCGAAAAATGATGTATGGCGGATCGATAGGTAATGATAATTAAGATATATGTCTAGAAGGTTTGAACAGTCTATTTTCAAAATTGTGGGAGATATGAGGTTTTTTTCAAATTGCGGGGGCGGGAGGGGGCAAAAATTTGAAACAAACTTGATCTGCGTGCAGACAATACACGTCTACACTGAAAATTTGGTAGCTCTAGCTCTTATAGTCTCTGAGATCTAGGTGTTCATACGGACAGACGGACATGTCTATATCGACTCGGCTATTGATGTTTGCCCCTTGTGACTATTTTATTAATCCAAACCTGAAGAATGTCTAGGGCAAGATCACTAAGCCAAATGTCTATTTTATTGATTGTATGTAAATGAGTCGTTATATTTTTAATTTAAAAAAGTCCCCGTATTTTTATTAAACTGTTATTGTACCCACTTCGCTTAGTAATGCGCCATTGGTCTAAGCACTTAGCATGGAGGCAAAAAGTTGACCTCTACCTATTTGCGATTTGTTGAGGATATTATCAAAAAGTTATTTCTTTAAATGTTATTTATTGTCTGAGATTTATCAATTTTTTTTTTCTCTTTCGTTTGTTATTATTTTTGTTTTCGGGGCTTTTGTTAAATGTCAGCAAAACCGTTCATTCTTTTTCTGTTTAAAAAGTTAAAGAGCAGTTTGGCCTTTGAGGTTTTTGTAGTACTTGTATTTAGTTATTTGCAATTGATATTATTAATGAGCATTGGACCTTGCAATGCTTTGCTCTGCCATATAAATAAATATGTCTGTATTTTGACAAAAGAATGGTTCAGCGAAGGTTAAGCAGCAAGCTGTGGCAATTGAAAAATGCATTAATTTAATTGCCTCTCTCCTCCTCCGCCTCTGTGGCTAATTGTAAACCAAGTCACTGAAGCCAAGTTCCGTTTTCGTATTTTGCAGTCAGTTGGGGAATACATTTGAAAATAAAACGTCATGGCGCAATGAGCTCATAAAATATTGGATGATTTGTCATATGCAAATGATGTTGTGGTATTATTAATATAGAAACTGAATAATGTGTATATAACTGCTGTCCATATGGGCTACGAGGCAAATACTAGTGTAGCCGGATGCAAAATTACTTTTTCTTTAATAAGTTTTGGTAGTTTTTAGCGTAAGCTTACTAAGAACAGTTTCCCCTGGTTGATATTAACTGATCTTGCGTTCTGAATGTACGGATCAGAGTTCATGATCAGTTATTTTGCTGATCGGAATCGGACAAAATGCATAATGAAAAAATTAAACAACCTGCAACTCACAGTTGATAAATGAGCTAACACTCAATATATTTACCACTTAAAAAATACCAAGGGCAGTAGCGAAGAGAACAAAGATACAAAAACATTTTATAGATTTTTATCAGGAACCTCGATCCGGAACCGTATACCAAAAAGAACCGATTTAAACGAAGAACTGGAACCCGAACCTATATTATGCAAATTTTAAAAAATCTTCATTCTTGAATTGATATTTTGGAATCGAAAAGAACTATTAAAAAAAAGAAACATTTTACAGGTACATATTACAGTTTACCGGTACAGGAATAATTCTGTTCTAATTTTTATTAATTAATTAAATGAAAATACAGAAAACTAGTACAGAGCTTGGGACTGTCCCTAAATGCAACTAATTCCATATACTTTGATGTATTTTGTTAAAGGCAAATTCTATTCTATTGAATTCTCACAGTTGACAGATGTACACAAGCGAAACATTAACTCCTTTTTGATAAAAAAAATTCTCATATCTTTCATAATTTAAAAAAAAAAAGAGTTCGAACCCTCTAGACAAATATCATATTCATTATTACTTATCGATCCACCGTACACCGTTTCTCGATCAGATAGACGATACTCGAATTCACCGGCCGAAAGCGTGATGGGCAGCACTTACACAGCTTGTGTGTCCCGACACTTAAAATTTGTTAGTTATATACAAACTTCGGCCGTTACAGAGTATATTACAGTCGGGCTCGAACGACTTTTTTTCTTATTTAAAGTTTGTGGTGTTCGACTTGAATTTAACTGTCATTATCGCGAGTTAAGGACTAAGTCGACGAGTTCTACAAGTATTTCATACTACTTAATTGTACAATACTTGAACCGAGTGTGGCGCATAGGTATTGAGTAATGAGTAGAATATCATGTACGGAATTGCAGGCTTTAAGTTCAGTGCTCGCTTAAAATTCATTCACTTACAAATTATTGCAAATTTTTGTCCGACAGCAAGCACTCGACTTTCGAGTACACAACATTTCGCATAGAATGTCAACTAAAAAGAGAGCGCTCTCTGAATTCGCTCTCCCTTTATTGTTACACCATGTCTTTACTCACTTAACCTTGTGCCTTTCCTTTTGAAATATTCGTTAAGTATTTGTTTATATAACTAAATATACTAAGTTTTATTAATAACGCTCAATCGGAATGTTACAATAAGGGTGTGCCAATGTCAAAGCAATAAAATATCACTCATTATTTTTATATGGTTATTAAACTATTTATATATATTGGCGATAACGCTTCGAGATCCAAATGGCATGCAAAAATCACATAAAAAATTAATAAAAATTTATTACAATGTGCAAATAACTGTGCAATGGAAGCTGACAAATATAAAATAAACAACGCCTTGACATGCAAAGTGGACAATCACTAGAGAAGGAGGAGGGAGCAGCAGCAGCAGTAGGTGGGGGGATGGAGGACAATTGGTGTGTAATCAGCTTTGAAATCGACAGTGGCCTGGGCCCGCTGCCTAAACAAATAAACATTCGCTGAGCTGGCAATCAAAACAGAGGCGCAGGCTCAGCTGGAGCTTCAGCTCCAGCTCAGGAACTGAGCGAGTGAAAGTTCGACAAATGCAATCGCCCCCATCCTTACCCCCACGTTGCCTGCCTCGCCTTGCGTTGACAGTTGCACACAAATTACAAAATTAGCGCGCACATGCAACGACGCAGTCCAAGTTGATGCCATCCCCCACCTTCACTGCCGCCACCCCCCCTCTCATTTACCTCGTGATGCGATTGTCTTTTGCGGCATTTTGCCCCAAGTTGCAAGTTTGGGTCGCGCTTGCGCTTCTGGGGCGCATTTGTGCAATTAGAAAATGGCAAACGGCAAATGGGGGCATGCAACTTGCGCACACGAAGCTATAGATTAACATACCCACAACATAGCACTTAATTTGCCCTGGGCTAGGCGCAGTCAAGATCCAAGAGGAAAATCAGTTTATGGTTGTGCCATGAGAATTGCCCATTACAAAGTAAACGAGTATGTTGTGCCATGAGCTGGCAGGGTTACAGGGTATACATAGATTAGATTAGTAGGAAGATGTGTGCTTTCAAAGTGTCTCAAAAAGATTCCAACGATTCGAAGCCCCTTTAGAATGTCCGTCTGTATGAACACGTCGATCTCAGAAACTATAAGGATAGAGCGACGTGCTTTGGCATGTAAGTAGGTGATTCAGATTTGGAACCGGCAAAAAGCTCTAAGAGCCACAATCTTAAAGTTAGAACTTGTGACTTCTATATCCATCTAATCTAAAACGCCCAATAAGATCGGTTGAAAAACACAGAAGTTTTGGAAGTAAAATTCTTTTTATACATCCGTTCGGCAATGGGGACCCACGTTATAAATACTAGAGCGGAACGGAATTTCTGGGAAAACCGAAAAAAATGCGGAACCTGGTAGGGACGGGATATAATTAAAAGAATTTTAATTGAAAAGTTTTAAGTACTCTCAAATTTAGATATTCGATGTCAAGTCGAAACTGATTGGTATTTTTGGGATTTTAATAAGCATCAAATGGCTTTCGAAATTTAAAATTAAATACTCGTAGTTTCTGTGGTCTTAGTTGGTTATAGGATGACTAAGTTGTTGAACTAAGAAATTAATATAAAAATCGATATACTCGTATATTGCGAGTTACAATTAATACACAATGAAAAATATTATGTAATTGAGGGTACGGAATTGGAAGTGGCGAATTTTCGGTAATGGAATGTAGCCTGAGAGAAACTTTTCACTTTGTCTTCATTTAAACTTCGATCTACACTAAAATTAATAAATGATTCAAAAAGAAAAGCAATATATTGATCGACTCATTCTAATATTAAGCCACATTATTAGATTTTTTTAAAAATTGGTCAAACTTTGCCCAAGAACCGCAATACTCTTATGGCGCCAAAGTGGTTTAGGTACTTACAATTCCGATATGTTCCTTATCAACGCCTTTTTCTTGTTTTCCTGTTGCTGTATGTAGTTTTCACTTTTTGGTTTTATTGAATGGCTGCCTAGTTGCATTTTTTACTTGCAATTACCCCAAATACAATTCTCACTTGGTTGGGATGTGTTTACTGCAAGCCAACTTTCAACACCAACAATTTTTATGAGCTGCTTGCTCAAAAACTGAGTTGGGGAATGCCACAAAGAAAACTCCTGGAACGTTTGGTTACCCTAGGCGCACTGGCAATCGAAATTGTTTAATGTTTTGTTTGGCTTATCAATCAGCGTGTGTGAAGTTTGGCCACAAAATGTTACATCATTTCGCATTGCAGCCGAAGTAAACAAAATATTGTAAGAAGCTGGCCAAAACGTCCGTTTTATTTATGGCTTGCATGCAGTTTTTTGGCTACTGCATTTTGGCTCCTGCCAGTCGGTTGGGTGCGTGTGCAATTGAAACTTGTTTTCATAGATATTTTGTGTGTTTCGGTGCCACTGGGCAAGAGATGACAAAGATCAGGCTTCAGGCTTCGAAAGGGACACAAATTTGATTGGAGCCACTATGGTACGAGTACTTTGTGCTTTGCATATAAATCATCGATTTGCGTGTCATTCCCATGCGTCGTCGTTTTGCGGCAATATGCAAATTTATGACACCGTTAGATAAACGGTTCTATGGCCAGTTATACGTATGAAGTGTGTATGGTAGGATACACGCTATTGTTGACATTTTATCAGCTTGTACGTGCCGCATTCTAAAAGCCAAATTGAATACTTACTTACGAGTACACGACCAGCACCTGAAATATATATATGCATAGGAAAGCAAAAGCAATAAGTAAAGCACACAGCAAAAGGAACGACAAGTGCGCAAAAATTCCAAAAACGGACAACCTGGACGGCAATGTTCTTGGCCCGGGCACGTCAAGCAACGAAAATGTCGCCGACGCCGACGCGCCTGAGTATCTTTCGTATCTGTTGTATCTTTTGTGTCTGCAGTTGGCGCTTAAGTTGAAAGGCGTGACAATGCAAATGCCAAAAGAAAAAAAAACTTGGCGTTGTCGTAGTCGCCGCTCCCGCCGTCTTTGGTGTCAAAATCGACAACAACAAAAGTTGCTAAATTAAGTTACAACCAAAATGATATTGTCTCTATGATAAGCCGAAGTTGCATATACTCTTACAGCAGTTATCGACTAGTTGTTGCATTACGCAATTTCTTAGCCAATATGCCTTGATTTTGTTACTAAGTGTCTTGGGGAAAAATTCCGTTAGCACGTTCACAAAATAAATTCTTGACAGTATAGAAAAGCAAAAATTTAAATATAAAGAATTCATGTATGTTATACATAAATACAAATACATAACTTATCCAAATTTTAATACAAATTTTTTCTAAATTGGGATTTTTTCGGTACTATTTGAGCAAATTATTTGCGTGTGTTTTAGTGAAATATTTTTAACACTTTCTTTAAAAAAAAGTTAAATTTTTGTTAAATTTTATTTTTACAAAACCTTTCTCTGAGTAACGGGTATATCAAAGGTGGGCAGAACCGAATCATAATTCTGAATCATTTCCACCAAAAGGTTCACCGAGACCAAAAATTTTAAAGTTTTTCAATTCCCATACGTTGCTATATGATATTTTCATAGGATACCAGTTAAATTGATCTAATATAAACCAATTTTACATTTATTTATAATCCACTTTGAGATTTTCGAAAGCAAAGTCGCGCATGCGCAACTTTTCTCATTTTGATAATGCCCTTTCACTTTTTGTTTTGATTAAAGTTCTTAAAATCTTTCCAGGGGTACAAAAAAAATGCAAAAGAGACTATACGATTACTAAAAACGTAATTTTTTTTGATTTGGATAATTGCATATTTCGATGTCCCGTTCGACATTGAAAAACAACATGTGTTTTCTGTGCGTCGAAAGTACATACATGCAGAATGATTATCCAATATTGAGTACAAATAGAGATTTTTAAAACAATTCAAATAAAAAAGGCCATGCTAAAAAATTCTAATATTTGTGATCTTGGTATAGTATAGTTGGTCCGTGCGACATCGCAAGTGCGAAATTTTAAAATTTTTCTTACATAAATGATTTATTTTAAATCATACTTTTTTTTATTATTTATATCTAAATTAGCAAAATCGGCGGCAAAAAAATTAAGAGAGCTGCAAACGGTGGAGAGAAAAGTTGAAGGACCTTCCAATATTTTTCAAAAATATTTAGTTTTTCGTTATTATGTAATAATACATTGAAATCTTCTGTTGACTTTTAAGACATTTTTACTACTCTTATTTATATAAAATTTCGTCATAAGAGTAACTGAAATAACATAATTATTTAAATAAAAAAAAATGTCCCGTGCGAAAGTGCTTTAAATTGACTTTTAAAAAAAGAATTCGGTTTTTTTGGGTAAAATCAAATAAATTTTTAATGGACAAACTTCGTAATTTTAACAGATTGTAATATTGCCTCAGGTTTTGGTGAAATCGGCTTGTCAATTGTAGGTCGCCAAAACCACTTCTGGTTTAGTCCTGTGCAAATGCCTTGGTTTTTTCCAATTATCTTGAAAAGTCGAAATTGCCCAAAATCAAACTTGGCACCAATTATAGGGCCAATTAAGAGCTATAAGTTAAGTCTTCTGTCAAAACAAAAATCCGTTTTATTTTGTCTTTGTTTCATATCAAAAGTGTTCGGAGGTCCCGTTCGACATAATAGAAATGCCCACATACTTTTTTTTTGGGTCTCGAGACTTACTTAAGCTGTGTTTTCAAAATTGAAAGCCTTTCTCATCTCCTACATAACACTATCTGTCATATAAACTTACAAATAACAGAGTAAAATTTGTGATTATTTCACACATATCAGTTAAGATATAAGAAATCGGCCCTTAGAGTATTTTCAAAGGAATATTTATATTGGTAATAATATTTTTTGGGAGGGTATTCCAATTGCTCAGTGTGTGTAATGCAATTGCACAGAACTAGCCACAAAATGTGCTATACCCTTTGTTCAATGGCTAACAGCTGCCACTGGTAGAACGACAATGGAATAGAAGTATTTTTTTTTGTTTTTGGCCAGCTTATCTCTGGGGAGCTTCTTCCGCATTTGCAACGTTCTGTGGTCGCACAAAGTTCACGCTTCAACGCACAAATGTTTGATGTTGACGCCGACGATGCGATGATGCTGACGCCGAAAGGCACTTTGACCAAATCACAGACTCTGCCAGAATCTGGCAGCTAAAGATAGAAGATACCAAAGTGCATACAAGACGGCACATGCATGCATAATATCCATGTTTTTTCACTTGGGGGCAGCCTTGTCTGGCATGCGTTGCCATTTATTGCCATTGCATGGCAGTCAGATACTAGTCGTACTTTTAGGGTTTCTGGTTCTGCATATGTGAACATAATATAAGAATTTTTACACATTTTCTAACCCGCAATGCGCTTAGGGCTAATTAAATTTTCAACATTATCGATTGCATTTTATGACATTAGAGCGAAAGTTCTACGCTTCGTTTCGAGTTAATGGCAACACAGGTTGGGCTTAATTACACCGACTGACAGTTTGACTGCCTTGGCTGATTGCGCAGAATAATCAACCCAGCATCTTAGTGACTTGTTTTTTCCCCTCTTATTTTTTTTTTTGTTGTTTTCTCTTGTTTTTGCCTGCCTAAGTTAACGCGTGCCATTTCAAGTGCCACACACATGAAGAGCATGAAGAGGCGGGAACTGTGGCCCAAGAACAACAGTTTAAAAACTCATCAAGGCGAGTGTGTGAGACAAGCAGCGGCCATGAGGAGCGTCTTCAAATTTATGTGTGTGCCCACAACAAAATTACAAAAATATTATATTCTGTTAGTATTCTGCTTGTTTAGTTGGAGTCAGTGACTTTTTGGGTTTTATGTTTAAAGGCAACACTACTCCTGTCATCCATCATTTGTGTTTGATTGGATTGCATTGGACAACCTCGTGAATTTCAATAAAAATGAGCATTGAGAAAAGCTTAATTAATACTTTGGGGACTCTGCAACATCAATTTCAATGGTTAAGTGCTGACTTTCGTTGTAATTATACCAGAAACGTTCAGGTCGCCCAAAAGAGTCAATAAAATCCATGGATTGATAATGGATGATCGTAGAATGAAAGTGCATGAGCTGGCTGTAGACCCCTCAATTAAGCGAGTACATCACATTGGGCATTAATATTTGCACATAAAAAAGCCTTTGCGTGTTGGGAATGACAATTTCAAAGCCTCGATCATAAGTGCAACCGTGTGAGCACTTTAACGTAGTGTTTATCTATATTCAACCAGTTTTCGAGCCGTTTTGTAACCGTGGACGAAACATGAATACATCAGAACTTACCAATTATCAAGGAACAGTCTAAGCAGTGGACTTCTCCGGGGTGAACGTGCATCAAAGAAGGCCTACAAGGTCATCATGACACTATTTTAGTGTCATTCATATGAATTTACTTCTAATCTTCGATCATTGGCGAATATTATTCAGAGTTCTGGGACAGATTCGACACATTTTTGAAGATATAAGTGCTCTCCCGTTCGGTTTGCGCTGTAGCCAGGGTCACGTGCTCCAGGTTCAACCAGAAAATTACCAGTATTCTTCTGCGCCAAAATAGAGAAAACATCTCACTTCTGGTCGTAGTCCTTACAGGTCTTTGCCACACCCAGAGAATTCTAGCACGATTAGGCAAGACTAAAATCGGCTTCAATTTAGTTTTTTTTCGTCTTGAATTTTCAAGAAGAAATCTGCTTGAAATCGAGAAGACTGGTGCGCTTGATTTGAGTTTGGTAGCAAGTGAGGTGAGGCGTTCAAAACGAGAGCATTTCGTTCTCTCGCTCTCTTGGGAACTTTGTTATAAAATGCTTACATTCAAGAAGATCTATTCTTGAATTCGAGAATAAATCATGCTTGAAATGAAGCCGACTAAATTTAAAACCGAGCAGATCGATCTTCAAAATTCATGCTTTATTTCAGTATTTTCTTTTTGGATCCAAGAAGATTCTGTCTTGCCGAACTTCTGACACGAAATCTGCTTGATATCAAGCACGATCTGCTCGATTTTTTCTCTGAGTGCACTGTCCAGTTCTTAGTTGAGGGAGACTCAAAACACTTGGTCATTCGTTTCTACTCAAGGTATCGGAAGTATCCTGTATCTACTGAAGTTTTACTGTCCTCACAATGGTTCAGTTGGGAGGAACTCAAAGGGTCGAAATGTATCGATCTATATGACGGCTTTAAATGTGCTTACGATTTTATGCAAGCATGCCAGAAAAAATATATTTTATTCAAAAATTCACAGATTCATCAAACTGCCCTCGTTTTATAATAATTAACTAGTGTTAGTAAAATTTCAAAATCCTACCGTCTTCATGTCATTGAGCCATTGAAATAGTCATAGCCGAGCAAAATGTTGAAATCTTGATTATTACGCATACGCCATGTGAGCACAAAGTTCATCTGGCAGTTTCACGGACAGCAACTTTGTTATAATTGCTTTTGGTTGCCTTTTCTTTTGAAATAACAGAACTTTACTTGCGGTCTTGCTCTTTCCATTTCTGCTTCGTCTGTTTATTGATGCTCTTATTGTGGTTGTCGTGAGAATAGGATGGGGGGGGTAGATGAGGCCTTTCAATTTTTCATATTCCTCTGCGAAGCCACAAAACTCCATTTCCAAGCAAGTCGAATGTTTGTCTTCCGCAAACAGATTTAGCCGTCTAAAGGCGTTGCCTTCTTTGTGTTATTTTTCTTTTCCAATATTTCTTTTCCATTTGACCAAATGATGGCAGCGCCTTTTGATTGCTGTCAGCAGGTTTGCTTTGATTCTTAATGCGAAATAATGCGGAAATATCTATCTGCATATAGGAAAAATGCATTTGATGCATTCGATGCAGTTAATGCTGTGGGCGTGTAAATTGTGCCAGCAGCTAAATGTCAGCTAGGTGTCTATCGCATGTGGGTGGCCAATGGAACGAAAAATAATGGCCTGCTACACTTGTCGATAGGAAAATGTCTAATGCCAATTAAGCTCTAATTAACATACTCTCAGGGCTGTGTGTGTAGGGAACGGGGGAGGGATTTGTTCTCAATGCAAATTGTGTTAATAGCTCGAGTCTAATTTGGACCAAGTTGCCAAGTAAGCAACAAAGTCAAGTCAGCTTGAAACCTATCTGAATATTGTGTAATAAGAATTGGAGGTGAACATTTATCGATTCTGAAATACTTAAGTTTTTTAATTAATTGAAGTATTGGTGGAGTGTTGAGACTGCTACGCGGAAGACCTGCGTTTTATTCCCATTTTTAAATGTTTACAATAAAAGCTCACCTCGTGAGTCTACTGAAAATTAAGTCTAATGAATTTTGTTGTTGCTGCTCTCTTCTGTTAAATTTTTGTTGGAAACTTTAGTGCATAATTGCCTAAAAACGAATAGTAATATGTAAAATGTATTGAGCACATTCAAGCAACAAGCTTTAAAGTAGAGATGCGCGCGTTATCGAATTTGCTCTTGCGACACGCACGCTCTATGATATTAAAATTGCATTAAGCACGATTTACGCAAACCATTTTTGGAGCGTTTAGTGTCGTTCACGATTCTTGCACGATTTAAGCAGGTGTCTCGAATAAAAATTTACACGCTCTCATTTTAACCTGAGCTTGATTGAATATAAAATCGGGAAAGTAAGATGTATTTCCAAAAATTTTAAAAATTCTAGATGTATTTTCTACAGGATAATGAACTTGTGAATACTGTTTGACTTATCTACGACTTTGTGGTTTTCCACGATCACGACGATCACACATGCAAATTCACGACAACGTTTGCATAAACAGCAAACTGACAATATGTAACCTATAAAATGAAAGCGTTTGAATTAATAGATACACCTTGGTCTTACTCTTGCGCATTCAGAAATAGATCTGAGCTTACACATTTCAGTCACCGCCACAGCAGGTATAAATCCACCTTGGGCCTGCTGCTCAAGAAAATAAAGCGAAAAATATTAGCTGTGGAAAGCTCTCTGCCTGTCTTCGTAAATGTATTCGAATATTGTCACAGTTGCCAGTGGCATCTTCTCTGCTCACATTGCCGACCCCTGCTCTACAATTTTACTTGAAGCTATGCATTGTTTGCATAATATGATATAGCAAAAGCTTAAGAATATATTCATAAATAACAGTAATAGTAGACTTTGGCATTATTTTTCATAATCAGGTTCAGTATTTTTGTTTTCCCCCCCTATTTATGTCAAAATCCCCAGCGCTGCCGCCGGCTTCGGTGCAGATGTGAATATTATCAGCCCAGTTAAGAGTAGGAGGGGGCGAGTGCGCTAGGCTTGAGCGGATTTAGTTAATGCCACGAAGCCGGCGCAGAAAGTTGTGCTGCTTTTCTTTTACTTTTTTTTTTGCGCGCGCTCAAGATATTATGCGGCGATATTAATTGACAAATGAGATTTTTCCTTCCTACTCGACAGCGACAGGGGAACTTTCATTTTGACCACAAGCGCCTTGTTGTCAGCTCGACTCAAACGCAAAATACAGGCCAAGGCAATATGCATATATGGCTAGATGGTTAGATGGCTAGATGGATGGCTAGGCAGCGTCCCCGGCTGCTGTTTGTTGGGCTAACGTTAACCGTTAACTGTCTTGGTCTGGCGCTATCAAACGTGCCGCGAACTCTTGTCAAGTTACTTAATGCCATTAATGCGGTTTCGAACGCACGGCGTCTGTTTTATGTGGCCAGGAGACAAGCTAGGTAGAGGGGCCACCTCCTCATGGCATGAACTGTTAAATGTCAGGCCACGATAGCAGCCAACAGATTGATGAACGCTGTCATATCATAAGTCGGCAATGGATGGGTGAAATGCAAAACGAAAGAATGGAAAGCGAAAGACAGTTGTATGGAAAGTTTTCAATACCCTTTTCGACAAATCGAATTTGTGATCTAACGAAGAAGGTCAGTACCGAGAGAGTTACCAAGATAAGGTGGATGGAAAACCATTATGGCTAGGTTATAGGTTAAAGCTATCTAAGTTAAGGGTGTTGAATCCATTTGAGTATGGTCCCATCACTAGAAATTTAATTACAAGAGATAATCATAGGATGAGATCGAAGTTGAATATAAGGGTTTTATGGGACAAATTTAGATGCACGTATTTTTTTGTTAATCGAAACAATCCAAACATAAAGAAATGGCTTTATGGGAAGATATATCTGTTATGTGAGGGAATAATTAGTGACACGAATGTTTATTTTGAGCCCCTTGAAAATTGAATTTTTCTTTTGGATGAGACGGATTGATCTTACAGAATACAATAAGAAATAGTTCGATTTTCACTCTAAACAAAAACGTTTTCTGACTTCTTAGCCGGCACACATAATGTAATGATATTTTACAAATAAAATTCAAAGTACACGTGGGATCCGCGGAATAAACGGTATCGAATTGTTTTGTGTTTGATGTTCTGTATTAAGGACCATAAGAGCTTGAAAAGACTTTAAGTGAAACCGAAAAAACCGGAACTATACCGAAACGCTAATACCAGTATTGTTTCGGTTTCTTATTATTTATTTCCTTGATGTACACTAATCGGCACAATTATTTTGACAAGAAAGTTTTCATATTATCTTTGAAACAGAAAATTAAAATTACTGTAATATGTTAAGTGAATTAATACACCAAAATTAATACCCTATATTTTTGCAAATGATAGAATCCTTCGTAGTTTCTTTCAACGCTCCAAAATGGAGTCCCTATTCAATGCAAAAATGGTCATAGCCAGACCTATTTGTATTGTATTGTATATGGGCCTGTGGGTGCGCCCCGGCGATAGACGGACGTCGACGTCAGTTTGGTTCATTGGGTGGCGCTGTCAATCAATGCCAAGCAAAGCCCGAGTTGGAACAGTGCAGGCCAACCAAGTCAACCGCTGTGGCTGTTGGTATCAGTTTGCCTTGGATTTTGAAAGTTGCCTGGCTGAATGCATACTTATTTGCGTTGGTGGCCACGTCAAGAACTTGTACATGCATATTAAAGTCTGACATTATGATTTACCTACCATCTCTCATGCTCTCGCTCTCTCTCTCTCTGTCTCTTTTCAGTATGGATTGCGTCAATTGGATCTTTCATTGCTGTCACAGTTGTGGGTGCTAAATGATTCCATACAGGAGTTTCGCACCATGATTGAGGAACAGGAAATGGATGAGGACGACGAGGAGGAAGAAGAGGTGGAGGATGCTAATGATATGGATGCGCATTCACCCACACCCTCGTCATATGATTCGGTCAGCTCTGAGGGCGGTGCCGAGGCTGATCTGGTGATGCAGGCCAAACGTCTGGGCACCATACCAAAGGTTATAACGACGCAACCAAAACTTGAGCAGCAGCAACAAAAGGATGCAAAGCTGAAGCCAGTGCCCAGAATGCGCAGTGCACCACCCCCACCCCCGGCAGTATTGTCCAGCAGCAATCTGGCCGTTACAATTACAGCGCGTAAAGCAGCGGCACCGCCACGACCCACATGATGTTACCTTACAGACTTCCTCGCCGGAGTCAGGATGGTCATGTGCAAGGCAATTGTGAGTGATGTGCCGCCTCAGGCAGGACCAGCACTTGGACGAGACGTGGGCGTGAGAAGTTTGTTGGACCAAGACATGCACCATCCGTAGTTAGTTTTATCTGATCGATCTTGCTTTATATAATGGGATATATGAGCGAACCTTTGCAGTTATTTGGATCGGGCGAATAGGTCCTACTAAGTGGAGGCAACTGCCTGACCCAAATCTCATCTTTAGGCATTTTAAGAGCAACCTTTTAGACCGTAAGTTTAGCAGTCCTTTGTGTGATCTTCAGTTTGTAAGTTTATTGTAAATTTGTTTTTCTTCTGCAAAGCCGTGGCTATGGCTTCAGTTGGGGTTCAGGCATGACGGGTTCATCTTATAAATTTAATTGTAGAATTGTTTGAATTAGTTTTTTTTTTCTTTCTTTTATGTGTTGTATGATTATTTCAATAAATTTTTAATCAATCTACCTACCAACCTACCTATCTACTTTATATATTGTATATAACAATTTCATTTGGCTTTGAAATACCATATATATCTAACGAGAAAAATGCGAAAAATAAATCATTTAAACGAAACAATAAATGTTTTGCATTTGTTTGTGTCTTTCATTTTGGTACGAAGGGCTTCGGTATGGGCCATGATGCAATAATATGGTAATATGGATAGTTCTCAGCACGAATACACTCCACGTTGAATCTTCTGCAATGCACAATAATGTCTGCAAGGGGTATTTTTCCATCCACGATGTACATATCATATTTAAGACCAGTATTAAAATAATAAAAAAATAATACATTTTGAGTGAGTTTTTTTTTTTTAAATCATTCATTAAATGTAACTCAAATTTTTTGATCCCTTTAAAAAAAAAACATAAGCAACATAAGTCACATCAAAGTTTCATGAGTGCTAACCACTCTGACACATATTTGCAGTTAGACTAAGCTCACCCCATCTATGGTAAGTTTGATGCAGGGAAAATCATAAGACACCACCTGATTGCTGTCCAAGCTGGTGTAGAATATTGGACAAATTTTTATACCCGAAATACCCTCTAGCTTAGTATTTAGCTTAAGACACATGTCCAGGGGTGTAATCGAGAGCACGGGCAGACAATAGGTGGGCGGTGTTTTGGCGCTCATTGTGATCTTGGCTACCGACTCACCATCCAGTGTTACACCCACATCCACAGATGCACTTAGCACAGTAATTTTGAATGTCAGGCAAACTGGAGAAAACAGTATTCAAAAATGTTGAAATAAATTTACAGCTTAAAGGATCTCTATCCGACACATACGCCTTTTGGTCACATTCATCAGGTTCACCACCACACTCTGACAGCAATTGCAGGACATGGTTAGCGAACAGCTGCAGGTTTTTGCCTCAGCCGGAAATGCAATCACACCCAGATCTGTGCCATTCGCGGTGGCGGCCTTGTCCACCCAGTTAAGAAGTAATCCCAACAGCAGAAGGGTTAGGATGAAATTTGGATTCGACATTTTTCCACAGCTACGAGGTTTTCAGAACTGTGGAAAATGGCACTGATGCGGTCACCTTTTGTTAACTTGGAGTTGGCACATTAACTAATTTAATTAATTCTAATTTAATGTCATTTAATTTTGGGGATTTTAATTTGCTTTTTGAAGAGGCTCATTTAATCCAGCAGTTCGGATGACGGATTAAATCACACGAGATTTGCGGTTATGGGGATTTTCCAAGTGCAAAAGCACAAACAAATTATTAAGATATACCAAACTTCTACCTTAAAGACCATTACAAATTAAAAAGGGACTTACTACATATGACTTTGTCGTCACCGACCTTCTAGGCATATATATTAATCAAGCATTATATAGAAATTTATATTTTTCAATTTTTGCCAAGCCTAGCCTCCCCGCAATTTGAAGAAGAAAAGTAAAAAGCCAAGTTTAATACCCTTTAAATTTGGTTCTTGCTTGACTACATATAATGTTTTTAACTACCGATATGGTATAAAACGTAAGAGTACTAAAAAGAGAAGGCAAAGCTAACATCGACAGTGCCGAAGTTGTAATACACTTGCAAAAGCTCGCACTAACTGATTTAACCGATAGAATATGTATATAATATATACTATATATAGGATATATTTATAAATTAAAATCATTAAGAGCCGTTTTCTCATCTTCTTGTTTGTTAAGGCTAGGTGCTTTTTGAGAAAATCTATGTTGCCTTTTAATCGCTTTTATTTAAAATCGGCCTAGAAGTAGGCAACACCATTTTGCCCAAAAAGCACCTGGATTTGAAAAACAGGAACATGAGAGAACGGCCCTTAGAATCTGATTGTTGACTTCAAAATTTGAGCACGCTAAATTCAAAAATGGAAGGCTAACATCGGCTATGCCGATGTTTTAAATACATTTGCAGCTTTTGAAAGGCGCTACCATTGATAACAAAAAAGTTTTTCTCACTCGAATTAGTTTTTAGGCCGATCGTTCCTATGGCAGCTATATGCTTTAGTCATCCGATTTCAATAAATTTTTCCAGAATTGTGTGGAAGTATATATATGAAATATATACCACGTTTGGGGACGCTACCATGGAAAACAAAAAAGTTTTTCCCACTAGAACTAATTTTGGACCAGCCGTTTATATGGCAGCTATGCGCTATAGTCATCCGATTTTGATCAATTTTGTTGAAGCATATAAAACTAATATATACCACGATTGATGACACTACGATGGAAAACAAAAAAGTTTTTCTCATTAGAACTAGTTTTTGGACCGATCGTTCCTATGGCAGCTATATGGTATAGTTATCCGATCCGGCCGATTCCGTCAAATGTGCAGCGTATTTGTTTGTAAAGACTTTTTGCAAAGTTTGGTCAAGATAGCTCCAAAACTGAGGGAGGAGATAGCATAGAAACAGACGGACGGACTGACGGACAGACGGAAATGAACTCAGCTCGACATGCTGACCAAGAATATGTGTACTTTATGTGGTCGGAAATGCTTCCTTCACTGCGTTACAAACATCGTGACAATTTTAATATACCCTCTGCAAGGGTATAAAAACAAATAAGTTGTCTCAATGAGACATATTTTTCGACCAATTGGTTTTATGTTAGCTATATAGACATCCGATTTCCAACAAATTTTGGAAAACTAATAGCATATAATATTCATTATTCCTGAGTTAAAGAACGCTATCATAGAAAATCAAATAGTACCTATGGCAGCTATAAGACCGACGGTTTCGAATTATGAGTTGTGTGCAGTAAAAAGAAGAAGACACTGTGCAAAATTGTATGGGGTTTGGAAATGAATATTTCACTGCGTTACAAACTTCTGGGCACTTTAAAGTGTATACAAATACCGGCCTCAACGGGTAATTTTTTTTTAAATTTGTAAACTAGTGTTTTTAAATGGTAAATAATTCCAGCGTGAAACAAATATTCCGCCTTGCTATAACAATGTTTCCCTTCTTTTTGCGCAGTGCAAAGCACACCAATACACTCTCCCTTTGTGGCCAAACAATGCGCTAGAGCCCTCTGTTTCTCAGCCAAGTGACATTTGTGCGCCATCTAGCTGTCAAGTTCGTGCTTTTGGTGCGCCCTCTATCGCACAGTTTTAAAAATAACCCTGAAAGTATGCAATAATAGTTTTCACGTACGCCTAAAAGTAAGCAACAAACTATAACTAAAAGTGATTTTTGGGTGGGTTAGTGGTGATGAGGTTTCTGTGAAGAGCCCAATTTTTTTACACTAAGCGCTGCACTATGCGAAAATTTACCTTTTGATCTAATAAAAATCAAGTAAGAAAGTTGGTCCAGCCCCACTGTAATATACTCTGTACCTGTCAAAGTTGGAACATTACTGAAAAATTTTAAATGCGCCGCCGCACGAACTGTGAGATTTACTGACCACCTTCGTTGCCACCAAAACTTGGTGGCTCGATCAAAATATGCAAAACAATCTACCTACAAAATTGTGAAAGATATGAGGTTTTTTTTAAATTAATCTGCCTGCAAATATAAGGAGCCTACGCTCCCAACATATCGAGCCACTAGCTCTTACCATCTCTGTGATCTGTTTGCACTTATAAAATTGTCATATTATTCTTTTACTCAAGCTCGCTTATTGTAGTTGCCACTGAAAAAATGTTTCTGATGTAGACAAATTAATAAATCACACCACGTATATGATTCGAATCCATGATAAGCGTATGAACTGTATATACACATTGATGTATATATATTCAAAGCACAATAAAATAAGAGCAGATGCAAAATTTGACAGCAGTTAATGCCGAAATATTCAAGCAATATGATCAATGATAATGCGAGTAAGTTGGCAGTCATCGAAATATATTTTGATAAGATGCTCATATGCAAAATGGATTAGCTCTTCCCAATTATTGCACCACTCTCTATGACGCACCGGGTCAATGTATCTACGTAGAAAAATGTCCCAGAATATTGAAAATACTTCAAAGAGAAGAGCAGGGAATTCACTAATAGATGACGAAAGATACCTGATTGGCCATTCCCTGTGTCCTGGTCCTAAAGTAAGTAAATTCCATTGGAGTTATTTTGTTTTTAATCTGATTCCTATGTCAATTTTATAAGTAGCATTGGTCTAGGTCAATTGCAGCAAAAAGATATACATATGTGGAAAATTCGAGACGTACAAAATTACAAATGGTCATCAATTGACTTTAGGTTCCAGGCCCTGGATGGCATTGCTGCAATTTAGAAATCCAAAAAAGGGAGGGCTTCACTTTGAATGTGCCGGAACGCTTATCACGAATCGTATGCAGTATTTTCCTATCACCTTTCTCGTTATCACTTACTAATAAGATTTTCCATGCAGGCTTCGTGTTAACTGCGGCACATTGTGTGCATACGAAGCAAGAGAGACTGTAAGTTGGGTTGGTTGTACATAGTTTTCTCACATCAATGATTTTTGACTAAAATCCTTGATCAGTATCGGAGTACGTTTGGGCGAGTGTAATATATCAAGTGTTTTGGACTGCAACAATGGGGAATGTGCCCCACCCATTCAAGATATTGGAATCGAACAAACAATTATATATATGAAAAATGACTGCATAAGTTTCAGCAAAATGACATAGCACTGCTGAAACTGGTCAGGAACGTGGACTGGGATGTTAATAGTGAGTATGAGTGGTAATGGAGATTTCAAAGATTCAAATCATTTATGACTGATTTATGATGACTATAGCATATAGCTGCCAAATAAACGGTCGGTCAAAAAACTACTTCTATCGTCCCCAATCTTGGTATATATTAGTTTTATATGCTTTGAAAAAATGTATCAAAATCGGATGATTATAGCATAGAGCTGCCATAGGACCGATCGGGCGGAAAATGTGTTTTACTAAGAAAAGTTTTTTTTTATGGTATCAAATTTTTATTATCAATTATTTAAAAAAATTTAAATATTTGATATCTACACTCAGAAAAAAATGACGTTCTAAAAGGCAGCACAAATTTCTTGCTTTAATACCCGACCCGTTCTTGTTTTTCCGTTCTTGAAATAAGCCCACGTTCTCAAAAGTATACCATCCGTTCTAAATCGACGAACGAACTGAGAAAATCAGTTCTTGAAATGGTTCTTGAAAAATTACCGAATTTCTTTAACACTGAGCTTAGGCACGACATATTAACTCGGTACGGTGGTGGAACTGTTTAAGATGCCAGTCATATATAAAAATGTGCAGAAGGCCGAGGTTCAAGTCCCCAGGGCCAGCGAAAAAAAAATGCAACATTAAAGAACTTGCTTACTGCGAAATTTGATTTATTTGAGAAGTGTAAAAATAAGTGAGAGAGAGTTTGGTGTAGGAAGGGTCGGGCGGCGGGAGGGTGTTGCGGAGGAGGTCCGGATTAAATTTTTTTCCGTTCCGAATTCAAGACCGGATGGTTCTTAAACGCAGAACGTCCGGTCTCAAAAAAGCGTTCTTAACTTAAGCCCGCCGTTCTCGGTTTAAGAAAAAACGGACTTACCCTACTATTAAGAATGAAAAACACGGTTTTCGGTACATTAAGAACGGATTTTTTTCTGAGTGTATATCCTTTATATATTTTACCGGTAAAATCAGTTGGAGTAAACTTTTTCAAGTGTATTAAAACTTCGAAGTTAGCTTTGCCTTCTAGTTTTTATACTCTGTACCGAAGGTACACAGAGTATATTGGGTTTGTGCAAATGTATGTAACAGCCAGAAGGAGGCATCTCCGACCCTATAAACTATATATATTCTTGATCAGCATCAACAGCCGAGTCGATATAGCCATGTCCGTCTGTCCGTCTGTCTGTCCGTCTGTCCGTATGAACGAAGAGATCTCAGAGATGGTAAGAGATAGAGGTTTGAGGTGTATGGAACATATATTTCTTATACTTGCAGGCAGATCAAGTTTAGTTTTAATTTTTGCCACGCCCCCTGCCTCCCCCGCAAATTAAAAAAAACGAAATAACTCCCACAATTTTCAAGATATATAGTTCGAACATTCTAGACATATATTCTACTACTTATTTTGAATCGACCCGCCATACATCGTTTTTCGATCAGATGAACGATATTAGAGCTATACGTAAAAGAAAATAAAAACCAACAAAAACAACAACACCTTAGCGATTGTTAGAACTTACGAGAAAGAGAGAGCGAGAAGGCAATAGCTCACTGGTAATTTCCCAATTGGACCTTGCTATGAGAGGAGCGATGTAATTGAGATGGCCTGCGGTCAGAAATCACGCGTGATTCCCGCGTGACTAATATAGATACGTTTATGTTAAAAGGAAATTATATACAAATTTTATAATTTTACGAGTTATGTACTAGGGTAATTCTACTCATCATTACTTATCGAGCCCCCATACATCGTTATTCAACCAGATGAACGATAGTCGAAAGAGTTGCCACCCCCAGATTTTGAAAAAACCTCACACTTTAAAGTTATTAGTTTCGTACAAACAGGTACAGAGTATATTACAGTCGGGCTTGACCGACTTTCTTACTTGTTTTTTAACAAATTGTGTGGAGGCAGTGCTGATAACTGTATATAAGTCATTATTTTTAAACTGACCATTTTTAATTTTAATAAAAAAAAAAAAAACCGAAATTCGTCCACAATTGATCAATGGTAAAGTTTCGGAAATTCGAGGTTCGAGGTTTTTGGGCCAAGGCTTTGCTTTGCCTTGCCTTCACTTAAAAAAAAATATTTCGTAAAAATATTGTTTGGCGTGGCTGAGTTCACATAAAATGAACCATATGTAAAAAGATTGTTGTTTTTTGTCAAACTGAACTTTTCAAAGACAAATATCAAAAAGAGCAGATTGGTTTTTGGGAGGTCGAGATCAGCAACTTCGCAGAATGAATTAAACTAAATTTACTGCTAAACTTGACATGCACTCACACCTCCAATCAAGATAAGGCAAGAAAAGCAAAGCTTAAGCCCCATCTCTCTCTTGTCATCTTTTCCTTTGGGTTCTCCCTCTTTTAGGCTATCAAGTTCAGCATGGCAATACCCTCCACCCATTCTTCATTGTAAAGAGACCTAACAGATTAATCAGGAGACCCTAACATCAAACGATTGGCTCGAAAACGAAAACATGAGTAAAAGGCTTTAAATTAATTTATATGCTGGCGCATACATATGTATGTATTAACACTTGCCGAATCGATTAGACTGATCGGTTCTATGGAAATATGTGAAAAAAGCATATAAAATGAATATACCAAGTTTGGAGACGCTGCCATTGAAAAAAAAATAGTTAGAACTAGTTCTTAAACCAATCGTTCATATGGCAGCGATATGCGAAAGTTATTCGATGCGGACGGTTTCGACAAATGTACAGCCATTATATATTTTAAGACTTTGTGCAAAGTTTGAGCAACATAGCTTTTAAACTGAAGGAGGAGATACGGACATGGATATATCAACTCAGCTCGTCCAGCAGTGCCATCGGAAAACTTAAGTTTCAGTTCAGGGATAGGTAATTAAAGGTATTAGGCTCAGGGTTTTGGGTTAGGACCTGGTGTTAGTATTAATAGGCGTTGAAATTGCAGAAACAAGAATGACTGGATTCATGCATATTCATATTCCATTTTTCAATTAAATGAATTGTTAATTAAAATATTGACCATATATTATGTATAATTTTTGACACGATGAAACAAAGTGGATATTCACTTGCCCCGATAAGCTTATCAAAGATCAACTTAAAATTCAACGAAAACTTTATGACACAACAACAAAACCACAATAAAATATCACTTTTATAATTGTCTGGAATATTTTTAGAATGGATATCGAGTAAATTTCTTATAATTGTGATATTTAATTCGTTTTTGTATTTGTTTATCACATATACATTCACATTTATTTATTTTCTGGATGCTTAGCAACAGGCTCGAAAAATTTAATTTGCCGCTAGTAAAGTTGGTTTCGGCAAAATTTTAGAACACAGCTTTTAAGGTCATCTCCAACCTATAAAGCAGAACCAGCCGAGTCGATATAGCCATGTCTGTCTGGCAGGTACAGGTATATACATTTATATCTGTATATTTATTAATAATAAATAAATAAATCTATAAGCAATTGTCATCACAAATTACTTAAATTTAAACGCAATGAGTCGACCTTTGGGGAATCCGTTGTTGGAACACTTCTATGATTCATGGCCAAGAAATTGCTTGTAAAGAGTTTTGCTGTCGTTAGTTGAAAAAATTTCCCGTATCCTATTTAGAATGATCTCATCGACTGCTCCCTCATAGGTAAAAAAAACAAACACATGAATTTTTGAAATTATTTAAATTATAAACTAAACTAGTTTTGAGATTGATAAACGAAAAACTAGAAATTTCATGTTAGATTAAAAGCACACGATTTGCCAAAATCAATATCAAGGATAACCACCTAAAGAGTTACTGATTTTGGAATATAAATAATTAGCATAACCTCCCGACTCTCGGTTATTTATGAATGTGTGTAGGAGTAGCCAAAACGAATCACTTCTCTTCCCCCTAAAAAAATAATAATAAAACAAACAAAACGCCTTGGCTTCACTTTCAGTATGTGACTGTGACTGGCGCGTCTTACCGAATCCGACCGGTTTGACTTTGGCAGCTACTAAATAGAAAATTATGACTTACCCGCTCATCAATTCATATGTTTTGACTCCGACTGCGTCGTCGTCGCCGGCTATGATTCTATGCAGATCTCTTGGCTTTTATATAGTTACGGTAGCGTCGCAGATACTTTAGTATCGTTTGGTAACTACAAGGCGCATCAACATGGTGTCTGCGAAACTGGTGAGTTGTGCACGAGTCAAGGCAAGGGCGGATTCTGTAGAAACGTACACAAATAGCCAGCAATTTGTTTGTGCAATTAACATATAAATTGACTGACTGGCAATGCAGCTGCAATCATCGCATCGATTTAAAATGTAACTCATTGTACTTTTTTTTTATAGCTACTTTTTACCGCTGTGGTGGCTGTTATGGCAGCCAACTGCTCCGCTCAATCCAGCCTTTTGGACTATATTTATCCCAGACTGATGACGGAATTTTACAATCAGGCACCCACCAAGGAGGGATACCGTTTCAAGTAAGTGTCCGTAGTTGCAACAAATATAACCATAACTAAAGTGTCACTTAAGCCAAAGAGCATTAAATGATAAACGACTAAGTAAAAGCTAATTAATGCAGGCTGATAACAAAAAACCAGTTCAATAATTGGTTCACTTTAGTCTTTCTAGAAAAAGGTACGAAAACTGCTGGAATGTTCCGTATTTAACAAAAGTGAAATCGAATGTGGTAGATGTACAATTTTCCTAAAAAATTAACAAATCTTACATTTTTATCTATAAACATTTTTGTTAATAACTTTTGTCTGAGAATCGAATTTTTAACCAAAGACAAATGAAGTTACGTCTCATCGTAATGCACCATTGTACATGCGTGTAGTTTCTAGAACTTTTCTCAGGTTGCTTCAAGTTTCGAAACGGGTGTGTAGCACAATGAATCTCTTTTCTTCGACTCATTTTTTAAAAGTAATTTTGTCGTTTTGGAAAGATATAAAACTTCTTATCAATATCACCCACTATTCGAACATAAAATAATGCTTTAGCACCTTATAACGCTTAAACACAATTCAAACCCTAAAATTTAGCGTAGCTCCGCCAAAAATAGTGTAACGATCATGATCTATGGCGCCTTGAATAGATTGGAACCCGAACTTTATTATTAAGTTTCAACATGTTTCTAATTTGGGCAGTAAACTAGTTTTTAAGAACATTTAATGCGGCTGAAAAACTATCCTAAAAAAACCTTTCTCCAAAAATAGAACTACGCTTACGATCTCATAAATTTTCTCATCTTCGTGGTTCTCAAATCTAGGAGCTTTTTGAGAAAATTAATGTTGCCTGCTTTTATGCCAAAATCACAGAATTGTTTGAAATTTTTTTTTTTAAAGCTAACGAATATAACTATACGATAATATCAAAAAAAAACTTATGCATAAGTTGCCCACAAAAAATGGCTGAAAATGGTAAAGAAAAAAAACTTAAAGCTCCAATTACCAAAAAGCCTGACGTATTAAATCAATTTTTCTTCCTCTATAAACTAAAAAAATTATTTTATTTGTTGTTTGAGTAATTGATACTTCAATTATATTTATTTTGTCAAAATTGTCCACTTGCAGTTCGGAGGAGCCTAATGGATCCAAGCGCGAGGAACTTGGTGTCATTATGAATCCCGGCACCGACAAGGAGGAACTTGTCGTTATGGGCACCTATTCCAGTGTGGATGAAAAGACTCAAATTGAGACTGTTACCATGTACACAGCCGATAAGGATGGTTACAAAGCCCGCTACATGATCAAGAATCGCAAACTGAGCCCTGGTGCTCTGAAATCTGCTGCTGGCTAAAAAAGACTTTTTCCTTTCCTCCCTAGAATTTTTTGTATATAAAAGTGAAATCAAAAGTAAACAAACCACAAATTGTCATTATTGTTAATCTTAAAAACTGGTTATGGCTGGCATCTTGGCAACAAGTTCAATGGTTTTCTGGCCAAGATCAAGTTGCCGCATTTTAGTATCATCTGACCATTCTGGATAGACGACTTTGCGACTGTTGCGTAATTCGATTTGACCTTTCTAAAAATGTTGGGGTGCTTATATCATTATATTAAGACAAATTAGCGTGTTTTTTTATGACAAACTCAGCAAACACGTTCCAAGACATTTTTTACAACCCACTATTTTGGCCAGTTATGTTGTATTGTTTGGCTTCTAAATCAAAGGTCGTTTGAATTTTATTTAGTCATTGGGAGGCCAAAGAACTCCATGTAGAACTTACTGCAACTATCTGCATATTTCTCAATGTTAATTAGCAAATCTTGGACGATTGCTGTCAGCTTTAGTCACGCTAATCAAGTTATATGCATGCTGAAGATTTACGATAAGCTTTGTCTTAAGTTGATAGCAACAATGAGTAGTAACAATTAATAATTCTATTTTCAATATTTCCAACTGTCCAAGACAAAAACACAACTATGAATGCGCCAAGATAATTTCTAGGAATAAAGTCAACCACAAAAACATTGATGCTCTGCATCCAAAAGAATGCGTATCACTACATATCAATTGTAACTGATAACAGTTAAATTTTAATGGTATTCAATATAATACTAGAGAGTTTTAAATTGATATTTTTTACCATTTGATACGCCAAATTCATTTAAAACTGTCACAGTTTCAATGTCAATGACTGTTAGTTGGGAAACTCAAAATGTCAGTCGACGCTTGCTTTCAATTTGTTGCTTTTGCAAATCGAAAGGAATTATTCTCTTATTATTGATTATAATCAATAATTATTGTGTTAACACATCAGTTCTTAGTTAAAACAAATTTAGTCGGCCACTTCTACTGATTAAAGAGTTTAGAAATTCTAAATTAAAATACACAATAAACTTTAATAAATTTAAACGGAATTACTTTCGATTTGGATTTCATGAAATTAAAAGTAAATCTGTTGCTAGAACGACCTTGATTTTATTTTGATTTGCTTTCATGTGCTAAACAGTTGTTTCTGAAAATAAAAAGGTAATCAAAGTGGAGTTTAAAGACTATTTTTTTTAAATATCTAAAGCAAAATATGTTGGTTGAATTTGTGCACTTGGAATATATGTATTTTTACATTTACTTTGTTTATGGTTTTAAATGCCGTAAACGATGTTACAGAACATTCCGTGAAAGAGAAAAATTCCATCAAGAGCATACCCAGCTTTCGATAAAGAGAGGGACCAAATCTCTATTATAATGGCGGCAATGTGAACAGAACTACAACACCGTAAATTTTTCCAATGTGATATGACAATATTTTCTGCTTTGTGGTCCAACAGCGCCTTTGTATAGATCAGCTGCAAACATCTGAAAAAAATTTTCAAATGCAAATTAAAATCAAAAGGTGGCTATAGCATATAGCTGCCATAAGGACGATCGGTCCATTTCATTGGTAGCATCTCAAATCTTAGAATTAATAAATTATATAAGCATCTACCCATTTCTGGAAAGATTGATCAAAATCGGACGGCTATAGCATATAGCTGCCTTAGGAACGATCGCACAGTGGGCGAAATGGCTTATCTAGCAGAAGAAAACTAATAAGTTGTAAAATAATAAAGATTTAGGATAACTGTTTTTTTTTTTTGAATGGTAATTAATTAAGAAATTATTTAAAAAACAAATTTGGAGTAAGAATAATTTTTTTTAAAATTATTTTAAATAAAAAAAATAAATAAATAAAAAAATTTTCTTTAATCTCAAAGTAAATTAACGTTATAATAATAATGTAACAAATAATAATAATAACACAGTGTTACAAATTAAAAATTGAATATACTTTTCACGGGACCCAGTGCAGATTGTGGGGCTGGTCGAGTACAGCATTTCCTTATACTTGGTTTGTTCAATACACCCCCAAAAACTGAAATTATGGCCCCAAAAATCGATTTTTGTTTTTTTTTCGCGCATTGACCGTCCGATTGTTTAAAACCCTGACTATTCCGATAGCAACGCAATGAATCTAATATATTATAATCAGTGGTTATATAGATTCAACGCGATGGCTGAAAAATGCCGGTTACAGATATGGAAATTTCACTCATTTTATGAATTTTCAACTTTACCCAATACTGGTTTAACTATTTTGTTTTAAGCGATTTTTTCTTAAACTTCATAGTAAAAGTCCATTCAATTCTACGTTAAACACAGGTGGTCCCAATAAATTTGGTTACCATTTGACGACGCTATTCACAGATTTCAGAGCACACCTCGTCTGTTTTAAATTTTTTTACATATATGTAAAACTATAGTTGAGTTAAGTCAGTATAAGTAAACTTTTTTTTGTTTTTAGTGTGCTTACATTTTAGTGTGTGCTTTAATATAAGTGCAAGTAAAAGTATACTATGTTTTTGCCTGGCGGGAAATTTAAATTATATTTCTTACGAACAAAATACCGCTTCTACACACAAAAAAAAAACGTTGGTAAATTCGACATTTTTCATTGGTAAATCCGCGAATTTCCCATTTTGTTTTTCACCCAACAATTTTTCATTTCAAAAATAAATGGTTTCCACTTTTGATTTTCAAAATTGTTTCCATTTTGATTTTAAAGTGTTTTACTTTTGAAATAAAAACAAGTAAGAAAGTCGGTCAAGCCCGACTGTAATATACTCTGTACCTGTTTGTATGTAACTGATAACTTTAAAGTGTGAGGTTTTTTCAAAATCTGGGGGTGGCAACTCTTTCGACTATCTTTCATCTGGTTGAAAAACGATGTACGGGCTCGATAAGTAATGATGGGTAGAATTACCCTAGTACATAATTTGTAAAATAATAAAATTTGTATATAATTTCCTATTAACATAAACATATCTATATTAGTCACGCGGGAATCACGCGTGATTTCTGACCGCAGGCCATCTCAATTGCATCTCTCCTCTCATACTTCGTCTTTGCCTACTTACACAAATATCTATTGGAAAGAAAGGGGGGGGGGAAACTAAAAGCCGCAGTCCAGTAAGCTATTGCCCTCTCGCTCTCTCTTTCTCGTAAGTGGCTTCGGTGTTGTTGTTGGCGTTGCATTAAATTTTCTTTACATATAGCGCCACTATTGTTCATCTGATCGGAAAACGATGTATGGGGGCTTGATAAGAAATGATGAGTAGAATATATGTCTAAAAGGTTCGAACAACGTAACTCCAAAATTGTGGAAGATATTCAGTTTTTTTTAATTTGCGGGGGAGGCAGGGGGCGTGGCAAAAATCAAAACTAAACTTGATCTGCCTGCAAGTATAAGAAATATATGTTCCATACACCTCAAACCTCTATCTCTTACCAACTCTGAGATCTCTTCGTTCATACGGACAGACGGACAGACGGACATGGCTATATCGACTCGGCTGTTGATGCTGATCAAGAATATATATACTTTATGGGGTCGGAGATGCTTCCTTCTGGCTGTTACATACATTTGCACAAACCCAATATAATCTGTGTACCTTCGGTACAGAGTATAAAAAAATAAAAATTTTGTGAAACAGTTTTCTCTTACACACACACCAACCAACCCTTTACAAACGAGAGCGTAAGTTAAAGTCGGCCCTGCTCGACTTCGATATACCCGTTACTCAGGATATCAACATGTCCAAATTGTGGGAGATATGAGTTTTTTTCCAATTTGCGGGGGAGGCAACTCTACTATAGCTCATCTGATCAGGAAATGATGTATGGCTGATCGATAGGTAATAATTATTAAAATATATGTCTAGAGGGTTCAAACAATCTATTTTCAAAATTGTGGGTGATATGAGGTATTTTTTAAATTGCGGGGGCGTGAACTTTTCTATCGTTCATCTGATCAGGAAACGATGTATGTCTGATCGATAGGTAGTTATGATTAAAATATATGTCTAGAGGGTTCGAATAATCTATCCTCAAAATTCTGGGAGATATGAGGTATTTCCAAATTGCGTGGGTGGCAACATTACTACCGTACATCTGATCGGGAATTGATGTATAGTGGATCGATAGGTAATGAGGATTAAAACATATGTCTAAAAGGTTTGAACAGTCTATTTTCAAAATTGTGGGAGATATGAGGTTTTTTTTCAAATTGCGGGGGTGGCAACTTTTCTATCGTTCATCTGATCAGGAAATGATGTATGGCTGATCGATAGGTAATAATTATTAAAATATATGTCTAGAAGGTTCAAACAATCTATTTTCAAAAATGTGGGAGATATGAGGTATTTTACAAATTGCGGGGGCGGCAACTCTTCTATCGTTGATCTGATCGAAAAATGATGTATGGCGGATCGATAGGTAATGATGATTAAGATATATGTCTAGAAGGCTTGAACAGTCTATTTTCAAAATTGTGGGAGATATAAGGTTTTTTTCAAATTGCGGGGGCGTGAGGGGGCGTGGCAAAAATTTGAAACAAACTTGATCTGCCTGCAGACAATACAAGTATACACTGAAAATTTGGTAGCTCTAGCTCTTATAGTCTCTGAGATCTAGGTGTTCATACGGACGGACGGACGGACGGACGGACGGACAGATCTATATCGACTCAGCTATTGATGCTGATCAAGAATATATATACTTTATGGGGTCGGAAATGCTTCCTTCTGCCTGTTACATACATTTGCACGAACTTAGTATACCCTTTTTACTCTACGAGTAACGGGTATAACAAAGTCGGTCTTTCCCCGAAGGTGAACTTGAATTTGTTTGTTTCTGAAATTTTTTTATTTTTTATAATATTATTAAATCTTTACCTTGTCTGGGACTCGAACACACGACCTCTGGGACACACACACTGAAAAGACAAACGCCTGCACCTCAACGCATTCGGCTACTGCACGCTCGCGAAGAAATTGAGCGCAGAGCACATGTTAAGCTGGTGGTGGTAGCCGACCAGGGTTTTTTTGTTTCTGTTCTATTTTTAGCATATCGACTCGATAAAAATCGCACATAATTGATCAAAATTGCGAACATTTTGATTCTATATGGAAATCAAAAGTGAACTTGTAATTTGAAGGCAAAAGTGTCTGCTTTTTAAAATCAAACAATTACGCAGTTGATTAAAATGTCGTTTTTACGTGTAGATTGGTAAAATCAAAAAGAAAAATGTTTAATTACAATACTTTTTAGCCAAAGTTGAAAAATGTGATTTTTAGAATTTTTTTTTTTTTGTGTTTAGCAAAGAAAACGAGGCCACCAATCGTCGATATAGAAGATAGACCCACAGAATCAGGAGGATATCGTTTACTCAAAAAAATTCTCAAAATCAAAAAGGCAACTGGTATTGAGCTGCCTGCTGATTTGCTTAATCCTGGCAAAAAAGTTGTTGTATGCCAAATATGGTCCAACTAGAGAAAGCCAGACGAAAAGAATCTAACTGTACTTTATTTAATCGCTGGTGCTCTTTCGTTTTACTTGGTATTTTATTTAAAGGACGTTGCTTTATAGTCGTTGCTAGCGAGGAATCATCTGTAGGAAATGTGTTGGAACCTGTTTTCTTTTGTACATTCTGTGTATCGCGGACTTGTCTATATGTCTCCAAAACATAAATAAAACCTAACTCTTTCAGGATAAATTTTAAAGGCTTTGTTGTTCCTCATGCAAAGTACGTCAGGTGTTGTGGTATGGGATAGGCGATGTGGGATGGTCACAAAGATCTTGCTAATAAAATCGTTCAATAAAAATGTGTGCTGCATTTAACAAACAACTGTTCGTCCCCACAGCTTTTGGATGAAGCGCGTTTAAACTCGATAAAATATCCGCAGGTGCAAAAATAGGTTCCAGACAGCTGATCCTTGAAGTTACAATGTTTTAAAATCATGTCCATGAAACAATAAGCGAGTAATTGGCAAATCAACAGTCAAAAAGTGCTTAACGCGAATCCCCTTAAACTTAAACTTAGCCGGGAGTCATAGAAACTCTAGGACACCTCATCAGCAGCTGTCCAGCAGTTGTCAGGGAAAGACTGAAACACCTTTACACCCCTTGGAACTCGACCAAAAGTCCCCAAGAGCCAAAAATATAATGCCATTCGCCAAAACGTCAGAGATCCTGTTGGACAACTAAGTCAAAACATTTCTCCAAATGGTCTTTGTGTGACCCCCTCCCGGGACCAGCCGGAACTACTTACCTTTCAAAAAAACGGTTTTTGGGCCATAACTTCAGATTTTGGGGGTGTATTGAACAAACCAAGAATGAGGAAATGCTATTCCAAAAGTATTTTTTTACTGTCACACGGTGTAATATAAGCCAAACGAACATTTTTCCGAACCTGAATTTTCATACTCTACATTTAGAAGAAGACTATGTAGGAGATTAAAAATTGAATCTTAGTCTTCGTGTTTAACCTTAACTTATCTTCTTCTTTGCAGCGAAAGAACCTTTTGTCTTAGATTATCGACAGCAAACGACTCTCTTTAGTGCCCAACTTACCTTGCTCTCACTTGCTCCTGGTACGCTCAGCTGATATGGCAAGGCTCTGCAGAGCAGAGATACCATACCAATTCCCACATATTTATAATAATGTAAATGTTGTGAATCGGACCGGTTGAATTAAGTCAAATGGTTGATGCTGTGCATGAATATCGTAAGATTGAAGCATCCTTGGGGATTAGAAGATTTATTTGCATTGCGAAAAAAAGTCTTGTGTCAACTGGTGCGAAAAAATTTTGATGAAATACAGCCACTTCCATTAAAACTAAGTTTATGACATCTTTCTAAGTGACGAATCATAGATCTATTCATAAGTGGAATATGCAAAACAGCGATAAACCTTAGGCAAAACGAGTCAAATCTGATGAGGCAAACGTTTTAGGAGATTTAAGGGAACCCACCTCTTGTTGAGGTCTTTAAATAGGAACCACTTTCTAAGTGACGTAAAAGGAACGCAAATGGGTTAAGTGCACAATGATAATTTTTAATGATAAATTATTTTTCATTCACTATTAGGCTAGAATTATAAAAAACATCCCTCGTACGCTGATTTTGTTGAACAAAGTTTGAAAACAATCTATCGATTTAATTATACTTTGTAGCCACCTGGCGGTAGCTTTTGATTCAGCTGATATCTGATTATAAGAAACAACTGGTTTATGTTCAAAGGCATGTATGAATGGCGTTTTTAGTTGGTTGTGTCCGCTATTAATCATAATTATTAACAGTTCTTGTTTTTTTTTTTTAGTCGAGAAACTCGATCAGCATTTGACAACAACTGAAATGCGGAAAACATATTACATAATATTCTTAATAGCCCAAATCAGTGTGGAACTGATTTTTGGAAGAAAACAACAACATAATTACGTTTTGACTGGTTTTCTGATGATTGACAGAAACTAATTTATTACCTTGGGGGATTTTTTTTGTTAAGCCTAACTACGAAATCTTGGTGTTGGCCTTTGAAATGTGTTATTTTTTTATCATTCAGACTTTGAATGTGAACAAATGTGAGCTTTATGTGAACTTAACAGAAAGCTAACAGCTATACAAATTCAAAATAGACGTTAGAACTTGTTGAATTCTGTTCTGGTCTAAAGAGCTAACGAAACTTAGCTACATATATACGAAATTTTCTAAACAAAACGAAAGCAAAGCTAGCGGCATTTCGTTTATAAACAATTGTCACGAGAGGTGAAGCGGGAGGGGAAGGGAAGCTTCGCTTTGTTTATGACTCGATGCGAGTTTTTGTGTTGGCGCGCTTTTCCTCAATGTGTGCCTGTTGCCATTGCGTTGCGTTGCCCCAGGTAACTGACCAGGCACAAAGCGGCCCAAACAGAGAGCGAGTTAAACAAATGACGAGCCACCACCAATTGACAGGGCAAGTTGGGATTAGAATTCAGTTCCCGGGCGACTTTCAACAGTGCAAGTTATGCGACAAATAAAAAACAATTTTTAAACTAAAATGTGTATCTTCCAATTGTTATCATATGAAGAATTCAAAATGTACACAAGTGTCCCTTAGAGTTCATAAATTGTTTGGTGAAAAATGAAAGTCATATGCACGGTGACATTTTTGTTGTTAATTTGGAGCCAAAGTAGTGACGGATCAGAACAGATTGGCCAGCCGCTGATACAATTAAGTCACGGTAAGCTGAGCATCCAGTTGGGGAAATTATTTTCTGTAGAGATGACAAATATGTAGCACATATTGTGGTCTAAAGTGGAATGTGTTAAAGGCAAGTTGACCTTTGACGTTATGCGTCAGTGATTTAAGCACCTGCTTATGTAAAGATTTTTTGGCCAACAATGGAATTTGGGACAATCAATAGAAAATAATTGCCAGGAAATAATTGTGATTCAGGTTGGAGCCTGGCAAATCAACACAGGTTTACCCAGCTAATTGCGTTGCCAACACGCAAACAAATGGTCAAGTTTCCTTCCTTTCGTTTTTTTGGGGCAATCCATGTGCTAATCGATAAAATTTTTGTTGTCTATGGAAAGAGAGTTAGAGCTCATCATCATTGAGGCCATCATAATGGTTGGGCAATTTTCAAGCATATGAAATAAGCTCAATTTCAACCCGTTAGCATAAACTAACACTTGACACACCAATGCGGGTTGCCATTACAGCAATTGATCAAACAAACTCAAATCGCAAAACAACCAAATAAGGGACATAAACATAATGAAAACGAATAAAATCAACTAAAACGACAGAATTTTACACAAGTGCAGGCAATGTTTGGTAGGTAGGTTGGCAACCACATTTCATGATTTGTCGATAATTTAAGAAGGGGAGAACTAAAGTTACGCTGGGCGCAACAAATCTTAGATGCTCTTTGCTGGAATTGGTTTAAGAAATACGGTTTTTATTTTCTGGTTATATGAATTTTGAGAATCCAGCGGTCTGCAAGACTCACTTAACAATGTACACCCAGAGAAAAAGCAAATCGTAAAAATTAATACAATCATAGTTAATTTAACTATGCTGTTTTCAAATATAAAACGTATTAAAGTCCAATAGAAAGCGCTTTGATTTAACTGAAAACATACTTAACCACTGAATTTAATATGAATATAGTAAAATCAAAGTGAAATTCACTTAAAATCAAATATTGCTGAATTCAGATTAAAGTAAAATCATATTTATTTCAAATATACGAAAATATGTATTGCTTTACTATGTTAAATATTATTTTTAAATATGAGTAATATTGCTTTTAATAGGTTTTATCTTAAAAATAAAGTTTTGTATGTTAATTTTAAAATTTTGAATTGTTAAAGGTTTTTGCACATTGCAGGTTTTGGGCTCCCCAACCAGTTATGGCATTCGTGTCATTGGCTGTAGTTCGTCAGGCAGAAAACCAATGATGAAAAATAGTGATACCTTCCGAAACAGCTGTATGGTTATCTATACAGCCTCATTTGTGTATTGTGTGTGTACTGTTTCTACAGTTATGCATAACTTATTTGACCCCAAAAAACTTGCTAGATTAAATTGAAACTATATTTATTTTGAGGGGGGTACTTTTAAATTAAAGTTGGAAAATGTTTATTTCAATATGAAATGGTGTTTATATTGAATATGTAAAAAATTTAAAGTACTATAAAGTATATTAAAGTTAAATATAATATTTATTTAAATTTAATATGAATATATTTCATAATTACTATGAAATATTTAAAATTTAATATTTTGTTTTAATTTTAATAATTTGGTCTTTTTATATTTAATATGAAAACTATTAAATTTGACTATTTTCATATTTAATTTCGATTTAAAGTGTAAGCACTTCAGATTTACGAATTCCAAATTTAACGCAAAATCAATGGCAAAAATATTTAAGTCAACGTGAAAATATTAAAATTTCACAGCATTTTTCCCTGAGTGTACATAACTGCCAGCACAGCGCCAGCTTTCAGAACATCTACTTAACTAGTTTTTAGCTTTTACGCTAAAAAGTTACTTGTCAAACTACTCTAAAAAGAGACTATAGTGAACTATTACACAGTACAACACTAAAAATTAGCCCGGTATTAGACCCATAAATTCTGAATCTTGACACTTTTGTAAGCATCACCTCATACCCAGTTTTTCAAATAAAGCCTAGGTTCGCGTTCTACGGGCACTTTTGTAGTAGCAACTCACAGTAACAACAGTTTTAACTGAAATGTAAATAATTCAAGATAAAATTCTACAAAATTCAGAATATACGGACAGGGTCATTGGGAACACTATAAAAAAATTGCACTTAAATCGAACAATTGGTTAAGGTACCGCCAGAGGAGGTCAAACCTAAATTCTTGAATATCTTCAAAAGCGCACGGTAGATTTTGATAAGAATCAAATATTTTGATGGTGTAATTGGCTATAACATGTCCCAAAGAGATGGTACTCGGCAGCCAAAAAACCGCAAAGTGAAGTACCATTTTTAGATAAAACCCCGAACCAATCCATAAAGGCCATAAACCAGACCTAAAAATAGAACGAACTGCGTTTTCAGTTTTACCACAGAAGCCTTGGTTCGCGAACTATGGCCATTTTTGTACTAGCAATTGCCTTAGAACAACATTAACCATTTGGGGTATTACCAGCTGCACAAAAATTATGCAATTAATCGTATGAATAAAATCCTTCATTGCAAGCAAGAAAATTAAGGAGGGGCCAGCAAGGAAGTCTTCATATTAGGTTGCTTGCCGAAGTTATGCCTGACTGAAAGACAGAGAATCAAACTCAACCTAAGCTTTATGAGTGTGCTACCCATGTCACAACGACGTCGGTGTTGAGTCCGCTGGGTACACCTTTAGGACTCCCTATACCCCTCCTAGGGAGTCTCCTAATATTTTAGGATAAGCACCTTTGGGACTATTCAAAGGTGCTTATCCGCCAGAGAAAAAGACCATTTTGACATATATGAAAAAAGTGTTCGTCAGGGACTCCTTAAAAGAGTCAAATCGGAGTCCCAAAGTGTTCACTCGGATAGAGGAGTCCGCTCGGAGTCCCTGCAGACTCCTCTATTCGCCTAAGATTTTTTGAAAAAGTATTGTGTGTCTTGGATGTAATATGTTTTGATTGTAAAACAAATGGGAAATCTTTTGAAATTTATAAGAAAGTCTACTATGTTTGTCATGAAAACAAAATGTTATTGAGTAAAAAATGTTAAAAATTATAAATGTTTACCAGCAATCGTGAACTTTTATTAATCAACGGCTGCATTTACTTATCTTCATTCAACTAGTTCATAATGAAAAAGGGATTAATATCATAATCAGAGATTTATATAATTGATAAAGTCGATACATACTTCAGTCTCTTGCAATTAAGAAAAACACTGTTATTGTTTTTGGAGGTCCACTAAGGACATTTAAAACTGAAACTTTTAATTTTCTTGCTTGCAATGAAGGATTTTATTCATACGATTAATTGCATAATTTTTGTGCAGCTGGTAATACCCCAAATGGTTAATGTTGTTCTAAGGCAATTGCTAGTACAAAAATGGACATAGTTCGCGAACCAAGGCTTCTTTGGTAAAACTGAAAACGCAGTTCGTTCTATTTTTAGGTCTGGTTTATGGCCTATATGGATTGGTTCAGGGTTTTATCTAAAAATGGTACTTCACTTTGCGGTTTTTTGGCTGCCGAGTACCATCTCTTTGGGACATGTTATAGCCAATTACACCATCAAAATATTTGATTCTTATCAAAATCTACCGTGCGCTTTTGAAGATATTCAAGAATTTAGGTTTGACCTCCTCTGGCGGTACCTTAACCAATTGTTCGATTTAAGTGCAATTTTTTTATAGTGTTCCCAATGACCCTGTCCGTATATTCTGAATTTTGTAGAATTTTATCTTGAATTATTTACATTTCAGTTAAAACTGTTGTTACTGTGAGTTGCTACTACTTATTTGAAAAACTGGGTATGAGGTGATGCTTACAGAAGTCTCAAGATTGAGGATTTATGGGTCTAATACCGGGCTAATCAAAAAAATTGGATTTAGTCGTACTGTGTTACACTCACAAGTTACAAGTGTACATATTACAAGAGTAATTGCTCATATTACAAGTGAAATAGCTCATCATAGATTATCTTTAGAGTAGTTTGACAAGCAACTTTTTAGAGATATATGATAAGTGTAAAGAACCCTTTACGGTTTTAAACGGTAGGTCTGCAAAAAGTCAAAAGACTGAGAACAGCTCAACTTTGGACCTTTTCCATATATTTATTTTTATTTTATCGGAGATGCAAACTGGGTTTGAACCGAATTAAACTGTATCGATCCGCGAATTCGTGATTGAAATCCCCTTCACACCCACCAGGTGTCCCTTCGAAAATTCTAAACCGATTCTAAAACCCCAAAAGATAACAGTTTGGTTATGTTTAACTCATCTACGAATTTGCTGATGAATAGCGATTCTTTAAGCCTCATAAAACAAATAAACCTGATTGAACCGTAGTTTTGCCGGATGTATATGAGGCCAGAATAACATCAATTATACGTCGATTGCAACATGGCTAGTCAAAATTAGCAAAGTAGATCTGGCGCAATCATGGCTACCATGTCGAAAAACATCCAGAAAAATGAACTTATAGTTTTGAGCAACGCAAAATACACTCACTTTAGCAAGAACATTCTCCACTAAAAAGGCTTTATCTGCTTAACTATTTCGAAATTCTGAAAATTTTTTGAAGGGGATGTAGCGGAATGTCAAACTTATAATAATGGAAAACAAAAAAATCGAAAATAAACATTTTCATAGGTAGAAGACCCCTTTAAACACGCATAAATCACGCACGGATCAAGGATGCACACTCACGAAAGTCTGTGTTTTCTCACGATCACGTAGTGACACACCGTGACACGATTAAATTCACTTCGCGCGCGCACCATTAGTCGAATCACTTATTCCGAGGGTTTTCCAACTTTTGGATCCCGCCGGAAAAGTAATTTTCCGAAAGGTCTGCACAACCTGGCATCTGCTAGCTCGCGCACATTCAGTTTCCGGTCTGCCAACACCAATTCATGTATTTTTTTGACATTGTCCTGTGAAACCGCACTTCATAGGCAGTGGAGTTTCTCGAAACCAATATTTCACGGTGTAATATTGGGGACAATAGGCCCATAATATTTATCCAACTTTTCTTTTGATTCTTTCGCTTTTTGCCTCTAAAAAGTATTGTTTTATGAGAGAACGAAAATAGTTCTTTTCCATACTCAACATGACGACAAACATGACAACAACAATCAGCTGTCAAAACAAAACTAAGGGCTTCATCGCGCTGAAATTGAATATGTCTGCCTAAATATGAATGGACTATAAGGCACCATAATGTTTTTGTCGATAGCAGCGCACTCTGGCGGTCAAGGAGGTTACTTTTCACCCAACCTTCTATGTCTTTATGTAAATATTTGTATTAGAATACACAAAATCAAGAGTACTGGGTATTTCTGAGCCAAAGTAGAAGTCAGACTATCCGCGGAATAAAAAGAATTCGAACCAATCTCTCCACAACGGCTAAATAGCGAACTATATAGTAATACGTCTCTGGCTAAATATTGACTTAGGTGAAGGAAATCGATCAATTTTTGAATATTTACAACAATGTGCCGTTCACTAAAAAAGATACTCACATTTGAATTCATTATATAAGTCATGTAGTTGGGACAGTTGCTTTGATAAGCTGTGAACTTTATATTAATATGATTTACAAAGCAAGAATAACATAAATTTCATTTCAATTTGAAACCTTCACATTTTTTGTCTCCGGGAGAAACTTAGTCGTTAATAACTCAAGAGTAGGGTAAGCCAAAAAAAATGTGTCTACAAAGTTTTTTGCCCTCATCCCCAGACCAATTGCCGTGGTTACCACCTGAAAGTTCAAGAAACTCCTTAAATAACAAGGCGTAAACTAGGAAATAAACAATCACAAAGTAATCAACTTAATGTACGCCTCAAAGTATGCTACAATTCCTACAATTTCAGATGATGCCTTAGATGACGATTATCCAGACATTAAAGATGAAATACATTTGGAAGATTTCTTTTGGACCGGTTCAGGGGATGGACCACCTGATTTTTTGAAAAAAGTGCACACAGGCATAAGTAAGGGCAAGGATGTGATAGTGAAGACCGAAACAGTGGTAGCCACTGTCTATGTGGATGGCAATAATGTGAGTGGGTAATGGAAGTAAAAACTTCGATTCAAAAAATTAAAATTCCCCCTTATTTTTAGGAAATCGACATACCCATTTGTCTGGACTGCAAACCCGACGATGGCGGTGGCAACTGGGAGTTGGGTGCACCGGGAATGCCGCCACTTAACTATTCCGCCACAGATCGACGCTACTGGCTGCTAACTGTTATGTCGGGTTTCTATACACCCAAGGACAATCCCATGCTTGAGGAGAAACTGGCGCGTCTGTATCGCTTGGCTTTTACCAGGTATGTTGGTATAACCTAAAAACAAAGTTAAGGACTAACAGGAAAATCCACCGCTCTCCTCTTTCGAAGACAACAAACACGTCACCTGGGCATAAATGGGGCACAGCAAATTGAAGGAGTCTCAGTGAGTGCACCTCGTGAACGTCGTCAAACCACATCCAGGCCAACAGCTACCACCCTACAGCCTAACGATGATGTGGAGATATTGGATATGGTGGTCGATGGTGTCAAAACTGCCAGAGCGGCAGGTGGCAAAACTGAATGGACAAGTGACTCAGAAGAGGAGGAGAACCATACCAACGGGCATACCATAACAACAGCTAGCACCGAAACCATAGACTATGGTGCATATGTTACTCTAATCCCCTGGGAGCTCATACAACAGAACGGCAAGTCGGAGAAGTTGCAGGAAACGCGCGAAGCTTTGTTAAGTCAACCATCCCAGCCCCTTTATAAGAACGAACGTGTTAGGGTTGTCATACACAACCTCACGCAAATCAGTGAGGCGGATGTGCAAAAGTGGAACAGCAGCGGCGATGATGATGAGGGAAGGGGAACTGATGCATATGTCAATCTAAAATTGTAGGTGTAACTCCAGACATTTTCAAAAATCTATATAAGTATATTTAGTAGTAACCAGGGATCAAAAGTAAAAGAAATATTGGTTATGGTTGTTTAAAAAAAGTAGTATAGGTTGTGGCTATTTGTTATTATTTCTCTACGGCAAATTGTTGTTGAAAATCGTTTTTTTTTCCGTTCCCAACATGATGATGACACGTCAAAAGTCGAAAAATGAGTTTTATTTAAAAAAAAATGTTTTTTTTCAGTACAGTTGGGTAAGGGTTGTGCCTTTTACGGAACATGTTCACTTGTTTCTTTCTTTTAAGTCAGTCAACTCACTCCAATCGCTCCGTTTTTTCGTTGCTCCGATGTTACTTTGCTCCTTTGTTCCGTTGATACGTTTCTCCGTTGTTCAGTTGTTCCGTTGATACGTTTCTCCGTTGTTCCGTTGTTCGGAACAAGATTCTCAGATCAAGAGTCTTGGAACAAGAGTAACGGAACAAAAGAGAAAAATTGATGAGGAACATATTCACTTGTTCCGTTTAGTGAATAACTCCTTTTTGTTCACTTACACCGGAAGAACCCAACTCTAGTTTTCAATGATAGCGTTCTTAAAAACAGAAATTATCAATATTATTAGCTTTTTAATTATTCTGCAAAATTTGGTCTAAATTGGATGACTATATTTAATAACTTTCATAGGACCGAACGGTCGGAAAATGTGTCTTAGTAAAAAGAAACATTTTTGTTTATTATGGTCCAATCTGATTCTTAATCGATTCAATACAAATTTTACTCCATAAAATTGAAGTTCGATAAGTGTCATAGTACATTACGGTTACGTATACGGTCATTGATAAACAATTTCGGTTATGTTAACGGTTGCAATAATGAATCGGTTATACCGGTTAAAAATACAAATTATGCTATCGCTTGGATACCTTAGTAGTAACATTATTGTATTTCCTTACAGCAATGAACGTCCCATAGCCAACCAGACGGAACTGATCTATACAGTGCTGGTGAATGGTCGTCCCGTTTTGGCCACCACAGCAGCCAAAGACATGGAACTGGTTAGCGAAGCTGAGGCGGTCAATGCTTTGGGCAAGGCTATATATATGAAATCGGAACGTAAGTCGTTTAGAGTACTGGCTGTAACCCAGGCTTTAACCATTAACTCTTTTAGCCTACATCCGCGAACCTACGGCCACGGCCCTGGCCCCGGTTCCACGCAGTGGTCAGGCGGGGTTTTTTAACTCGGTGAAAAATAATGTGGCTCTGGTCATCATCAGTTCATTGGCCATTCTATTATTGATGTTGCTGCTACTGGCCGTACTACTGCTGGGACATACTCGTGCTCGTCATCGAGAGCTCAGTGAGGTTAATAGGTAGGAGAGTAGATTCCACGATTGCTATTCCTTTACTCATTGTTCTCTTTTCTAGAAACTCTTCGCGCAATGAGTTGTTGTCCGAGGCTCAATCAATGCGTCCCAGCACCAGCGGAGGCCTCGATGGCGGTCAGAGCACGGGTCGCTCTCGTGAAGTGGGTGTACAGAACATTGCATATGAGCGTGCACCACGCATCAGTTTTCCACCTGCCCCACCGCAGGACACACGCTCTCGTCGCGACTCCATCTCTTCGACAGACAACACCTCTGACTCCTCGGTGTACTGTCCTATTAATCCGCCCAGTGCCGATGTGCAGCGTATACTTGATGACAAGGCCGCACGTTTGTTTGAGAGCCATAAGCGTCGTCATCATCATCATCATCATCAGTATGATCAAGCCGAAGGTCTTGAGGACACCATCTACACTACAGTGGTATCCGAAAAGAAGGGCGATAAGTCTAGACATAAGGCGAAGCGTCGCTATTTGAATGAGAATCGAGTGGGCTCACTGGAGACCAGCCCCGTCCAAGGCTCCCTGAATGCCGGGAACTCGTCGGCGGAGGAAGGTAGTGCCGGCTCACCTGCTACTTTGCGTCGCAGCTACGAGAACTTTCAGCGCAATGAGGCGTACAATCCGCACAACAATTATCACCGAAATAAATTGCTCCAGCAGCAGACAGTGTTTACCGAGAAGGAATTCAACGAGGGTATTGGCTCTCCACAGGCTATAAACAAGGAAATCATACGTACACTGCAGCCCTCCGATAGATCCTCCGACACAGCCAGCGTGGGTTCGTTTCTCTCAATGGCCTCGGTGCGTGCCTTTCCCAAGAGCACCCTGCCCGAACCTTTGAATCGTGTTTTAGATCCCGTCTTTGTCACCTATTACGACAATGTAAATGCGGTGACCTCGAAGACGGGCAGCTCGGCCCGATCCTTGAAGTCGCACAAATCTCTGGGCAGTAAAGATAGCACCGTAGCCACTATAGCCAGTTTTCCCAGTCCCAAAGCTCCACCTTCTGTACGGAATGTGCGCTCAGCTTCGCACAGTGACAATCCAGATCCAGGTGTGGTGGGCCCAGTCGTCTGGGAGCGACACAAAAAACGACTGGGCAGTGCCGACAACCAGGGTGAGAAGGGTGGAGGTGATGAAGATGATGATGGTGACGTGCAATTTGGGGCGAAAACACGTTACTAAGCAACTGTAGTCGTTGTTATTGTTATTATTAAAGAATGCACAAACCCCCGTACTCCTCCGAACCATCCCCAACTTATTTGAACTCAACTCAATCTTCCGCAGAGGCCCTGAGCTATGCAGACTTTAACCCCAGTCCCTTGCACGATCCCTCGGCAATACGTAACCACTATGAGGGCCTGCTGGAAGGTGCCATGCAAATGTATGCCAGTCAGGATGATCTACCCATGCCGTTGCCCACACGCGATTTTACGAATAATAGACGCACCACAAAGCGTGAACATCGCGGTTCCTCTGCGGGACTACCTAGGTATATTTTGGCCCCCCTTTCTTTTAAATGTATATACTACTTCATTCTTTTGTTGGCAGCTTTCACCCAAAGATTAGTGGTACCACAACAACTGAACGTCCGGCCACGGCTCAGCCGGAAAAGTCTACAAAATCTGCGCAATCCACACAGCCACCATCGCCCACCTACAGCGCTTGGGGTGGCTCTCATGGATCTCATTCACCACTGACTCGACCACTGAGCGCTGGACCCTTCCACCGGCCCGAAACTATACTTGAGATTTCAAGGGGTGCCGCAAACACTTCCGGACGTCGGCAAGACTCACAGGCAGCCAAAGCTGCGCCACTTATCGAGGCCATACAAACCGAACTACGCAAGTTCAAGCAGCAGCAGGATTAAAAGAAAAACTGGATTTGACCCTTTTTTAACATCGTATAACACAGAACTATGTATAAGACATCCTTTTCAACTATTCTCGAATTCTCTCGAATAAAACTTTGGCAAAACTTAACAAATTTAAATTCGTAGCTTAATCAACTTGTCCCTATTACTTTTTCGTTTTAATAAAGATGTCATCCGTGGTCACTTTTAAAATGTTTTTATTCCCGTTACTCGTTTAATTAAAAGGGTAAAGGTAAAGGGTTCGGAAAATGAGAAAAGTAAGATTAATTGCTCACCAAATCATAGAAGGGTACCTTGCTCTTCTGACTGTAACGTTGCGATGTTCATTATTTTTGAAAAAGTATGGTCCAATGATGCCGCCGGCCCACAAACCGCACCAAAAAGTACAGTATACTAGACCACCGGATTCGGCTAGTTTCGACATGCTTGCAGTGTATGTGTCAAGTTCCTTTTACTCACCGTTGACAATCCGACAGTCCATCAAGTCTTAAATAAGGTTGCGGTTAACTTTAGAGGTAATTAAAATCGATGTGCTATATGGTGTTATCTCTATCCAATCAAATTTCTTGGTATGTACATTTTGCAACAATGTATATGCAGTTCAACATAATTTATTCTTTGAAGGTGCTCTTTTAATATCATAACTATGCATTATATTTACATAAATTTTGTGAAGTTTATTAATTATTTGTTTATTAAAAGACTTTCACTGAAGCCAACAAGCTTCAATGAAAGCCCTCACCAGCCCATGTTATTTAGTTTATTTTCAAACATATTTGTTATATACCCATTATATTGTGCCATTAGAAGTTGATCTTAATAAAATAAATTAAGTAGAATATTGTATAATCGAGTTGACAAGTTTTGCGTCGTTGGCCTTTTGCAGTTTCAAGTGTCTTTAGTTGAGTTCCTTTTGTCCCTTGCTGGCGGCTGGATAATCCTTGGCATCAACACTACGCTTGCCCAGTCGAGGACCAAACCATAGGCCAGACGAGGCGCTGGGTCCTGTGCGCTTGTCCAAAGCTTGCTGCAGGGCCAACAGGTGGGCCCACTTGCGCAATTCGGCATCACTGCGACCTACGCGCGGAAAAGCAACCAAACCAGCGCGTTTTTGAAACTCTACATCATCCCAAAGCCACGAAAACAAATTAGCCCTAATCGTCTTCACTCAACGCCTACTCACCCTCATAATCCTCCTGGGAGCCATCACCATAAATGCCCTCAAATACGGCCGCATCGTTGGCATCACGAAGACTGTTGACCAGGCTGGGATCGCTGCGTCCCACTCGTGGGAAAGCATAGAGTCCCATGTTGGCACCACGGCGATTCTTGTCATGGTCCAGTTCTGTGTATAAATACAATTGAAACAAGGTTAGTCAACCGGGATTAATGCAATTCACCAAAGGGAAGGAGGCGGAGAGGGCAGGATTAATACTTAGATAAAAACGTGGGCAAAAATGTAAAATTCATGCAAATGCCTGAGGCGTTCTACCCAATTAACGCTTGTTTTGTGAGACAATTTAAAATAATAATACGGTCTGTAAATATGCACTTTGAGCATTCGAGAGAAGGAAAAATTGTGCGATTCATCAGGCATATTTAAATTTAAAAAAGTTGTGAAAGGCAAAAATTCAAATTGACAGAGACAGTTTTACCTTTATCTTTCGAACGTCCTGTAAGATATTGATAAAAATTAATAATATTTCCTTAAATGAATGCCAATTTATTTGTTTGTCATTTGAAATGCAAAAGAATTCATCGCAACATACATAAGTGTGCACACCACATAAATGGCTGTGACGCTCAAATGTATGCTATATAAATTAACATAACACAGCACACATGTTGGGTTTCTATTCGGTTTGGTTTGTGTCCTTAATAAATATTTAAATGAATTCATATTACGACATATTTGTTTGAAGTTTTCTTCCATAATTGGCCTAGTGTTTCCTTCCACAAAACAATGAAAATAAAACAGATTCCTTTGTTCTGTTTGCACTTCAGCTTAAGTGGTTAAAAAAAAAAAAACACAAATTGACATTTGTTCTGGGGCTTAGCTGGGATGGAAACAAATTGCAGACATCTGTCGTCTGACTATCACAGAATCTAAGTTGTTCTGTGGTCTTGGTAACACACAAAGTGAAAACAAATCAAGAAATATCAGCTGAGATTTAAAAACGCATTTTAAATATACACTAACATAAATCCATATTACACTTGGAGAAAACATTGCATTCTAAAACGAAAAAAGGTTTTTTTTTACTAACATCAACTGGATATAAATGGGTTTTAAATTAAGCAGAAGCTACTTCCCCCACAGGTACACAGAAAAAAAATATTTTTTGACGATCAATAGGACATACATTTGGACTAGATGATATAATATCCTATTTTTTATGCATTTGAGATTAAATAATATGAAAATTATCTTAGTATAATATTTAAGTATCCCATAATGAAGAATATTATAATATCCATTCCAAACGGATTTTAATGCATCTTTTTTCTCTATTGGTAGCACGAGTATATAATAGAAGAGGACACCAAGGATTTGGTAAGGTGCACGCATTAAAATCTTTGCAAAATATGGCTAGAATTTCAGTGTTATTACAAAGAGTGAAAATAACTCGATTTATATAATCGCATTTTTTTCAAACGTTTTTTAAAATAATCACGTTTTACTCAAAATGAGTACGAACAGTAAGAAATCAATTCAAAATCAAACTCAAAATGAGTATAACACCATGTAACAAAAGTTAACTTTTTGAGTGCTCGCAGACGTTCTACTACAGATTTTAGCAAACGATAGCTTGTGTGACGCCTAAATAATGTTTTTTGACAACTACAACATAAACTGCACAAGACAATTTCTCCTGAATCCTTGTACTTTTTAGTCAAAATATTTTTAAAATATTTGCAAAAAAAATAAAAACTATTAACTATTTCTTTCAGTAAATAGCTTTTTAAAATTAGTTATGCTCTTCAAAATTTATGGAAAAATAAATGAGTTTATTTCTCAAAAAAAGATAAAAATTTTTTTTTTTATTTTATTAATTCAAACAAAATAATAGAAAGCTAAAATTGGTTTCAGTTTTTATTCTCTGTACCGAAGGTACAAAGAGTATATTGGATTTGTGCAAATGTATGAACATCCAGAAGGAAGCATTTCCGACCATATAAACTATATATATTTTTGATCAGCATCAACAGCCGAGTCGATATAGCCATGTCCGTCTGTCTGTCCGTCTGTCCGTATGAACGAAGAGATCTCAGAGATGGTAAGAGATAGAGGTTTGAAGTGTATGGAAGATCAAGTTTAGTTTTGATTTTTTTCACGCGCCCTGCCTCCCCCGCAAATTGAAAAAAAAACGTCATATCTTCCAAAATTTTGAAGTTAGGTTGTTCGAACCTTCTAGACATATATTCTACTCATCATTACTTATCGATCCCCCATACATCGTTTTCGGATCAGATGAACGATGGAAGAGTTGCCACCATTTGACTAAACAAATGGAACCGATTGTGGTATGGGATCTATACGATATAATTATCCGATTTTGATCAAACTCAAAGTTTTTCACTAGAACTTCTTTTCGGACCGACCGTTTATATAACAGCTATAAGAAATAGTCATCCGATTTTAATTATTTTTATATATATACCACGATTGGTGACGCTACGATGGAAAACAAAAAAGTTTTTATACACTTTCAAAGTGTATATTTTATTATATAGCAAGGAAACAGACGGACAGATGAACGGACGAACGCACGGACGGACGAAAATGAACTCAGCTCGTCATGCTGATCAAGAATATATATACTTTATGTGGTCGGAGATGCTTCCTTCTCTGCGTTACAAACATCGTGACAATTTTAATATACCCTCTGCTGATGCTTGATCCGCTGATTATACTGCGGATATATTTTCAGATAGAATTTAAACCAAGTGCGTCAGAGTAAATGTGTGTTGAAGAGGCAGAAAAAAACATAAATTGGACAGGTCAAATCACTAAAAGCTTCTTTAGAAACACATTCACATTCATGGCCTACTGAATCAAATTCTATTTGAAAATATGGAAAATGCGCTGTCTAGTTATAATAAACCCAAATTTCGCAACCATAAAACAGAAAGCTGTCTTCCCTCGCGAACTAATCTCTTAGTTTCAAAAATAATGAGCTCAATTTTTTCAGTAACGATTATTTTTATGCACTTGAAAAGTGTATATTAATTTTGCCCAGAAGTTTGTAACGCATAGAAATATTCATTTCCGACCCCATAAACTATATATATTCTTGATCAGGACGACGAGCTTAGTTCATTTCTGCTTGTCCGTCCGTCCGTCTGTCTGTTAGTCTGTCTGTCCGTCTGTCTGTCCGTCTGTCTTTTTCTACGCAAACTAGTCTCTCAGTTTTAAAGCTATCGAGCTGAAATTTTGCACAGAGTCTTCTTTTTACTGCACGCAACTAATATGTCGGAGCCGGCCGGATCGGATGACTATATCATATAGCTCCCATATGAATGATCGGTCTAAGAACTAGTTCTAGTTAGAAAAACTTTTTTGTTTTCCATCGTAGCGTCACTAATTTTGGTATATGTTAGTTTTATAATTCTGGAAAAATGTATCAAAATCGGATTACTATAGCATATAGCTGCCATAGGCACGATCAGTCCAAAAATAAGTCTTTGTGAGAAAAACTTTTTTGATTTCCATTGTAGCGACTCCAATCGTAGTTAATATTTGTTTTATATGTATCCACACAATTCTGAAAAAATTGATCAAAATCGGATGACTATAGCATATAGCTGCCATATAAACGGTCCGTCAAAAAACTACTTCTAGTGAGAAAAACTTTTTTGTTTTTATCGTAGCGTCCCCAATCTTGGTATATATTAGTTTTATGTGCTTTCACATAATTTTGAAAAAATTATCAAAATCGGATGACTATAGCATATAGCTGCCATAGGACCGGTCGGTCGGAAAATGTGTTTAACTAAGAAAAGTTTTTTTTTTTTATCAAATTTTTATTATCAATGATTTAAAAATTTTAAATATCTGATATCTATATCCAATATATATTTTTCCAGCTAAATCAGTTGGAGTAAAGTTTTTCAAGTGTATTAAAACTTCGGCACAGTCGAAGTTAGATTTGCCTTCTCGTTTATTTTTCATCAAACAAATTATTTACTTATAATCACTCTATGAGAGTGAGAAATACACGAATCCAATCCCAGATAATGAAAAAACCGATGATTTATGGCTTATCTTTATAAAAGTTATAAAATGATTTTTAAATAAGATTAAAAAGTTATAAAATAATAATTTTCCCAGAAGTTTGAAAAGAATATTGTTAAAACCTTCTAAACATATATTTTAATTATCATTACAATTACGACCGATAAAAATCATTTCCTAATCAGCTGAACATAAAAGAGTTCACCCACGCAATTTGAAAATACTCATATCTCCCAGAATTTTGAAAATATATAGTTAAAAACCTTCTAGACATATATTTTAATATATTACTATCGATCCACCATACATATTTCCTGATCAGATGACGATAGGAGAGTTGCCACCAACACAATTCCAAAATACCTACTTCCATGAAATTTTGAATAAATTATTCGAACCCAATCTAGTATATATTATTTTTATATCATTTCACATAATATCGACCGAAAATTATCAAAATCAGATGACTATAGCATATAGCTACCATAGGACCGATCGGCGCAAAATTTGTTTTAAAAAAATTTATATGGTTCCAAAATTTTTATTATCAATATAAAAATTTTAAATATCGATATCGATAATCCATCATTATATTTTTTAGTTAAATCAGTTGGAGTAAAGATTTTCAAGTGTATTAAAACTTCGGCACAGTCGAAGTTAGCTTTGCCTTCTCGTTATTTTTATGATCCATAAATAATCGGTATTTCTTAAGTTTTAATTTAAAATCCATATATAACTCTTGTTTTGGATTTTTATATTTATGCTCAAAAAATAGTCGTCATGAGCAAATGGAAAAAATCAAGAATTAAGTAATCAAGCGATTTATACAAAATAAATTATAATCGTTACGGTCCCTGATTTTTTTCGCTATTAATATGGCAAGGCAACTCTGATCGGTTGCAATGTTGAACAATTTTCTTAAAATCAGCGTCCTCAAACTTTAAATTTATAAATCTTATATATTTATATTAATTTTGACAAGTTTAATCAAAATTAGATGACCAACAAAAAATAGGTTAGAAAAAAGTAGTTTTATTACAAGAATCTGTTTTATTTTAAAATATGTAGAGAAGAACTAAAAAATTTATAAGTGGCAGTGTCGCAAAATGTCAATAAATTGAATTTGACCAAATTCAAAATCATTTGATTGTTCCAGGTAGCTCACCTCAAAAAAGTTGTTGAGACTTAAATTATTAATTCTTTTAATGCTTACTTCAACAATTGATTGTTGTAAAAAGCGACAAATGGCAGACAATTGTGGCTAAACTATTCTCTATGATTTTAATTTTGATTTACTTACCTGCGTCACTGAATTTTGCCAACAGAACAAATAGCAAAATAGCATAGACTGCATTATCTAGACCCAAAAGCGACTTCATTTTTAGCTATTTAAATATTCTGTTCTGTCCCAACACACAAATAACACAGCCTTCGGGGCAAAATTTTAATTTTTAGCTAGAACACAAAAATTAGTTCTTTTGTTTTTTATTTTTTTGTTTCGGCCGCCAGATGATTACTTTTGAACGTTCACTGATATTATGCTTGCTACTGGACGCAGTTCACGTCCTTTTATATGCATACAGCAGGCAACAGACAGCAAGGAAGGGCGGGTGGTAAGAACGAACCAAACAACAGGGAGCTGGCTAAAAAAAAAACAGAATCAAAAATGTTGCTGGCAACAGGTGTCCCGTTGGACCAAGGCAACATGTTGCTGTAGACTTGTTGCTTACGTTTTGATATTCGTACACATTTACTTGATATGGAAAACTCAAATGAATATCCAATGGAGGGAGGATTCTATAGCCAGCCGGATATCATGCGACCCGTAACAGTAGACTTGCCACGTTCACCGCCAGCTGCTGCACTGCTCTGGCCCACCTTGATGGCGGGCTTAAGAGGAGCCGGAGCGGCGGCAGGTTTGGTATCCTTTTCGTCGCCAGGTTTCTTATCCTTATCATCGCCAGGTTTCTTCGAAGCATCAGGCTTAGCATCAGCTGGTTTAGTCTCAGCAGGTTTGGCATCACCTGGTTTGCCATTGGATCCCTTCTTATCGTCAGACTTCTGGTCTTGTCCATTCTTTTTGTCGTCGGGCTTGGCAGCCTGGCTGGCTCCACTGCTTGTCTCATTGGCCGCCTTGGTAGCTCCTGTGGTGGCAGCTGCAGTGGTTGCTGTTGTGGTCTTGGCATCTGGTTTAGCCTCTGCGGGTGCTGAAGGTGCCGCACTCTTGGCTGCTCCCGCAGTTGTGGGCGGTTTGGCCGCCTCACTCTTGGCAGCCTCCTCCTTTTTGATGGCAGCTTCGGGCTTCTGACCAGATTCAACGGGCTTGGAAGCTGCTGGTTTGGTATCTGCAGATGGTTTGACAGGTGGTGCTGGAGCATTGGGCTTGCCACCAGCATCGCTGCCCGTTGTTGGGGGTTTTGGAGCTCCAGCAGCAGGAGGAGGTTTTTGATCACCAGGCTTGCCAGAGGGAGCTGCTGCTGCTTGGGTCGGCTTAGAGTCTGGTTTCTTGTCAATGGCTTTGATGGACTTTGGATCTTTATTCTTGTCATCGTTTGTTTTCTGCTCTTCATTTGGTTTCTTAACAGATTTCTTATCATCTCCAGGTTTTTTCTCATCCTTTTTTCCATTAGCTGGCTTGGTTTCATCCACATTCTTAACTGAGGCACGCATAGCAGCCAACATGGCAGCTCCTCCTCCTGCACCTCCACTGGAAGATGATTTCTTGGACTGTTGGATTAAGTGTAAAAACTGGTTATATCCCCAACAAAGTTTCAGTAATTTTTTGTCAACTTACAGCACTGGAATCCAGTTTTCTATCATCTTCACCCTTGGGCTTCTCCTCATCATCGCCCAATGACACCTCGTCCGCTGCCATCTTTTTTCTCATAAATTTGACATAGGCCACTCTTGTGGCACGCGTCACATCACCCAAGTTGGGATTGAATTCTGACATGTAAAAAGATTAGCTGTATGTCTTCTAGGGATATCTTATAACCCACTTACCAATCAACTGATTCTGGTTCATTTGTAGACCCTCATTGGCCTGGTCTATAATCTTACGTCTCAAACTGCGCTGGCTATGACGCTGCATGGAAGAACGTTTCGAGCCGATGGGATCAGCTGTGCAGGTATTCTTTCGAGCAATGGCATTCCAATCTTTGTCACTGTATTTAAAAAACAAATTAGCTTATTTCTCCCATTGCTACAGACAGACCCGGCAGTTGGTGTTTAGCACGGCATACCCATTTAAAAGGCAATAACTCCATAGAGAAGCAGTGTAAACAAAACGAGAGCGTAAGTCGAAGTCCGCCCTGCTCGACTTCGATGTACCCTTTACTCAGGGAAAGGTTAATTTAAGAATCTATTTTTAAATCACAAAATGCCCAGCGTATTTATTTGATTTGCTTAGAACTCGACGATAGTGCATCTGATCGTGAAACGGTGAATCGATAAGTACTGATAATTAAAATATACGTCTTGAAGTTTCGAACAATCTATCTTACAAATTGTTGGAGATTTCAGGTTTTTGTCAAATTGCGGGGGTGGCAACTCTACTATCGTTCATCTGATAGAGAAAAGTATGTATGTATGACGGATCGATAAGTAATGATGATTAAAATATAAGTCTAGAAGGTTCAAACAATCTATTTTCCAAATTGTGGGAAATATGAGTTTTTTTCCAAATTGCAGGGGTGACAACTCTAATATAGTGCATCTGATCCTGAAATGATGTATGACGGATCGATAAGTAATGATGATTTTAATTTATGTCTAGATGGTTTGAAGAATCTATCTTAAAAATTGTGGGAGGTATGAGGTCTTTTCCCAATTGCGGGGGTGGCAACTCTACTATCGTTCATCTGAACAGGAAATGATTTATGGCGGATCGATAAGTAATGATCATAATATATGTGTGGGAGAAATGAGGTTTTATCATATTGCGGGGGCGAAAGGGGGCGTGGTAAAAATTTGAAACAAACTTGATCAGACGATACAAGTCTTCACTGAAAAAATGGTAGCTCTAGCTTTCATAGTCTCTAATATCTAGGTGTTCATACAGACGGACGGGCAGACAGACATGTCTACATCGACTTAGCTATTGATCAAGAATATATATACTTTATGCGGTCGGAAATGCTTCCTTCTGCCTGTTACATAAATTTGCACGAACATAGTTTACCCTTTTTACTCTACGAGTAACGGGTATAAAAACCAAGACCTACGTCTTGGAGACCATCAATGGATCTCGAGTCGAAAAGCGTCAACTGCGACTTCGGCAGAAGTCACATGTTTGCGCGGTTTTTTGTTGTAGCTTTCGAATTTTCTCTATATTACTAAACTAATAAGTTTAGTCAAACATTCTCATTTCGAGGAAGCCTTAAAATTTCGGGTGGGATTTTTTCTAAGCCGCCGGGTTTGCCTACATAAGCCTTACCCCTTTTGCGTCTTCTTTCTGCCAATGACCTTGGCCAGTGAGGAGAAGATATCACGTCCACTCTCACTCTCACTCATTTCCTGTTTCAAATTTTCCACAAAACCAATCTGGAAGTCCTTAAGTATGCGACGTTCCATTTCCTTACCCTTCGAGGAGCGGGCAGCTGTAAGGAAACGAGATAAGTAAGAGACGTGGGCAAAATGTTCTGTGTTTACCCTGTGTCTTCTTCTCGATATCCGGCACATCCCAACTGTTTTTGGTGAAAATCTCCAACAGCTCGAAGCGCAGGGAGCTAATATCCTGACGTACCTCAATGATGTCATCCTCGGTGATGCCATAATCGTCCCGCTTTCTCTGCTCAGCGGTCACATACCGTCGCACCAGCAGTTTCATCACTTTGTCATGCAGTACCTGAGCCCGGTCCATGGACTTACGCTAAGAAGGGAGTAAGAGAAGTGCTTGAATCTTGACGCACAACAAACAGCAGGAGCTTAATTGAAAATGATTTGGCAAATGATTCGTATTGATTGCCGGGACGGGGCTAGGGTAGGTTCACCTACCATAAAGCTTTTGGTACGCGAGGGCCGCTTGCGTCCCAGTGTTTTACGCAACATTTTCATATTCGGGCAGAGATTAAAGGGTGGTGGTATGGTTCCGCCATCTTCAAAGTAGCTCATCCATAGCTGAGAGCGGGCAAATTTCCATTCGGTGTCGGCACGTTCCGATATGATTTGATACGAATTGGACATCATGGCAATCAGCATGTTAAGCAAGACAATGATATTGATAACCGAATAGGAGCCGAACATCAGTAGAGCCCAGAAGCGGGTAAAACTCTTAATGCCAGCCAGATCGAAGGAAACCAAATCTACCAGACCAAAGGAGGCCCAGAACAGAGACTGAGAGGTTTCGAATAAACTGAAAAGAGTACAAATCTGTAAGGATTGGTTCTCAAAATAGAGATGTTCATTTCAGTGAACAAAATCTGAAGCTCACTTTTTAAGTGAGTAACTGAACAAGTGAGCAAAAAATTTACAATTAAAAAAAAACATGTTTACTTGTTTAGTTTGAAGAGCAACTCCTTTTTGTTCACTCACTCTTAAAAAATTTTCACATTCACTCACTTGGAGAATCGTCGCCATATGGTGCAGGCCTTTTCCTGATCATCAAAATCCGCCACATCCGGATGCAGATGATAGCATTTGTTCTTTTCCAATTCAGCATAATACCACAATAACTGATTGAGTCCACAGCCAAAGGCAAACAGAACCAAAGTGTAGATAAAGAAGAACTTTATAATATCAATAATCATTCGACCCAATGAGACCTGTAGTGGACCCAAATGTGGATTGATGGAGAAAATGTGCACCAATTTGAGATACGAAAAGACCATGCCAGCCGCAAAAGCGCCTTCCGAAAGTAACATGGGATCAAACGGATGCCAATGCTCGCGCGGAAAATAGGGATCAATGCTACGAAACCAAAGATCGCGCTGCAAATAAAAGTTAAAGAACTCATTATTCTAAAATCGATCAACTCAAGTTTCCAACTCACATGCACAATTACCCAAGCGGTGGCTCTACACAATATCCAAGTTACATAAAACGTATTCGATATATAATCCACAATATTCCACAGGTCCGTTATATACTCGAATAAACCATCGGAATACAACGTCTTGAGCTCCTCAAATATCAAGGCCACAATATACATAATAATTGCCAGTTCAATGGGACCTGGTAGAGAGCCACGCTCGTGTTTGCGCCAATCCTCCAACATGGTCAGCATCCAGGGAAAAGCCAATAGTTCAAAGGTGATTTGCACCACTCGCAGTGAGGCAGCACCCAACAGCACTAAAGAATACATGAGATAATCAACGGAATTCCTATTGGCATAGCCAATACTTACTCAAAAAGAACATGTAGGAGCAGGAGTGTGTTATGAACTTAACAAAAGGCTTGCGCATAAACTTGGCACCATCCGAATCTGGAGCCAAAATATACTTCAGACTGTAGATTGGGAAACTGCAGCCCAGTTTTAATACGTCCATTAGCTGCTGAGAGGCTTGCTTTCTTCGAAAGCCCGGAAGACCTTCATACCAAATTGCCGCCAACAGCTGTTGCACATTCGGATGAGCCACAAACTGTAAAGTATCTAAAAGTTACAACTGAAGTGCCCAGCATAATTTGTGTGTGCTGAAGTTGTTATACCCTTGCAGGTTCTAAACGATATTTTTATTATTTCCGAAAATCTCTGGCGTCTTACATACATTCCTACATTTTTTGGAGCTAGTTACTCAAAAACCGAAAACATTATTGCAGCAAAAATTGTTTCATTATTCTCAGCATGGTGAAATTATCATGGTGTGGCGGTCATAAAAAAAAAATTTCTCAGAGCGGCCTTTTATAATGTAGGGTGTCCAGCCAACAGCGAAATTTCAGTCGACAGATTCTGAATCCAAAGGTCACTCTGGATATGTCAGCTGTGGTTTGTTTACAAAAATGGCGGACTAAAGAGTTTAAAGAATTAATGTTTATAAAATTAAAACCCCTGAACCCCAGGTTTTGGTTCACTTCAAAAAAAATAATAATATCTAGTTTTATGAAGTAATTTTTAAAACTTGCTAAGTTTAAGTCGCAAATAATGAAGTACCTAATACAGAGGTTATGTATAATTATCATTTTTTCTGACAGCCTGGCTGCAATTCAAAAGCTTGTCTTGAGATCCTGCAATTCGATATAAAAACGAGAAGGCAAAACTATCTTCGACTGTGCCGAAGTTTTAATACACTTGAAAAACTTTACTCCAACTGATTAAACCGATAAAATATATATAGGATATAGATATCAGACTTTTAAAATTTTTTAAATCATTGATAATAAAAATTTGATACCATACCAAAAACTTCTCTTAGTAAAACACATTTTTCGACCGATCGGTCCTATGGCAGCTTTATGCTATAGTCATCCGATTTAGAAATTTTATTAAAATTTATGTGAAAGCATATAAAACTAATATATACCAAGATTGGGGACGCTACGATAGAAAACAAAAAAGTTTTTCTCATTAGAAGTAGTTTTTTGACCGACCGTTTCTTTGGGAGCTATATAATATAGTCATTCGATTTTGATAAATTTTTCCTGTATTATGTGAAAGCATATAAATCTAACATATACCAAGATTAGTGACGCTACAATGGAAAACAAAAAAGTTTTTCTCATTAGAACTAGTTTATTGAACGACCGTTTCTATGGCAGCTATATGATATAGTCATCCGATTTTGATCAATTTTGCCAGAATTATGTAAAAGCACATAAAACTAATTCATACCACGATTGGTAACGCTACGATGGAAAACAAAAAAGTTTTTTTCACTAGAACTAGTTTTTTGACCGACTGTTTCTATGGGAGCTATATAATATAGTCATCCGATTTTGATCAATTTTTCCAGAATTATGTGGAAATATATAAAACTAATATATACCAAGATTGGGGACGCTACGATAGAAAACAAAAAAGTTTTTCTCACTAAAAATTATTTTCCGACCGATCGTTTCTATGGCAGCTATACGATATAGTCATCCGATCCGGCCGTTTACGACATGTTAGTTGCGTGCAGCAAAAAGAAGACTCTGTGCGAAATTTCAGCTCGATAGCTTCAAAACTGAGGGACTAGTTCGCGTAGAAACAGACAGACGGACGGACGGACAAGCGGAAATGAACTCGGCTCATCGTCCTGATCAAGAATATATATAGTTTATGGGGTCGGAAATGAATATTTCTATGCGTTACAAACATCTGGGCAAAATTAATATACACTTTTCAAGTGTATAAAAAACGATTGCAACCAATCTTTCCAGAGATTTCAGAGTAGTCCAAAATCTTCCTGTCCACCGGGACACCGACGAATCATCTTCGATCTCAAAGCAAACCAGAAATGGCAAGACATAGCCAACTCGATGCGGAAAGCGCTCAATAAACCTATGGAGTCTAAGGGCCGTAACAGGGTACTGGCTGGTCGCGACGACGGGAGAAGGAAGAGAAAGAGTCCGTCTCCCACTTTGTCTATTTCTGCGTCAATCCAAAGGAGACAAAAACATCTTGGATAGACGTCACTGATCTAAAAAAAACAATCTAAAAACAGCTATATATCTAGTTTCATCCAAGCCTCCAAAGTACTCACCTTTCAAACACACTTTGTACAGATCACAAGGGACCAAATCCTTATGGGCTAAGTGTTCTCTAATCTAAACTAATCCAACATTGTTTAAGTTGGAGATTATAGGCAGTTTATCTTCCTGACGATGTTTGTCTAGTTCTTAGATTACAAGGAACCAATTTTAGCGTTAAAAATGCTCGTTCATCTGGTACCTGGTTTGCTAAAATAGGTAGTATAGTAATCGCAATATTTTAAGTCTTCGATTTTAAGACCTTTACAAAAATTTTAGATTATTTCTCGATGTGTTACCTTGAACAATTTTCGAATAAATTTATTAAATGATTCTCCGAAATTATATTGTTCATTCCTTTTTACTTCTCTGTTTCGTAACCCGAAGTAGAGTTATTTAAAGTTTATTTAAAAATTTCATTCGATGAAAAATAACTTAATATTGTGAACCGAACCTTTTTATACACTTGAAAAGTGTATATTAATTTTGACCAGAAGTTTGTAACGCATAGAAATATTCATTTCCGACCCCATAAACTATATATATTCTTGATCAGGACGATGAGCCGAGTTCATTTCCGTTTGTCCGTCCGTCCGTCTGTCTGTTTCTACGCGAACTAGTCTCTCAGTTTTAAAGCTATCGAGCTGAAATTTTGCACAGAGTCTTCTTTTTACTGCACGCAACTAATATGTCGGAACCGGCCGGATCGGATGACTATATCATATAGCTGCCATAGAAACGGCCGGTCAAAAAACTAGTTCTATTGAGAAAAACTGTTTTGTATATCATGTAGCTGTCATAAAAACGGTCGGTCAAAAAAGTTCTTCTAATGAGAAAAATTATCGTTTTCTTGGTATATATTAGTTTTATATGCTTTCGCATGATTTTGAAAATTTTTCCGTCACTTGAAAAGTGTATATTAATTTTGCCCAGAAGTTTGTAACGCATAGAAATATTCATTTCCGACCCCATAAACTATATATATTCTTGATCAGGACGAGGAGCTGAGTTCATTTCCGCTAATATGTCGGAACCGGCCGGATCGGATGACTATATCATATTGCTGCCATAGGAACGATCGGTCTAAGAGCTAGTTCTAGTGAGAAAAACTTTTTTTTTTTATCGTAGCGTCCCCAATCTTGGTATATATTAGTTTTATATGCTTTCACATAATTTTGAAAAAAATTATCAAAATCGGATGACTATAGCATATAGCTGCGATAGGACCGATCGGTCGGAAAATGTGTTTTACTAAGAAAAGTTTTTTTATGGTATCAAATTTTTATTATCATTGATTTAAAAATTTTAAATATCTGATATCTATATCCTATATATATTTTTCCAGTTAAATCAGTTGGAGTAAAGTTTTTCAAGTGTATTAAAACTTCGGCACAGTCGAAGTTAGTTTTGCTTTCTCGTTTTAGAATAGTTTCTATCTAACTGTTGGCGCTGATCAAAAATTTGCAATATATTTTTAATAGAGTCGCATATGTCCTTTTTATCCATTATTAATAGGTACAGGGTGTAAAACTGCTTTCTCAGTTGTATTGCAAACTTCTCGGCCTTGCAAGGTCATTAAAATATGAAGTTGACTAGCTGATATTGTGTACATACGGTCTTTTGCTTGTAGCGAATGGCCAGCTTCAAACGCTCTAACGTCTGCCGCTGTCCTGGACACCAGATTTCATGTGAGGGCTCGTGATTAAAGTTCAACATCACCTCCAGCTCCATGGAGGTGCGTGCATGGTCCAGCAGTGAAGTGACAAAATCCTGCACCAGTTGACGCATTTCCTACCAAAGCAAACAGAGATGCAAAAGTTCGTTTACATTTGCCAGATGTTGTTGCCTCTGCATACCGTATATTCGGCACGAAATTCCGATTCCATGGCCTGTAAGCGTTTCAGTTCCCAGGACAATTGAAAGGCGGTGAGTACAGGGTCACGCGAGCTGAGCGCTATAAGCGAGCTAGCCGAAAGTGCACGATATGCATTGATACGGGACTGTGAGTGACGCAGAGAGTCGGTGGTCTGGGATGTAACACACTCATCGCAACCGCACCTGCAAGCACAAAACATACCTTAAGCAAGGGAACAGGCACCCTGTACGCGATGGCCCAACATTTGGGTAAATTTAGAACTTCCAACAAGCCATAAAACGTGCCAATTGACGCAATTGGCGGCTCACTCACTTGACGTCGTGCGGCATGGGCAGGGTGGCACCACGATCCAGCAGTATTTTGAGTATCTCGTAATTGTTGCGATGTGCAGCCAAAATCAGTGGAGTAATATCCAAGGTAAAGGTTGACTTGGCTCGGTCCACCGCCTCCCAACTCTGTCGAAATCAACGGACTTAAGAGTGATGAACTTTCCTCAGCTTTCTTACGAAACTCACATAAGGCTGTCCCTCCTTGTGATGGGTTTCCTCCCACTGCAGCAACTCCTCTACCGCCTCTACATATTCCTCAGATATGGCATGCAGCAAAGCATCACCCACTTCGATGTTATGCTCCAGAAGTATCACTATCAGATCAAAGTTCTCATTCTCAATGGCCGAAATGAGTGCCGAGCGATTCATGGGATCTGTGCAATTGATGTTAAATTTATCCGTTCCTATGTATTCCTCGATTATCCTTTAAGAACCAAAGACAATTATTAAGCCATGCGACTGCCCGGTAGCTCTTACGCCTTTACGCCTGGAAGATCACCACGCTCGCAGGATAATATGAAGTTCTTCTCCACATCGCTAAGTACGTACTCCTCGGCCATCATTAGATCGTAATCCAGGCGTGATCCTGCCGCCTTTTCGGCATCGGTCTCGCTGGTGTTGGTCATTTTCGGACTTTTACAATACCGTTATTAATCAAATTCGAAAAAAATATCGTCTTCAAATTTCACATTTCGTTCACTTTTCACTTCACTCTTCACCGAATATCCTTGCTCAAGGCTTTAACCCAACGATTTTATGCACTGTATCCTTTTGTCGTTTCCGGCGTTGACGATGTTGTGGCACCAATTGGCCGCGATGAACTGTCTCGTTTTGGTCAGCTAAGACTTGGTATATGCCACTAATTACATTAGCGCTGGGCACAAAACTCGGTCAATGTGTAAGCAAAAAGCAGAAAGTCAATGGGAGCGCCAGGTCGCCGTACGCCTAATCACCGCCAATTGACTCTCGTTCTGGGAGCATGGCAAGCCAGGCACTTTTTAGCATAGGCGGCACATTAGAAATGTGAAAAGAAACGAAACAAATTATGTTCGATTTGCGAAGCCCTAGCAGCGATACCCACCCGTTAACTAAAATCTAAGTTGATTTCTCTAAAAATAACTGATAGAAAGTCGATATTTTTTTAAAGAAAGCATCATATTTAAGCGTTGAGGCTCATTCATAATCAAAATCAAAATTGATAGATAAATATAGCATTGATTACACTAGGCTGCGAGGACCAGTTTTTATTTAGAAGGGGTGGTAAAACATGATTTTTTCGATTTTGGTAATTTGAGTTTAGGTGACCTTATGCAAAGACCTCCTAGTGTCACCCAAACCCGTTGCATACTTATGGGCACCTCAACTTATTGCGAAATTTTGTCAATTCGAACAGCTGAATTCAAAATGGTATGTCCACGATTGCCACTTTTGAAGCAAACGCTTCAGAATAAATATGTTTCTTGTTGGTGCACTGCAACTGTTTTAACCACCAGTTGTTTTTTTTGGCTAAGTGCTTAAAGGTTAATAACATTAAACCAAATGAGGAAGCCAACTACTTGGCAGAACTAACCAATTTAATATAGTTTTCTTATTTTCAACTATGTTTTAATACCACATTTCAATATATATCTGTCTTAAAGATAAGAGTCCACTTTAAAATTAATCATAAGTATGTTAAAAACAAAGGTACGATTTCTGATCTCCTACATAGCACTATCTGTCACATTAACTAACAAATAACAGAGCAAAATGTATGTTTATCTGACACATAGCAGCTATTTAGATGAGAAATTTGACCTTCAAAGACTTTTATATTATAAACTAGCTTATACCCACGGCTTCGCTCGCACTTTTGTAAATACAAACAATTAAGAAAGTCGGTTCGACTGTACTATACTCTGTACCTGTTTGTCTATAACTGATAACTTTAAAGTGTGGGGTCACACAAAACGGTGCAAGTGCTGCCCATCACGATTACGGACAGTGCTGCCCAGCGTAATTATTTCATTTGCTTTTTCTCGAATATCGTTCATCTGATCTGGAAACGGATAAAAAAAAAAAGTAACAGGCAGAAGGAAGCATTTCCGACCCCATAAAGTATATATATTCTTGATCAGCACCAATAGCCGAGTCGATATAGACATGTCCGTCTGTCCGTCTGTCCGTCTGTCCGTCCGTCCGTCTGTCCGTCTGTCCGTATGAACACCTAAATCTCAGAGACTATAAGACTTAGACCTACCAAATTTTATATGCGAGAGAAAGTTTGTTTGAAGCGAAATTTTGCCCCCCCCCCTCCCCCCTCCAAATTTTGAAGAAAAACCTCATATCTTCCACAATTTTGAAAATAGACTGTTCAAACCTTCTAGACATATATTTTAATCATCATTACCTATCGATCCGCCATACATCATTTTTCGATCAGATGAACTTTAGTAGAGTTGCCAACCCCGCAATTTGAAAAATACCCCATATCTCCCGCAATTTTGAAAATAGATTCTTTGAACCTTCTAGACATTTATTTTAATAATTATTACCTATCGATCAGCCGTACATCATTTTTCGATCAGATGAACGATAGTAGAGTTGCCACCCCGCAATTTGAAAAAAACCTCATATCTCCCACAATTTTGAAAATAGACTGTTCAAACCTTCTAGACATATATTTTAATCATCATTACCTATCGATCCGCCATACACCATTTTTCGATCAGATGAACTATAGTAGAGTTGCCACCCCGCAATTTGAAAAATAACTCATATCTCCCACAATTTTGAAAATAGATTGTTTGAACCTTTTAGACATATATTTTAATAATTATTACCTATCGATCAGCCATACATCATTTTTCGATCAGATGAACGATAGTAGAGTTGCCGCCCCCGCAATTTGAAAAATACCTCATATCTCCCACAAATTTAAAAACAGATAATTCGAACCCTCTAGACATATATTTTAATCATCACTACCTATCGATCCGCCATACATCGTTTCCTGATCAGATGAACGATAGAAAAGTTCACGCCCCCGCAATTTAAAAATACCTCATTATCACCCACAATTTTAAAAATAGATTGTTTGAACCCTCTAGACATATATTTTAATAATTATTACCTATCGATCAGCAATACATCATTTCCTGATCAGATGAGCTATAGTAGAGTTGTCTCCCCCGCAAATTGGAAAGAAACTCATTTCTTCCACAATTAGGACATGTTTATATCCTGAGTAACGGGTATATCGAAGTCGAGCAGGGCCGACTTTAACTTACGCTCTCGTTTTCAATTTGTGGGGGTGGCAACTCTGTCATCGTTCATCTGATCGGAAAACGATGTTTGGGGGCTCGATAAGTAATGATGAGTAGAATATATGTCTAGAGGGTTCAAACAACCTAACTCCAAAATAGCGGGATATTTGAGTTTTTATCTCAAATTGTCCATCTGTTCTGAATACGGACTAAACGACTTTAATGTATTTGGATATAGGTTTTTTTGGGGGGATATGGGCGGGGGAAAAAAAAAAATAATATCTAAAAAATAAATTATAAATTTAAAAAAATCTCTATTTCTTACGATCTCTGAGATCTCAGCGTTCATACGGACAGACGGACATGTCTATATCGACTCGGCTAGGGTCGGAGATGCTTCCTTCTGGCTTTGCACAAACCCAATATACTCTTTGTACCTTCGGTACAGAGAATAAGAAAAGACAAAAAATAATCCAAGAACTGATGTATGAAACTTTGTTGTTCTTCTTTCGATGAGCTGCAAGCAAGTTTTTACGGACCAACATAATACAATAACAACAAATTTATTTTAAAATTTTGAAAATCACTGCGAAGTCGGAAATGAGTTTTTAACACATTTTTCTAACCATTTTTCGACGATTTCCCGTTGATAATGTTTTGTTATGTAGAGCTTTAAAAATAATTTTTGAAACTGAGCTGATGAAAACCAAAAGAGTTTCATACAACAGTTTTTCGCCCATTTTCCGATTTGAAAGCATGTATTTCATATTTTTATATGTGCACCTTGAAATATGAGTTTCAATAAAAAATTGAAAATCGACCCAAAATTTCCAAGCTGAAGGTTGGATTTTCCAACGAAAGTGAACACAATTTTATGAAATTTAGAGCATTGAAGCAGAATTTGAGTCTGATCGAATAGAAGACAAAAATATTTTTTTCCACTAATTTTTCTCCAATTTTTTTGATTTTTTACAATGTACAAATTGCCTTTTTTAATATTATGTTATATAGAGCTTTGAAAATAAGTTTGGAGCTAATACGATGAAAAACATATGAGTTTAATAATGACCTATGTAAAAGTTAGTAGAAACAGACAGACAGACTGCACTCAACTAAAATGTCGGAACCGACCGGATCACATGACTATATCATATAGCTGGCATAGGAACGATTGGTCAAAAAAATAGTTCTAGGAGAAAAAATTTTTTGGTTTTTCATCGTAGCATCACCAACCTTGGTACTTATTAGTTCTATATGCTTCTACATCATTTTGGAAAAATTTATCAAAATCGGATGACTTTATTACCATTATATTTAAACCTTCATGTTTAATGGTTTTTGGCTGTGTATTTTGGATTATTTTCTGAGTTAGGAAGAATCCTGACGTACAAACGAGAGCCTTTCCACCTTCTTCGCACATACGGACAGACGGAGATAGCTACATCGACTCGGCTGTTGATGCTGAGCAAAAATATATATAACCGCTTTTATCGAGCATTTGAACCCGCCTCACGCGTTATGGTCGAATTCCGAATGCGCTAAGACGCTGCTCGTATTCAGTCTCCCCAAAGTTGTGAGTTCTCGAGTCTCAGACAAAGTAGATAAAAATAAAATAAAAATGGAAATTAAAATTTTTTCTTTCAGTTTTCAAGTCACCACTCCAGCAGCTCCTTTGTACCACTCACCGCGTTGACGACTGGTGGTCAACGTCAAACTGCTTGGTAAATTTTGAGAACATTCCCATAAAAAAATTCGTTAGCAAATTACCTGGCGGGCGGCTAGGTTGGTATTTAGTGCTTACTACCACGAGTTAACAGAAAATCTAGTAGCAATCCAGTGCAGCCGAACTTACAGGGTAGTAAGAGCTGTGTCGATTAAGCCTTGTCCGTCCGTCTGTTGTTTCTATGCGAACTGGTTTCACGGTTTTAAAGCTGTCGTGCTGAAACTTTGCACTAAATATTAATTTTACTCCAAATATGTCGCTGCTAATATGTCGAAAATATAGATGGGAGCGTGTCGTTATTTTCTTCGAAACACGCACGACGCATACGTCTTGGCATTATCAGATTTTGTGCGTGCACGTGCGTGTCAGTGCCCCTAGAACACGAACACGGTCTAACACGACTAAACACGATACCACTTGACTCAAAAATTGTTCCTTTACAGGCTGTTTGGACACACAAAGAAAATTTAAAACGAAATTTTCATATTAAAAAAGCCGTGCGTGTCGTGTCTACTCAAATCTAATAAGTAACCGTTGATATATGTACTTGTCACCTTCCATATACCAATATGAAATTCCAAATCGAAATAGATACGGAAATCGACTCGGAATTCGGAACATGTCCCTATTAGTTATAGCTACAATAGTACTAATCTTTCGAAAAATCGGTCTTAAAGAAAGAAATTATTTGATGGTAGGGTGGTCAAATTTAGAAGTAAACAATTAGATTCTTAAGGATTTCGAATATATCAAAATCTAACATCAATTATATACATTTTTTCTTTCTGTAATATCAGTTGGAGCGATCTAGTGCAAGTGTATTACGACTTCGCCACAGACGAAGTTAGCTTTGCCTTCTCGTTTTTTGTAAACTTTGTTGAAATCGTTTTTTAAAGGCCTATTCTCAGATGACATTAAAATTATTTTCGCCACAATGCTTCATATGAATAGAAACACTTTTGTAAAGCTTTGAAATCAGAATGCTTTTAAACAGCTGTCTTATTTATATGAAGCATAGTGCCGAAAATAAAATTTATGTCATCTGAGAATAGGCCTTAAACAAAAATCTCTAGAGATTTCCGGGAAACCCCAATAGTGTTCTTCAGGAACACCTAAGATATCTATAAGTGAATTTGGTTCAGATAGATACCATTGATAAGATCTACTATAAATGATACTTTATTACCCGTTATTATTTTTTTACATGCGACAGTACAAAGCTTTTTTAACTTTTACCAAAAACAGCTTATTAAGCTTTGAGCTTTTACGTTTAAGAGTAAGCGATTCTTACTCTCTCTTACTTTCAAAATGTGTCCGACCACTAGAATTCACCACTCGCTCACTTGCAACCAACTCACTGTCAATCAAAACTGTGTTATACCACAATTAATTAACCAAGATGAGTGAATAGGTTTTAAGTGAGTAATTAATTTAGCTGCTCCGCCCATGGGAATGCAAACATTGAACAAAATGTTCACAGCACTTAAAATGCATTCTAGACTCAGAATAACTGACAGGGTCAATGAAGGCAATCAATCAATTAGAGGAATTCCATATAAACATATTGACAGATAATTTCGCATGTTTTTGCCCTTTGACTGCAGTTTATGTTGCCTACTTTTGTGCGTTGGCTGTGTGGTGATGCGCGTTTGTATGTCACTGCACTTGAATATAATGCTGTGCGTTGGCAATGGCATATATGTATATGTGCGCCATAAATACGCGAAATGAGCACCATTCGAACGTGTTAAAGTTCTTCCGTACTGTGCAAAGTGCAATGCACTTCGCTGACATTTTTCTGTGTATAAATTCGCGCAGGAATTTCTAAATGAAAGTTACTAATGCGAATTAATTAGTGAGCATATTTTTGTAAGGTCGTGCAAGTATTTCTATAATAACTGCGTATTATGACTAAAACATAACATCAAAACGATTTTGAGAATGAGCTGCACACTCATTGCTCTTGCTGACTGTTTAACATTTGGCTGCTGCCACAGTGGTCGAAAAGTAAAAAAAAAACAAGCCAGAGATGTACAAAAAATATGTTTTGACCCACGCCCCCCCCCAGAAAGAAACTAGTTTTTTGATTTGCACGCCCCCCCCAAACATTCGACAAAAATTGACGACACAACGAAACAAGTTTATTCTTTGATTACAATTAAAACCCACACTTTAATATACACAATAAAAACATTGTTTATAATTTGAATTCGTAAACTCCACAGAATATTTTTTCTGACCTTGACGTAGTGTTTCTGCATAATTCCTCAAAATTCTACCAGTTTGATACAACGTGGTTGAGAATATTTGATCAATTTTATAATTTAAAAGACTTGATCCAGCAAGATCATCATGCTTCGTTGCTTCATAAACTCACTTTTTATACCCTTGCAGAGTGTATATTAAAATTGTCACGATGTTTGTAACGCATAGAAGGAAGCATCTCCGACCCCATAAACTATATATATTCTTGATCAGCATGACGAGCTGAGTCTAAATAGCCATGTCCGTCTGTCCGTCCGTCTGTTTCTATGCTATCTCCTCCCTCAGTTTTAAAGCTATCTTGACCAAACTTTGCAAAAAGTCTTTAAATACACATAGGCTGCACATTTGTCGGAATAAGCCGGATCGGATGACTATATCATATAGCTGCCATAGGAACGATCGGTCCAAAAACAAGTTCTAGTGAGAAAAACTTTTTTGTTTTTTATCGTAGCGTCACCAATCGTGGTATTTATTAGTTTTATATACTTTCACACAATTCTGGAAAAATTTATCAAAATCGGATAACTATAGCATATAGCTGCCATATAAACGGTCGGTCAAAAAACTAGTTCTACTGAGAAAAACTTTTTTGTTTTCCATCGTAGCGTCCCCAATATTGGTATATATTAGATTTCTATGCTTTCACATAATTCTGGAAAAATTTATAAAAATCGGATGACTATAGCATATAGCTGCCATATAAACGGTCGGTCAAAAAACTAATTCTAGTGAGAAAAACTTTTTTTTTATCAATGGTAGCGTCTTTCAAAAACTGCAAGGGTATTTAAAACATCGGCGTAGCCGATGTTAGCCTTCTATTTTTTTTTTTATTTTAATTAGGGAGTCACTTTATGCAGTTCGTTTGGCAAAGGCAAGTGAAGAAGAAGGTGGGAACCTTCTGAAACAGCTGTATAGTCATCCGAAGCCTTCTTTGTGGTATTGTGTGTTTACTGTTTCTATAGTGGAATATAACCGAAAACTAAAGTACATACAGCCGCCGCTTTATTTGTCAGAATACGGTGTGTACTTAACGTGAAAAAAGGTAAAAACATTAAGATACAATTGGTGCAAAGTTTTTGTTATTACTCATACGAAGTGTTGCCTTTCGATTTCCAAAAAAAAGAGTTTTACATTTCGGAAAGGTAACTTTGAAAAGTATGAAAAGAATAGGGAATGAAACCAAATAAAAGCGAGAGCGTAAGTTAATGGCGACCCAGCTCGATGTCGATATCATCGGCTACGCCGATGTTTTAAATACCCTTGCAGTTTTTGAAAGACGCTACCTTTAATAACAAAAAAGTTTTTCTCACCAGAACTAGTTTTTAGACCGATCGTTCCTATGGCAGCTATTTGCTATAGTCATCCGACATTTATTAATTTTTCCAAAGATGGGTGGAAGCATATAAAACTAATATATACCACCATTGGTGTCGCTACGATGGACAACAAAAAAGTTTTTCGCACTAGAGCTAGTTTTGGACCGATCGTTCCTATGGCTGCTATATGATATAGTCATCCGATCCAGCCGATTCCGACAAATGTGCAGTCTATGTATATTTAAAGACTTTTTGCAAAGTTTGGTCAAGATAGCTTTAAAACTGAGGTGGAAGATAGCATAGAAAAAGACAGACGGACAGACGAAAATGAACTCGGCTCGTCATGCTGATCAAGAATATATGTATATACTTTATGTGGTCGAAGAAGCATCCTTCTATGCTTTACAAACATCGTGACAATTTTAATTAATATTTTGAATTTGTAATCTACAGAATATCCTTTGTGGTATTGTGTGTTTACTGATTCTATAGTTATGCAGTATAATAACTTTTATGACATCGAGCCGGCTAAAACGATGCTAGTTTAAAATTTTAAATCCAAACTGTTTTATAATATTTTTACACCATATTAGATAACCAAAAAAATGCAAGCGCGGTGGCCACACTGATTATTTGACGGGTAGAAGTCCGATCTGACACACATGGTTTTTATCGAATTGAGGGAAAATTTTTTCTCAACTTGAAGTGTGTCTGCTTAAAAATTGAAAACGTTAGGAGTGGAAAATTAAAGTATTATATTGTTATTATCATCATTGTCCAATTGTGCCATGTTTTACTAAGAGTATTTTTAAATTATCATTAACAAGTGTTGCTGCGTTTCGTGGAATATAACTGATGCAGGGCAAAAAGTTTTTATAGCAGTGTTGACTGAATTTATTTTGTATGGAAACTAAGGTACATACGGCCGAAGCTTTATTCGTCAGAGTACGGTGTGTACATAATGTGGATTCAATTGCCGCAAAGTTTTTGTTATTACTCATACTCAGTGTTGCCTTTCGATTTCCAATAAAAAGGTTACCTTGAGTTAAACTATAGTTTGAAAAGAACAGGGGATGAAAACAAATAAAATCGAGAGCGTAAGTTAATGTTGGCCCTGCTCAACTTCGATATACCCCTTTCTCACGAAAAGGATCAATTCAAAATCTTTTATTAAATCACAAAATATTAATATGACATAAAACATTAACATTTTACACTAACATAATCATTTCATGTTAATATTAACATCAAATGAAAAGATAAAGTAATTTTACATCAACTTTTTTGAGTTTAGCTTCTTGGGCTTCCTCGTACAATTCACACATTGTCTCTCCATTTTCTTTTCATTAGGTAATAAATATGATGGTTTTTACTTTTAAAATTTCTGCGATCTTAGGAAATATCTGATAAATATTATAATTCTTTTAGTCCAATTCTCAGTAAATTTCTGAGCTTAATCACAACCTTAATACTTTTGAATTCGGCCAACACAATACTACACTATTTGTAAAAGTGATAGTTACAATGCTGTTAAGGAAAAAATATTTCGATCTGTAAAAATCAATAAAAGACTAAGGGCCCTGTTCCGAATCCCGAGTCGATTTTCGTGTAAACGTTTGTATTTCGAATTCCAGTTGAATAAAAGTTGTATGTAAGTGACAACCAAATCTGTGTTTACTAGATTCCGCCGTACTTTTCTCTCGAATTTAATTCACTTGGAATTAGGCAGTCGGTTTCAACTGCTCAAACTAATTTCGAGTTTTCTAATACCTGATCTAGTAACCGTTGGTTTATTTGTCACCCTCCATACAACGATATTAAATTTGATTGGAAAATACTTACGTTTACACGAAAATCGACCCCATATTGGGAACAGGGCCGGATAACTTTTCTCAGCATTTCTGGCAAATATCTGCAATTTAAAGACCATGCACCGTGTAATAAACTAAAAGTCTATCTACAATTATTTACTACAATCGGTAAGCAGCGGCATTAGTTTCCTTTTAAAATGACAAGTATATACATGGGGTAATATTTATAGGTCGCGAATCGGTAACACTAATGTGAGCAAACTCAACTACCTGACCTCGAGCCGGCAAACTGACTAAAAGCAGGTACGCTCTCTTGTTTGTAAACGAAACTGACTAATTCCTGATGTCAATAGCTAAAATCTGGCAATACCCAAAACAAGTTTGAAATCTTACAACGTTTTGGATCAAAACTTTTGATGTACAAAGCATTTGTTGTTAACAGAGAGTTAAAAATCAAATTGGCTTTAAAATGGAAATTTCAAAATAAGGTTTTCGTTGGATTACTTTTCACAACTTTCGACGTGGATTATCTCAACAAGAGTATGTCGATGAGCTCAGTTCTTTGAATGGCGATAAATCACCATCAAATACCACTGTATATTGAATTCAATCGTGGTCGTAGTTCGCTCAACGACGAATTCCGTAAAGGGCTTTCAAAATCGGATTTTCTGTGAACTGATAATGCAAGATCGTCAAGATTTCAAGATCGGCATCTCTAACATTAGTTCCATCAGCATATGTAAGATCTTGCCGTAAAAAAGATCGCGATAAATTTCGCAAATTTTGACAATCGGTAAAAAAATAGCTGGTGTCGATTGGTGTAATGAAATTCGGAAAAAATACGATCGCGGCGCTTCAAAAGACGTTTTTAAGATCGTCACAGGTGTCGAGTCATAGATATTTGCGGAGCCGGAAACAAACAGCAATCGACCGTGTAAGTGATCCAAGGCGAGCCATCTCACAAATGTTTTTTGAGCACGAAGCAAATGGTCGCCTGTTTCTTCGGCCGAATGTGTCATGTGGCCACTCTTCCGCTTGAGCAATGTAGGAACCTTTTTTTTGTTTTTAATGAAATGATTAAATGCTCTTAAAGCTAATCAACAATTTATGTAGATACTTTAAAGGGTAGTACCTTTGGGACAGAGTATAAAAATCACAGTGCACTGTGTGCCTTTGTGTGTGCAATGCGCAAAAGCTACCACACTTAATGAAACATTGGCCTCCAAATGAACCCATCCATCTACCCATCACTCCACAGCTTTCGCTAGAGCACTTACTGCTTAGTACTCGAGCTTGAAATGTGCACGTATCTCTTTTCCCTTAGGGTAAAAAAAAGGCTTGGGGAAGTATACATATTATTCTGCCTATCCTAGCAAGCTGCACTTTCACTGCCTTTAAGCTGCCTACAACTTTGCTGGCATTGTTTAACTTTGCCAAAGCCAAACTAGCAAAGTCAAGGCTTCAGAAAAATAGCAAATGCACTACAATACACCCACAAGAGTTAACAATGAACTTGCATTTTATAATAAAAAAATAATGGCCTCCGCCTGTCGCCCCGAGCGTTCAAGTACGATGGCAAACACATTAAGTTTAGCAACAAAAACAGCAACCCGGGGGGAAAACAGCCATATGGCAATTGAAATTGTCAGAGAAATGCAACTAAGCTATCTGAGAGAGCGCTCCTTGCTTCACTGCTATACTTCAAGTGGCGTACCGGCCAAAACAAGTTAAACGAGCCATGACATAAACATTGCCTTAAAATAAACTTAACTGAGTGTTCCAAGTGGGTGTAAGTATGGGTTAAAAGACATCTGGATTATTGAGAAAGTGGAAAAATGGCCGGGTGCATATTCGTACATAATTGATTTTGCCACGCAATTGTGGGAATTTGAAGAGGCCTGACTGCATGACTAAAATCAAAAATTCAAATAGGCACGGAATCAAAAAAGAAAACCTGTCATATGTGAATTGAATAAAATATATCCATATTTTCAGAACGGTGCAATGCTATGGAATCTTAAGGATATATGCTAGCAAAATGGAGTAACTCTGGAGATCAACTTATTACATGCTGGATGGATCGACCTTCTTACTACCATAAAAGAAGAGAGTTCCTGGCAACACAGTCTTAAGGCCTCTGAAAGGGAATCAAGATTATACAAAGACTTGTACTATGAGGTAGGACCAATGTACTGCAACGAGCTGTTCCGACAAAATGAAATAACCTGGATTATAAAGAAGAGTGGGGATCTGTTATGGTTGAACAACTGTTCATGAAGGATTGTTAACGTTGGCATTAGGAATTAGAAGATATACAACATTTTATAGTGCGATGCCCTGTTCTAAAGAATTTTTGGCTTCGTTGCTTTGCGCAGAAGAGGTACTTGTGGCCTTGAATGGAGGAATGAAATGAAAGAATCCGGCTAGTTTTACAGAGGTGGCAATTTTATATAGAAAAAATATCGTTCAGAAAGGTTTTTAGAAATAAAAAACAAAGAAGATGAATCTAGTATAAGTTTCTTCTTTTTAAGTTTTGTATGTCATAATTTTAATGTATAATGTATGAGAATATTTTTAAATTTTGGTAAAACAACAGAAGAAAGGGTGACGGTTTCAAATCAAGCTTTATAAAGGTTTATATCTTTGATAAATCAGTTATTTGATGCAAACAGTGAATACGAATATGATAAGATTAAATAAAACTTCTGTGTTTTTCAACCGATATTATTGGGCGTTTCATAAAAGATAGATATAAGGTCAAGATGTGTTTTAAAATTCTGTGAAAAAAAATTCTGGGAAGAAAACCATAACAGCTTTTAACAAATTTGGTTTTTTATCTTTTGTTATTTATTAATTATAAAAAAAATCGAGATGGAAAAAAAACAGGGAAAGGTTTGTTTAAAAATATATTATTATCACAAAATGCGCTGAGTAATTTTTTTTTATTTACTTAGAACTCGACTAGAGCACATTTGACCGTGAAACGGTATATGGTGTATCGATAAGTAATGATGATTAAAATATATGTCTAGAAGGTCCGAATAATCTATCTTAAAAATTGTGGGAGATATGAGGTTTTTTCCAAACAGCATGAATGATGAATGAATGGTGGATCGATAAATAATGATGATTAAAATATATGTCTTGAAAGTTCGAATAATCTATTAAAAAAATTGTGGGAGATATGAGGTTTTTTCGAAACTGCGGCGGCGGCACCTCTACTATATTCCAGGGACCGTAACGGTTATAAGTTATAACTATAAAAATCAATTGTAATTAATCATTTTTGATTTTTATTTTTAAAAATCAATCGAAAAATTATTTTTGATTTTTATTTTTAATATTCTCTTTTTAAATATTCATTTTTGATTTTTATTAAAAAAAATCAATCATAAAACTCACGAGTGATTTTTATTTAAAAAAATCAATAATAAAAATCAAGGTTGATTTTTTTTTTAAATAAAAATCAAAAATAAAAATCACTGAGTGATTTTTTATTTTCTGGATCAGGAAAATATAAATCAACCTGTGTTAAATAATTTTTGTGAGTAGTGTTGTCTGAAAATTTTTTGCCCTCGGAATGGACTACCGTTATTGACCTGGTTGACACGTTGTGGCCAGCCTATATTAGCACAAAAAAATTTGAAGCTGAGCAATTGTTCTTTGGCGATTTTTACATATATTGGATTGAGCTTAAGCTATCGCTGAAGTCTAAGGATAGCCACAACAGCCAGCTTTTAGCAACGTGAATATTTAAAAATAATTTTTTAAATAAAAATTAAAAATAATTTTTTCCAATGATATAAAAAATAAAAATCAAAAATAACGGTTCATTACAAATTTCCAAAGTCCATAAAAGAACAAATATATTCATATATTTAATGTATGTGTAGGACATCTGCATCCCAATGATTTTTTTAGTTAAAAATTGACCCCATAACCGTTATTTTCGGTCCCTGCTATATTCATCTGATTGGGAATTGATGAATGGTGGATCCATAAATAATGATGAGTGGAATAATTCTCTAATTCCCTAATTCTCTGCATTCCCTGGGAATCGAACTGCATCATTAGTTTGCAGTGCAATTCCTAGGGCCCGAATAAGGGGAAAACCATTCAAGTTTTTCATGTCTTTTTTATTTTTTGAAAAAAAAACCTATCAAAATGTAATTTAAAAGTTTTGGAAAACAAAAAGTAAGGAAAACTTATGGCAAAACTAATGATAAGACGTTGAGGCGCTTGAGTGCATCGCTTATATTTAATTTTGATTTCATAAGATGGTTTACTGGTGTGGTGGCAAGCGATAACAAAAACAAACAAAAACGAGAAGGCAAAGCTAACTTCGACTGTGCCGAAGTTTTAATACACTTGCAAAAGTTCAGTCCAACTGATTTGTGTAAAGCATATAAAACTAATATATAACAAGATTGGTGACGCTACGATAGAAAACAAAAAAGTTTTTCTCACTAGAACTACTTTTTGCACCCACCGTTTCTATGGCAGCTTTATGCTATAGTCATCCGATCCGGCATAAAGGTAGCGTGCATTAAAAAGAAGACTGTGCAAAATTTTAGCTTGATAGCTTAAAATCTGAGAGACTAGACGGACCGACAAGCAGAAATGAACTCAGCTCGTCGTCTTGATCAAGAATATATATAGTTTATTGGGTCGGAAATGAATATTTCTATGCAATACAAAAAAAATCTGGGCAAAATTAATATACACTTTGCAAGTGTATAATAAGGAGCTTACTAAGCAGAACAAGTTAACATGTTCTTGTTTATTTCTCTTTCTTGTAAAGCAATGAGACAAAAAGCGAACTCCGTGGTCACAAACGGTAAAAAGTTGGCATTATGTGTTGGACACGCTAAACTGAAAACCTTACAAACTGAATTTTGCCACCACAATTCAATGCATTTTTAGCTTTCGAAAAAACTTACTTCTATACTCTGTGATGCAGTTTTTCTGTTGCTCGCATACTTGTTCTTTTTAGATCAGATGATCAGTTGCTCTCGCCCCCTTTTTTTGTTCAGTTGTTCAGTAGCTCTCTCAGTAGGCTACTCATTTTGTTTACTTACTTAAGGGGGTATTCTACCTTTGAACAGCGTTTTATGAGTGTTTTTTTTTAAATTTATGGAAAGAAAACTATAAGAGCTTTTTTAATTTGGTTTTTTGTTTTGTATTAGTTATTAATTAAATTAAAAAATACAAAAAAAAAGTTTGGAATTCGAGGGCTGTTCAAAAAGTTATCGGCCTGCCAATTAAGGTCTCAAAAAAAAAGGTATAGAGGTGGTAGCCATGATTCCGGGACTCCAGGTTATCGGAATTGAAAACGGTAAATGAGGTTATGATCAGAATTGATGTAATTCTGGCCCGTACCTCAATCATAATTTTCAATATTTTTTTAAAAAACTGGCGGACATTTAAAAAAAAAATTCGATTTTTCAAGTTTTTTTTTTGGAGTTTAGTGTTAAAAAAATAGTAAAAAAATGTTTTTCCTCATGATTGAGGTACGGGCCAGAATTACATCAATTCTGCGTCGATTGCAACATGGCTGACCAAATTCGGTTCAGTAGAACTGGCCCAATCATGGCTACCAGGTCAAAAAACGTGGTTTCGAGAAAAACGCGGTTAAAGTTTTGAGCAACGTTGAAAATACTCACGTTAGCAAGAACATTGCTCCACTAAAATGGATATATCTGCTAAACTATTTCGAATATTTGAAAATGGTTTAAAGGGGATGAAAGGGGAATGTCCAAGTTATAATAATAAGGTAAAACAAAAAAATTGAAAAAAAAAATTTTTCAAAGGTAGAAGACCCCCTTAAATAAGCGCAACTGACTTTTATCACTGAAATGAAAAGATTTACCCCACAGTAGTATCCAGTGATGCCATCCAGGTTTGAATTTAAAAAAGAATTTTAAGAAATTACTATAAGATTGACTTAGTTTCATTTTTCTCAAGCGTTTATTTATTGCACTTCAATTCTCAGTAGTAAGCGATGCCAGTGTGATGGTTGATCCAGTCCAAATAGCCGGAAACACGGCTGAAGACAGCTGGATATCCGCTCTGGCAGCCAGCAGCAGCACCGAAAGAGGTGACACCCACCAAACGATTCGTTTCGTGTGTAACCAACGGGCCGCCAGAGTCACCACCGCAGGTCGACTTGCCGCCGTCAGTGTTGATGCAAATCATGTTGTCGTGCAGGTTCCAGGTACGGCTGCAATCTTGTTGACTCATGATCTGGACATCGACAGCCTGCAGCCAGTCGGGCAGTGGGCTACCGTCATAGGTGCCACCCCAGCCGGAGGCAACGGCCCACCAGCCGGCGTAGCTCTGGTAGCGATCATTGAAGCTGGGCAGCTCAACCTTGTTGACCAGGGACCAGAAGTCCACGTGCGGAGTGCGAATGAGGGCAATATCGTTGTGCAGGTTGCCGCTGTTGTAGTGCTCGTGCTGGATGAAATCGTGTCTGCCTACCCAATGGGTGAACTGGGGCTGCGTTCGCCAGCTGGCGCCATAGGAGATGGTTACTGAATCGCCGCCACTGGTGCAGTGAGCAGCAGTGAGAATCCAGTTGTGGCCAATGATGGAGCCACCGCACCACCAATAACCACCATTACCACCAAAGGTCATGCCCACGATATAGGGAACTTTGCCCTCGTAGGCTGGATAGCCGTTGGTAATACGACCCTCGATGTCCTTAAAGGGAACCGGTTTCTGTTTTTCCAGCGTGGGCACAGCGCTAGCTGCGGCCACAGCCAGAGCCAGGAATACAAACAATTTCATCTTGAGCAACCTGAGTCAATCGTGGCTATTCCGAAACTTCCCTGCCTTTTTATACTGACCGAAAGCACCTTATCATAGTCGTCGATGGGTTGCTCAAGTGCACTCGGTCCGCAATTTCATATCAATTTGCACAAATCTGAGCTTTAAGATAGCGTCAATTCATTCAAAACTGCCTACTCGACTACGTATCTCATATATTATGCTTAAAGCATTTGATGAAGAATCCGTTGAATTAAAAGTAAGTTAACATTTAATGATTGATACCGACTAACTTGATCGTTTATTAGAAAAGTAAAGATGAACCACATTGGATTTCACTTAAGTAAAAACCGGATCAGACCAGTATAAAGGGAAGTTAGTAGAAAGGAAAAAATGGCAGAGAGATTGAAATAGTTCTAGGACAAATAAAGAGAAGTAATCAACAATAATATAGACAGTCAAATTAAGTTATTGCCATTTCTTATTACTTTTCTTCCTAATTTCGCATTATCGGGTATTGCTGCTAAAGTACGCAGCTATCTCAGAAAATACTTGCAAGCCGATGAGTGTAGCTGTTGATCAATAGAGTACTCAATAGTTTAATTCACTTGAAACTTATTTAAGATTAGATATTCAATCTTTAAACAGATTGCGCACGTTTTGAATGCAAAATTTGTATCAAAAACAATAGCGGAAAGTTAACTTCGGTCTACAGAAGTTAAAATACATTATTTAACTTAACATTTTTTTTGCGACTATTTTAAATACACTTAAATCATCCAAGAAAACGCATACTAAGATATAATGAATTTGAAGTTTCTTCTCTATGCGAAAACGCAAAATTTTTTAATAGATCCAGTGGTTTAGCTGTTATTTTATATTGACCATCGACCTACTAGTCGAATTCGGATGATTCCTATTTATAAAAGAAGAAAAACATGAGCGAAGTTTCGTCACGCTGATCAGGAATATATATAGGTGATACCATAAAAATATTTGTTAAATCACAATTGCAAAAATCACAGTGCACAAATAGTCACACTCCCAAATAATTAAAAGAAATGAGTAAAAGTCCATAACTCCGAATCAATTTAGCAGCCCATTTCCAGCTTAATGTATCAAATTTCTAGAAAAATTCTAAATTTTAAGAAAACAAAATTTTACGTAAACAAAATGATGCCTTTCGCGACAATTTGGTTGACGAAAATAAATGACATAATTTTATAAGTGTGAGGAATTTAGAAGTTTGGGATCGGATGCAATTTTATAGAATTTTTCCATATTTTTATTACTTTACGTAGCAAGAAATTTTGTTTTTTTACAGATTTTCTCCATATGTTTATTACTTTCCGTAGCAAGAAATTTTGAATTATTTCATTATTAAAAGAAATTTATACCGCGAATTGATCATATTTTTGAAAACAAATTGGAAAAAATATATTTTAAAAACTATTGCTAAATTTTTCATTTTTTATAGGGTCAATCAAAGGCGCTTCCTTCTTTACGTTACAAACCTCTAGAGAAACTTATAATAACCCCCGCAACAAGCGTATAAAAAGGAATAAAAATAGCCCTACTTAACTCATTCATAATTTGATTCTACTGATTGTACATGCTACCCGGCGCACGTAAATGAACAATAGTAAAAGCTTATCAATTAAGACAACCTGTTGGCTTGGGTAGCCTGGAGTATATGAACAAAGCGATTATTATCTGGGTATTTATAGCAAATGTTGCTGGCGAATTACTACTTAATTGATTTCAGATTTCTACTCAATGAAAAAATACAGAAAATTATTTTAACCATCTTTTTTAACATACCTGCACCCAAATAAAAGCAATCATCAAAATGATACTATTTAGTCATCAATTTGAGACAATTGAGTATTAAGTTTCCATTGATTTGATACTAATTTGTATCAGGGTGACAATTACTACCCAATTTAAAGATCCTTAAGCCTATACTCTGCATTTGTGCGTTCCAAATTAGAGTATGCTCCATTTCTTTGGAATCCTACAAGTGCAGTTCATATAAATAGAGTCAAAAGATTACAGAAAAAGTTTCTCAAATACGCGCTTCTCCCACTCAAATTTTCGGAACGTTTGCCGTATTCTAGAAGATGCATCCTGCTGTATCTGTCAACTCTTGAAGATGGAAGAACAATTTCATCATTGATATCTTAAAATGATCTTATTTCTGGAACCATAGACAGCCCCATCTTGTTTAACAAGAAAAATTTTAATGTACCTTTTTCCCATTAATTATTCATTATTTTTTAAATGAACCTATTTGTAGGGCTCTTAGAAACTATAACTTATTGTCCATTTTCATGAGCTTCGACTTTGACTCTAATAAGTCCGGAATCAGAATCTTGTTAGCAGGGTAATTTTTAACTTCCAGGATCTAAATTGTTATAATTATATCTTAAGTTTAAAATTAGTGCAGCCAGTTAAGAAGTTGTTCAATTGGCGAATAAATAAATACATTTTTTGAATCAATTTTTTAGGCTCTATACGAACCTGCGAAAGAACTCGAAGTTTTATTTACAAAATTTGTGGAAACAAGAAACGGAAGTAATCTGAATCCTTCACCCTATACTTTGAGCCCATACGGAACTGAGAAGTACTGTTGCGCTTTACAGCACATGAATGGATCCTATCTTAATAGCCTCCCTGTAGTTCCGCTGCACTGGTGCAAACCTAGCGGTTCCGCTAACTCTTCGTAGTGAGGACCGGATACCGACCTATAACCACCCGCCATATAATTTGCTAACGAATTTTGTTTGGCATGTCCGCCAAATTCACCGATCGGTATAAGGCTAACCACCAGTCCGTTAACGATATTATGACCGGTGCAAAGGAGTTACTGCAGTGGTGACGCCTTATCAAATTAATATTGATTCGAATTCTTTTTGGGTGTATCTGAACTGTTTTATCTTTATACCCTTGCAGAGGGTATATTAAAATTGTCACGATGTTTGTAACGCATAGAAGGAAGCATTTCCGACCACATAAAGTATATATATTCTTGATCAGCATGACGAGCTGAGTTCATTTCCGTTTGTCCGTCTGTCCGTCCGTCCGTCTGTCCGTCTGTCCGTCTGTTTCTATGCTATCTCCTCCCTCAGTTTTGAAGCTATCTTGACCAAACTTTGCAAAAAGTCTTTAAATACAAATACGCTGCACATTTGTCGGAATCGGCCGGATCGGATGACTATATCATATAGCTACCATAGGAACGATCGGTCCAAAAACTAGTTCTAATGAGAAAAACTTTTTTGTTTTCCATCGTAGCGTCACCAATCGTGGTATGTATAAGTTTTATATGCTTCCACACAATTCTGGAAAAATTTATCAAAATCCGATGACTATAGCATATAGCTGCCATATAAACGGTCGCTCAAAAAACTAGTTCTAGTGAAAAGAACTTTTTTGTTTTCCATCGTAGCATCACCAATCGTGGTATATATTAGTTTTATATGATTCCACACAATTCTTGAAAAATTTATCGAAATCGGATGACTATAGCATATAGCTGCCATATAAACAATCGGTCCAAAAACTAGTTCTAGTGAGAAAAACTTTTTTGTTTTCCATCGTAGCATCACCAATCGTGGTATATATTAGCTTTATATACTTCCACACAATTCTGGAAAAATTGATCGAAATCGGATGACTATAGCATATAGCTGCCATAGGAACGATCGGTCTAAAAACTAATTCTAGTGAGAAAAACTTTTTGGTTATCAATGGTAGCGCCTTTCTAAAACTGCAAGGGTATTTAAAACATCGGCGTAGCCGATGTTAGCCATCTATTTTTTTCTTTTAAATATAATCCGACATACTCCCGATCAGATAAAGGATGTTCGTGTTATACGCAAATCAATTAATTACGGTGGGCATTTTGTAATTTAATACAAGATTTTTTAAATAAACATACTCCCTGAGTAACGTGCTTATCGAAGTCGGGCAGGGCCGACTTTTACTTACGCTCTCGTTTAATATAAAGTTCCACCATAGCATCCTCTTCCAGTAAATCAACACAAATTGATGGTGAAGTGTGTGGAAAATCGCTTGCTACCATTTCCTTTCAAATAACTTCCTTTAACCAGGTTGACCAATCAACATGGCGGCAAATTCAATTTTCTTGGGAAAAAGCGAATGCCCCATTGGCACGTTGGAAATTGCAGTGGAAATTGCAGCGGAAACAATCTTGTGGCATGAATAATGCAATTTTAATTCAAGCAATTCAGTATTTCAATTGGCTACTTTAATGACACGATACTAGCAGAAAATTACGACATCAAGGCGTAATTGTAAATTAATACGGACCACCACTCACACAAAGTGTCAGACAGCAAAAAAAGAATAAGAACATAAGAGGAAGAGAAAGCCAACGAGTTGCTTGCGATATCCTTGAAGTAAACGTTTTGCCGGCGGCTAACCGTTAAGTAAGCCAGGAGATGGAGAGACAACAAGATTAGCACACAATCAGGGAATTCGATATGACTTCTGAGCAAAACAAACCACAAAAACAAAACTAGGCAAAAATGAAATTGCAGGGCCATCTGGTTAATTAAGAAGCAATTTTGGTGAAAATCCTATTTTGTGCAATTGCCCCGGTGTGCAACTTGACCGCAATCCTCATACTATCCCTTCATCCAGCCTGCATTCGAAGCTTTTCAAAGTAAATTCACCACAGTAGATGACGTTGTGGTACTCGTATTAAAGCCCTTGTCAGGCCAACCATGTTGCTCAGTGCGCAACTTGTCGGCCAGGCAAGCACACCTACAAGACAGGAATATCCTGCGAAAAATTTGCTTAGTAAACACTAGGAATATTTTCACGCGCGTGATTTACATATGTAAACACATTTCCCTTTACCTGCACCTATTAGTTTTTGAACGAGATTCCTTTGACAGCAGCAGGAGAACGAGCAAAGGGCAAAACTCTGATAAAAGCTGGGTAAGTGAAAGTTTCAAAGGATTGGAACCAAAGGACTATATGTGCATGGTTTCCTCCGCTTATTTGTTTGCCCGTGCAGCCTGTTGCCTAGAGCTCTGAGAGGGTGTGCAGCTGGCAAAGTTCATTGACTATCTCGAGGCGAGGGTGTGGATGTGAATGTGAATGATGAAGTCATGCTTCCCTAGGGGCGTCCGAATGTCCATGTTGTATTTGTTTGTTTGTTGTTTTTTTCCTCGGTGTGATAAAGACAGAAATTCGTTTTTTGTTTTTAACTATACGCTTACATTTAGATAATTAAATTAAACCTATTAAGTGGCAGTTAAACTGTTAAGCATTCATTTGAACATCCAGAGCTACACTCAGAAAAAAATGGCATACTAAATTAAGTTATAACCGGGATTAAATTTAGATCGTTTTATTGTACAAATTTTAGAGATTGTTTTGTTATTTGTAGATTCAATTTCATTTAAAATAATATTGATAACAGTAGAGATAAAATAATAAAGAATAAAGAATAAACCGACATGAGACAGTGGGAAAAAGTTGAATTAAAAATAAGTTTAAACAAAACCGATTTAAGAAGTCGGAAACTTAAAAAACGTTCTTGAATAAAATATTTATAAATTCAAAATTTTGGAGAATCAAAATTTGATCACGTTACCATAAAAAAACTTTTCTTGGTAAAGCACATTTTCCGACCGATCGGTCCCATGGCAACTATATGCTATAGTTATTCGATTTTGATCAATTTTTCCAGAATTTTGTGGAAGCATATAAAACTAATAAATACCACGATTGGTGACGCTACAATGAAAAAAAAAAGTTTTTCTCATTAGAACTAGATTTTTGGACGATCGTTCCTATGGCAGCTATGCTATAGTTATCCGTTTCTGATATTTATTTCGAAAATTTTGTTTAAGCATATAAAACTAATAAATACCACGATTGGTGACGCTACGATGGAAAACAAAAAAGTTTTTCGCACTAGAACTAGATTTTAGACCGATTGTTCCTATGGCAGCTATATGCTATAGTGATCCGATTTTGATCAATTTTTCTCGAATTATGTGGAAGCATATAAAACTAATAAATACCACGATTGGTGACGCTACAATGAAAAAAAAAAGTTTTTCTCATTAGAACTAGATTTTTGGACGATCGTTCCTATGGCAGCTATGCTATAGTTATCCGTTTCTGATATTTATTTCGAAAATTTTGTTTAAGCATATAAAACTAATAAATACCACGATTGGTGACTCTACGATGGAAAACAAAAAAGTTTTTGTTATTAAAATTAGTTTATTTAACGATTGTTCCTATGACAGTTATATGATATAGTCATCCGATCCGGCCGATTCCGACAAATGTGCATCTTATGTGCATTTAAAGACTTTTTGCAAAGTTTGCTATAGATAGCGTTAAAACTGAGGGAGGAGATAGCGTAGAAACAGACGGACGGGCAGACGGATATAACGGACAGCTCGTCATGCTGATCAAAAATATATATATATTATGGGGTCAAGAGTATAAAAATAAAAATATTATAAAGCTTTGTTTGCTGCCGCTCCCCACTCGAACCCACGATTTCGGCATTTTAAGGCAACGGCCTAAGTACCTGTGGATTATATAAGGGTAGGGTCTGAAACGCGAAATCAACGTTTTGCAACTTCTGAAAAGCTGTTATTTAGGAACGATCGGCTGAAAAAAATTTCTAAAGCTACAAATTAACTAAGGAAATACACTTGTTGAATTTCCGTAAAATAAATAACGTTAACGGAGCCCCGGAGAGCTCACTTTAATTTGCTTTTATTAATTTTCTACAAATCCTCCACAAAAACAAAACTAATATTTGTATCAATTTGTAGTTTTCTATCAAAAGACCATCTCATCACCAACATATAGTCGCCAGTGGGGAAAGGAAGACGCAACAATTCAGGTCTTAGATATGCATCTTTAATTATTTGTGAGCCCTAAAATAAAAAATTCCAAGATATCAGATGATTATAGACGGTGGAAGCTTACCGTAAATGGACATGTATGGTTAAAGTTGGAAAAGTCTTTGAAAAAGTCAAAAATAAATGTTAGAACTGGGTTATATTGCTTTTTCATAAACCGACATATATCAATATTTGATTTGAAAAGCCATGGCTTATAGCCATTAGCCCTCTTCATTAGTTCGACATAAAGAGACAAATCGTAGGTCGGATGCAGCATGGTTCCGTTAAAGTTATAGACTGTCCTGTTTCGTCGGACCGCTTTCAGGCGACAGTTGTTAATCACAATCCACGAATTGTTGTAGCTCTTACATTCTGCATTCGTAAATTTAAATGTGACTGCATCCTTGGAGAATTATATATTCGTAAAGGGTTTCAAATGATGTTTTGATATAGTTACATTAAATTCAAGCATGAAACTCAGATAAATAGCCAATAGTCCGAAAATTATGTGTTTAAACCGCATTGTTTTATCTCAAAATTACTCCTCAATGGGAGGAAATATATTTTAAATATAATGCCGCACATTTGTTTCCGCATGAAAAGATAGCTAATTATTAGAAAATTACCTCTTTTGACCTAATAGACCCCTTTAGAGAATCGATTGCTTTAGCTAGTCAATCGATTAAGCAAAATAACAATATTTTCAATATCAAACGAGAGCTTAAGTTGAAGTCGGCCCTGCTCGACTTCGATATACTCGTTACTCAGGGTAAGGTTTATTTACGAATATTTTATTAGATCACAACATGCCCAAATTGTGGAAGATATGAGTTTTTTTTTCCAAATTGCGGGGGTGGCAACTCTACTATAGCTCATCTGATCGGGAAATGATGTACGGCGGATCAATAGGTAATGATGATTAAAATATATGTCTAGAAGGTTCGAACTATCCATTTTCAAAATTGTTGGAGATATGAGGATTTTTTCAAATTGCGTGGGCGGGAACTTTTCTATCGTTCATCTGATCACGAAATGATATATGGCGGTTCGATAGGTAATGATGAATAAAGTATATGTCTAGAAGGTTCGAACAATCTATTTTCAAAATTGTGGGAGATATGAGGTTTTTTTCAAATTGCGGGGGCGGGAACTTTTCTATCGTTCATCTGATCACGAAATGATATATGGCGGATCGATAGGTAATGATGAATAAAGTATATGTCTAGAAGGTTCGAACAATCTATTTTGAAAATTGTGGGAGATATGAGGTTTTTTTCATATTGCGGGGGCGGGAGGGGGCGTGGCAAAAATTTAAAACAAACTTGATCTGCGTGCAGACAATACAAGTCTACACTGAAAAAATGGTAGCTCTAGCTCTTATAGTTCCTGAGATCTAGGTGTTCATACGGACGGACGGACGGACGGACAGACGGACATGTCTATATCGACTCGGCTATTGATGCTGATCAAGAATATATATACTTTATGGGGTCGGAGATGCTTCCTTCTGCCTGTTACATACATTTGCACGAACTTAGTATACCCTTTTTACTCTACGAGTAACGGGTATAAAAAGTTTAAATTTCTATTATTTGAAAGAGAAGTGCTGCTTACCCTATATGCATAAAAGAATGTTTAAAAATTTCAAGAAAATAAGGTATACAAATTTAAAAGAGCATAAAAGCTTCGGTGGGTTGTTGTTGCATTTTTCCAATTTTTTGTATCTAAAAAATTATTTCGTTATTTAAATGCAAAGTTATTTGTTCGCTATCCAAGGTCGATTTTAAAGTGGTTTTAATTTTTTAATTATATAATTAACTTGGATTGTTCCTGCAATCAAACTTTAATCATCAGGAACCAAATCAGATAAATAATAAGCTTACTACGATGAGCCATACAATATTGTATTTAATATATCTGATTAAATAAAATAAATGTATTGTAGCTAAAAATGGCATTAAATATCACGTTTTATTATCTTTATACCCGTTACTCGTAGAGTAAAAAGGGTATACTAAGTTCGTGCAAATGTATGTAACAGGCAGAAGGAAGCATTTCCGACCCCATAAAGTATATATATTCTTGATCAGCATCTATAGCCGAGTCGATATAGACATGTCCGTCTGTCCGTCCGTCCGTCCGTCCGTCTGTCCGTCTGTCCGTCTGTCCGTCCGTCTGTATGAACACCTAGATCTCAGAGACTATAAGAGCTAGAGCTACTATTTTTTCAGTGTACACTTATATTGTCTGCACGCAGATCAAGTTTGTTTCAAATTTTTGCCACGCCCCCTCCCGCCCCCGCAATATGAAAAAACCTCATATCTCCCACAATTTTGAAAATAGATTGTTCGGACCTTCTAGACATATATTATGATCATCATTACCTATCGATCCGCCATACATCATTTTCCGATCAGATGAACGATAGCAGAGTTGCCACCCCCGCAATTTGAAAAATAACTGATATCATCCACAATTTTGAAGATGGATTATTCGAACCTTTCAGACATATATTTTAATCATCATTACCTACCGATCCGCCATACATCATTTCTTGATCAGATGAATGATAGAAAAGTTCACGCCCCCGCAATTTGAAATTACCTCATATCTCCCACAATTTTGGAAATAGATTGTTCCAACCTTCTAGACATATATTTTAATCATCATTACCTATCGATCCGCCATACATCATTTCCCGATCAGATGAGCTATAGTAGAGTTGCCACCCCCGCAATTTGGAAAAAAACTCATATCTTCTACAATTTGTGATCTAATAAAATATTCTTTAAGAAAAACCTTACCCTGAGTAACGGGTATATCGAAGTCGAGCAGGGCCGACTTCAACTTACGCTCTCGTTTTACTTTTATTACTCTGCTTATGAAGTGATGTTGATTTATGCCTTCCTAACTCAAGGCATTTGGAACTTATCAGCCATATTTGATTCCATAAACAGACCTCGTTTCAAGAACAAAAGGGGACAATTTTTGTATTTATTTGATGTATTCATTTCATTTATGTATTGGGATTGATCTTAGAACTTTTATTATTATATTATTTTAAATTCTTGATTTAAGAGTAAATTTGGATTGAAATCCAACTATTTGGAACTAAAAATCAACTATCGACAATCAAAATCAACCCATCGATTTATGTAATTGTCATAGTGATAATTGTTTCAAAACAAATCCTGTTGTAGAACAAAGAACAAAATATCTAATAAATCTAAATCTAAAAATAGTTTAAAAGTAAATTTTTATGTTTTGGTTTAAATCAAGGATTAAAATGAGTATCCTGTACTTGGATCAAGTACAAATGCAAAATACTTGCGACAGTTTCGCTCTCGTAGTTTTTTTTGACTATGTCTGACTCGCTCTAAACACAGTCTTTTCCTATAAGATCAAATAGTTTGAGTAAAGTACCTACATTAGGGAAAAAATTTTTTTTTTGCAAATTTTAACGGGACACCTTATATTATTATCCTACGTTAGATAGTAATTATGCATATTTTTCAGGAATGCAAACCGGTTCTGAACCGAACCAAACCGTGCCGAACCGCTAATTTGGGCTCGTGAACCGAACCAAACCGGTGTTCTTTCGAAAATTCTGAAGCGAACCGAAAACCGCCAATATAAACGGTTCGGTTCAGTTTATCGATGAGTTCAATAAGAGCTCAGATCATATAAAATAGCAAACACAAAATAAATACAAAATCTCATTTTTTTCAATCATTCGGCAACAAAAACAAAGTCTATGTTGACTCGCACTCGCCAGCAAACTTGTTGTTGCTTGCGGACAGCCGCAGCCAGAGGAGTAAGGGAGAATAAAACCAATTTTGGTTGTTGTTATTGTTTATGGCTGTCGCGTATGCCGCGAGCTTTGTCCGTGAATTCGTTTACTCGCACTCTATCGGCGAGTTTTACCATAAACACAAGAGGATTGAGAGTATATGTCATGGATCCTCTGGACTACTATATTTTACTTGTTAATTTATCCATTTTTATACACTTGAAAAGTGTATATTCATTTTGCCCAGAAGTTTGTAACGCATAGAAATATTCATTTCCGACCCCATAAACTATATATATTCTTGATCAGGACGACGAGCTGAGTTCAATTCCGCCTGTCCGTCTGTCCGTCCGTCTGTCTATCTGTTTCTACGCAAACTAGTCCCTCAGTTTTGAAGCTATCGAGCTGAAATTTTGCACAGAGTCTTCTTTTTACTGCACGCAACTAATATGTCGGAACCGGCCGGATCGGATTACTATATTATATAGCTGCCATAGGAACGATCGGTCTAAGAACTAGTTCTAGTTAGAAAAACTTTTTTGTTTTCCATCGTAGCGTCAATTATCTTGCTATATGTTAGTTTTATATGCTTCCACATAATTTTGGAAAAATTTATCAAAATCGGATGATTATATTATACAGCTCCCATAGAAACGGTCGGTCAAAAAACTACTTCTAGTGAGAAAAACTTTTTTGTTTTCTATCGTAGCGTCCCCAATCTTGCTATATATTAGTTTTATATGCTTTCACATAATTTCGAAAAAAATTATTAAAATCGGATGACTATAGCATATAGCTGCCATAGGACCGATCGGTCGGAAAAAGTGTTTTACTAAGAAAAGTTTTTTTTATGGCATCAAATTTTTATTATCAATGATTTCAAAATTTTAAATATCTGATATTTATATCCTATATATATTTTACCGGTTAAATCAGTTGGAGCAAAGTTTTTCAAGTGTATTAAAACTTCGGCACAGTCGAAGTTAGCTTTGCCTTCTCGTTTTAAGGTGTGCTAGTGTCTCTGCCTTATTCTTCCATACTTACTATTTATAGAGATTAGTACGTGTTCTTCTCGTTCAAAAGATTTTCAGACGCTTACTTTTACTTGATCAATCTATATTATTTTTTTGCCATAACAGCTGGGAATCCAATTTATACGCACCGTTTTCCAAATGCTTTGGTATATATTGCATATTCGATCGTCAAGACAATTCTTGAATTTATTGACAGCGCCTTCACATCTGTCTTTATATAATAGGAACATTAATCAGCTTACCTATGGGTGCTACCTGATTTCCTTCTATATAATTGATACATATAATATAAAATAATAATATAAAAACATTTAAGAAAAATAGTTTTCACTAGAGTGTTTTTTAGATGTAAATGACATTGCTGATCATATTTGCATTAACAGAAATTTCATCGAAAAAATGGCGCTTACGTTATTATTGCGGTTAGGGCTCGATATATTAATCGTAAACCACTGAACCGAAGCAAAACCGCGGTTCGGATTGCTACAAAACCCATATTATGAACTAAACCAGCGGTTTAACATCTCTATGAACCACAGAACCGATCCACTCCTTATTTCCGAGCGGTTTGCATCCCTAATATTTTTTGTAAATTTACAAATAATATTTAGGGGTCGCTACCAGACTTCAAAAATTAAGAAAAATTATATATGCCCTATCAATTATAATTTGAGTTCGTAAGACAAATGTTTGGTCAGTCAGACAAACAAACTTAATATCATATCAATCAATAATTCCATCAGTTATAAAAATAAAAGTCCTAAAAAGAATTTTTTTTATTATATAAAAAAAAATTGTCATTTTTAATTTAAGTATGCCCGTAATGGAATTAAGACCGTTTTGTTCTAAAAATGTAAAGATAGTTTTGTTCTTTTTTCTTGAATTAAGCATGAATACATCTTAAATATGAAAACATAAGATTAAGATATATTTTTCAAGTTACAGGGACTTAAAATCCAAAATTGATCTAAAAATGAGAATTTTGTCTTCATATTGGAAAAAGACGAGTTAAGTAAACTTTTGAGATCGATTGTATCTGGAATTCTTAATTTTTATAAGTGCTTAGAAAAATTAAACTTTGGGAGATCTCGTGAATCGAGAAAGTTAAAGCAAAGGAAAATCTATGAAATATTCAGTGATTGGAAAGGCACTCATTATTTTTAACTAGGTAAGGTACAAGGTAAATGCCAAAAACTGTACCTATAGGTAAGGTAAAAGGTAACTAAATTTTTCAGTAAAGATACTAAAAATGTACTTTTGTTATAATAGAATAAGTTTTTATAATATTGGTTTTTATTTTCTTATATATTCTCCTAGAATTCTTAAAATTCTTACAACTGGGGCTAACAAAATGGTATTACATTGCACATCTTCGACTCGTTGAATAATTATGCGTAGGGCCGTATTCTCATCTTCTAGGCGGATAATAAGAAAATGAATGTTGCTAACATACATTTAGGCCACAAACTTTAAAACTGTTGATTTATCAACCCCGAATTGATTACAAGGAATTACTCTACCTCATTATTTTTTTCTTGGATCTTTCTCATTTAACGCTCCTGATGGCTAACATCGATGGCTCTTCGATGGCGTAAGCAATTTATTCCCAGTAAAAAATTAACATTTTTTGGTTTTAATTTAAACCAGCCTAATCTACATAATTATTGGACGTTATCAGCAGAATCTAATTGATAAAAATTCCTTCACAGCACTCAAAATTAAGCGGCGATTGAGAGTGGCGCTCTATGTTATATTTTCTCTGAATGATGAATGGTTTGATATAAACGATTACTTATCAGTCGACCCACGAACTCGTTTTGTCAAGTTAACGCTTTGCAATTTTGGCAGCCAATCGCTTATGTCCTTCACACACTCCCCCACCCACCGCATGCAATTTCTCAGGGTCACAAACTAAATACTTTTGGAATTTGTTGAGGGAAGCATTTTGTTGGCAGCTGGTATAGTATTTCTTGGAAAAAATTTTCACATTGGCAGGAATTTTCATTAAATATTTATTGACGAGACGAAGGTCAATTCATATTTGTGCTGGTGAAAATCTGCGGTCTAAATTGCCGAGAACGAGACAAAACATAAAAAATTTAGATGGACAATTCATTTAGAGTGTTTATGCCTGAATGATGCACATAGTTGAAATGCATGAAAAAATCATATAAAACTATTGAATTTGTATTTAACAGGCAGAAGAAAACGTTATAGCCATGTCTATTGCAGTGCTCTTACTTGTTTTGTTCTAACCTTTTTCTCTTTTTTGCAGTTTGCGACTTGCCACAAAAGTACAATAGAGCGACAACATAATGTTCCACCACAAATCAACCCATTTACCATTTAAAGTCGAGTATACAACATTTAAGGGATTCTGCCTACAAAATACTCGTAACTAAATCGAAGGTCCCCCATCTCACACACTCACAGAATGCATCAAGTTTTAAGCTACGAAACGGCCGTGCGAGCCAATAGCTCGCGGGAATATCGTGAATACATTACCAAACGCACTTGCGCCTCTCTGGTATTGACAATTGCCTTCTTTATGCTCATCACGGGTGGGTAGATAATATCAAAGGACGGCACAGGAAGCACTAATGAGCTGCTCTTGTGTCTATTTTTCTAGGTTACTTGCTGGGAAGTTTTGTGTCAGAGCGCAAATATCATATACGGCAACTGTTGGCAAATAAGGCAATCAAAGACTTTGGCGGCTTAAGATCCGTGCAATTGAATAAGGATGATTTTGCCAATTTGCAGGAGCTGCAAGCATATCAAAAGACCAAGGAGCATCTCCTATCGGCCGCTCAAGCGCTGAACCAGCTGCGCCAACAGGACGAGGGTGAAAAATATTTGGCCACCTCGGTGAACACAGAAATTTACAACAAGTACATATCCTGCAACCAGGATATACCGCCCAATACAAACATAGCGGCAAGTCGGTTTATTGAGCAATTGATTGACAACACTGTGGCCAGGCAGCGCGATTGCCTACGAATCATTCAGGTGATCATCGAAAATCATATGGCCAATAGTCAGCTTTAAGCTGGAATTGAAACAAAATTAATTTGTGGGCCAAAGCAGCAAATATGTCAAAGTTGGCAAGAATATTTTCTCGTACCCTCATATATATGTATATCTATCTATATGAATGTATTCCGGGCTTATCAGTGTGTGCTCAATGTGTGAGTTAAATTATTTTGCTAAATATATATATGTATTACCCGATGTTTTAGATGTGAATTATTTTTAATATTCTTGTATTTACGAAGATAAAGTAATAACTTAATATGTGTGTGTGTATGCATGTAGAGGACTAAACGTATTTCATGAGCAAATAAAAGCAAATCATTTATTGATGTGTTGAAAATAAAACGTCTTCATTGGTTACACTGAGAGAAGCGATTGGGCCTTCTAAAAGATAGCCAAAAGTGGGCAAATATGGGAAATATTAGCAGGAATGATATCCGCAAATAAGATATCGAAATTTGTAATATAAGTTGACTTTATTGTGCTTATAGAGCATAGTTTGAAAAGTACAGTGGGAATGTATTGGTAGCTTTACACTGTGAAAATAAAAGAGTAAATACATCAAATTTACATATTGAACGGATAAACTCATGCTACAGCTCACAACTTTCAGGCTTTGGGTGCAATGCGTTTTTCTTAAAGTACTAAACTCCGGTGCTTAACTATGGCCGCACCCAATTTTTTAAGTGTACTAGTACTCAGAGAGGGGAGAGCAACAATTGGTGAACGCAGATAAAAAGAGAATCAAAACTAAGATAAGCTAGATACAAAACAACTACACTGGCAATGCAAAATTTACCGTTAAGATTTACTTTTCGTGCACAACTATGACCGCACTTCAAGAACGACAAACAAACGGTAGACAAATGATAAGTAAACCATTTTTATACCCGTTACTCGTAGAGTAAAAAGGGTATACTAAGTTCGTGCAAATGTATGTAACAGGCAGAAGGAAGCATCTCCGACCCCATAAAGTATATATATTCTTGATCAGCACCAATAGCCGAGTCGATATAGACATGTCCGTCTGTCCGTCTGTCCGTCTGTCTGTTTGTCCGTTTGTCCGTCCGTCTGTCTGTAAGCCTTGAGGAACTATAAGAGCTAGAGTTACCATATTTTCAGTGTAGACTTGTATCTTCTGCACGCAGATCAAGTTTGTTTCAAATTTTTGCCACGCCCCTCCCGCCCCCGCAATATGAAAAAACCTCATATCTCCCACAATTTTGAAAATAGATTGTTTGAACCTTCTAGACATATATTTTAATCATCATTACCTATCAATCCGCCATACATCATTTTTCGATCAGATGAACGATAGAAAAGTTCCCGCCCCCGCAATTTGAAAAATTCCTCATATCTCCCACAATTTGGGCAACCTTACCCTGAGTAACGGGTATATCGAAGTCGAGCAGGGCCGACTTTAACTTACGCTCTCGTTTTTATTTGTTTAGTAAGCATTAACCAATTGTTGCTTTCCCCTCACTGAGTACTCGTACACTGAAAAAATTATCGATCGTAAGCTTTAACTTTTCCCTAGCTTTCTTAAAAAAAATCGACCCAATTTTTAGTTTTAATCCTCGAACGAAACGTATAGCATATAGTGGGTAGGGAAAACATCCCAGTTCCAGGTTTCCAAATGGTTTTAGACGATCCTAGCTAAGTTTAGCAGAGCATTTTCATTTAAGAAAAATATCTTTTATAATTCTGTTCATACTCAGATCAGATAATAACAAACGATAGCTTGTTTGGCGTCTAATTGATGTAATACTACGATCAAAGAAATTAATTAAACACTTTTAATTTAAATTCGTGAGCTTTTTATGTCAAAATTTTCTGCTAAAATTGCCAAAAAGCACCATTTTTCGAAGTTTTGAGCTAAATATCTCGAAAACGATTGACTTCAAGTATAAAGTGTATTTCACTTATTAGTATTTGACAGTAATTTCGAATATTTTATTTTTAAATCGGTGGCTTTGCCAAAATAATAATGAATAAAAATGGACTAAATGAAAAACCGAAAATTTTAAAATTCTTCAAAAATAATTTGTATTACAGAAAATGTAAAAAAGAAAAATAAAAATAATATTTTTGATGATCCATTGGATATTTTTCTATCCATTTGGACTGGACTTGTGCATATCCATTATTTGTCATACATTTGAGATTAAATAATGTTAAATTGATCTTAGCTTTTCATCCAATCATTTTATTTTTTTAGTTTTCCACCCCTAACAGATCGCGATATAAACGAACAAAAACATAAATTTTTAAAAAATTATTGCGTCACGGTGCATCCGAATTAAGCAAACCAAATTGTGAATTTACTATTTTCATGTCTTCTATCCGAGAAAAATAAGAGGTTCAAAAAATTAGTTCTTAAGTAGGGTTTTAGCAATCTTTAATGGTTTTTTGTCTTTTTTTTCAAGGAGGGCCAAACGATATTTTCATGAAATATTTTTTTTCTGGTAAAGGATATCCGTATACATATCTTAGAAAAATACTCACAATGAGACAATCAATTAATGCGCGAGGAAAAATATTTTTTTTAAATAAAATTTTTTTAATTATTATTAAAATTGATTGAAAAAAATGTCTAAAATATTGTCAAACATGGCGTTAAATGTTGCTTTAAAATTACCTCCTAGATTTTAGATAGTTAAAATTAGAAGTCCCAAAAAAAATATTTTTCATCAAGAGCTCAACTCTCGAAAAAGAAATAAAACACAATCGTAAGAAAATTTTATTTTTGATTGAAAGAGGTATTAATTATAGGTCCTGCCTACAACCTTGACGTACTGTTTTTTGACGGTCTAATAATGTGGTGGCAGTTTTAAGATGTTGCTTTTGTATAAAGGATTGTAAATTTTATGGAGCATATTATACATTTACTTTAAAAAAACATATTTTTGTGATGATATCTTAAATTTTGAGAACATGATATCTTTTTTGTAAGATTATTTGGAAGATCTAGTAAGGTTCGAATCAAAATTTACTAATGGTAAAGGTTGTAAATTTAGGGCTTAAGGTTTTTGGAATTATTTCGAATGTCATCTGGAAAGAGGCCTTAAGGAGGAAATCTCCAAACGCTCATAAGCTTTAATTATAATAATTATATTATAATTTTTAATAAAACAGCATTATACTTGCCTGGCGAATTTGAGATTATGTCGCAGAATATCGACCAAATAACAAAAAAGTCTCTCAAATGAATGTCTATCAGCTATTCAGGTTCGGCTTAAGGTTCGGTTCGCAGTATCGGATTGCAGTACTAGAAATCCGCGCACATTCATCTACTTAATTATTTTGTTATTAAGTTAAACTAAATTGTGACAAAAAAAAATATAAACTTTTTTTGGGATCCTTTTGCAGTGTCAATTTAGGGCTTTCAATAACAAAGTGCAACAGACACACACAGATTATATCGTCAATGGCCAGAATAAATAATAATAGCATAGAGAGTAATTTTAATATTTTTAATTGCACTTTGTTAATTAAATTAAATTCTAAAATGACAAAAAAAATTTGTTCCCCACTCCGACAAATAAAATAACTAGGTTAAAAAAATAAAAATATTTTTGCATATCATTGTAATCATGCGCCATGCGCATCATTAAGTTTATTTCCGTGTAAAAATGATAATACTCCAATTGCTAATATTTAATCAACACAACTGAGTTGCAACTAAGTAAATTTATTCAGTTCGCGCATGTTATAATTCTATCTTGGAATTCCCAGATATTCCGATATAAATAGTTGCACTCTCAATTGCAAAATCATTCATTCCGAATAGCGAGAAGAACAGACGATCATTAGCACCATGAGTTCCACAATGCTATTCCTTTCCATGCTGGTAATGGCCATGCTCTTTCTGATCAACACATCAGGCACAGAGGGTACCTTCCTCCTACTGTCCTGTTTGTTGAGGTCGCCACTCTGCCCCTTCAACTTAACTGGATAACAGGAATTGGACGATAAGATTCTGGAACGACATGAAAAATAATTAAATAAAAATTTAACCTTTTGTTTGCATTGACATATGGTGTTTAAATGGCAGGATTAATTCTCAACATTTTCGATTACATGCAGGTCGAGTCTTTCGTCTAGGAAATCTGTACAACTACATTAACACTTTTGGTGAAGTGAAAGCTAGCTTTGTTCTAAATCACCATGTTATTCATTCATATGATCTATATTAGGCGGTGCAATTGTTAAGAAATTGTTAACTTTTCCCTAATACTTTAATAAGGGGCACAAGTGCAAGTGCGCTCAGAATTGCCTGCAGAAATATTAAGATAGCCTGTTCACTTTACCAATGCTCCATGATGGGATAGAAACACAATTGTAGTTTACAAAACTCTATTGTTGAAGGCATATCAAAATGATTATGACTTTAAATATACACCCATAAAAGACCCAAAAAAAATCTGTCTTTCAGAAAGCGTCGCAAAAAAAACTGTATATTGAAGTCACAGACATTGCTGCTAGTTATAAGCTTTCCAATAAGATACTTTTTGGTACAATGAGCGCTCTGACATTGCATCAGGTCGGAGGTTGTCCGCCTCTACCGTCTGGTTAATGAATACATTCGGTAATTAACACAGAGACGAGCCCAACGCAAGACGAGTCCTAAGCTAAGAGAGTAAAAAAAGGTAGAAAAGCAATCAGTCGTTGGCTAGCGTTCAATGAAGTAGGTCTCCCCTACCGCTTTCCTTCTCATTATATTCGCATACCAATGCATTCTCCTTAAAAGCTATTTCTACTTTTTGTTTAAACATTTAGTTAAAAGTCAACTGGGAGTCAAAAACTACAAGGCTGGATGATCTGCCCGCTATTTTAGCATCCAGTGAAAAGCTTAAGTTGACCAATGACAACAAATTTTCTCATATGTAATGCTATAAGCATTAATGAAATAAAAAAATAAATAAAAAACAACAGTTTCAACATATAAACCATTTTGTGCTTTAATAAAAGATTTAAAACGAGAAGGCAAAGCTAACTTCGACTGTGCCGAAGTTTTAATACACTTGAAAAACTTTTCTCCAACTGATTTAACCGGTAAAATATATATTGAATATAGACATCAGATATTTAAAATTTTTAAATCATTGATAATAAAAATTTGATACCTTAAAAACAAATTTTCTTAGTAAAACACATTTTTCGACCGATCGGTCTTATGGCAGCTTTATGCTATAGTCCTCCGATTTTGATTAATTTTTTCAGAATTGTGTGGAAACATATAAAACTAATATATACCAAGATTGGTGACGCTACGATGGAAAATAAAAAAGTTTTTCCCACTAGAACTAGTT